>JAQIUQ010006048.1:0-123497 GCA_030378365.1 Hybognathus amarus | reverse complement strand
AAATATACTTGGTTCAGTTACGTATTGCTGTCTTGGAGAATGTAAAGGAGAGAGGGAAGCAGACTGAGAAAAATAGGGCATGAGGGAACTTCCCTCTGAGGAACACTGCAGAAAAACTCCCTGTCTAGACTCTGCCACCCCCTCCACCTCTGGAGGCCTGATTATTACGCCAAGTAAGTTGATCATCATCTTTAAATGAAACAACAAGATGTTCACGCACACTCCTGCAATCTCTCACTCATTCCATCAGCTATTACTCTCACCAATTTGCTTATGTTTCTCTTTCTCACATCTCCAGATCTTTTCTCAATCTCTTTCTCCACTTCTCAATCCCTTTTCTTTCACTCACGAAGATTAGCAGCGGTCAGCGCAATTTGAGTTTAATGTTCCTTCTTGGAAAGACACAGACAAACACTGCGGGGTTTACATTGTGAAGAATGAGAAATTCAAGATAAGTGGATTATAATGTTTAACTATGGACAAGAATTTAAGGGAAGGAGATGGTAGTTTGCTTCTATTTCCACAATAGACTAAATACTGAGTAAACTTTGACCCCTTATTGTGAAACACACCCTCCTTTGTATGTGTGTTAAAAGACTGAAAAGTACAATAGGACGCCTTTAAAGAAAACTCACTGTTCACATATGCTACATTTTTCAGTATCAAGAATCCCTGACCTATAACAAAAATGTTTTTTAAGGTCTATAAATGATGTGCTATAGGGTAGAGGTGGAAAATACGTAAAATTATGTTCAGTATATTAATTTTAGGCCTGCTGTACTTATATGCTTGATGAAACTGAATAAAATATAAATGTATTTTATAACAATATTTATAACATAATGCGTCAATACAAATTGAATATATTACTTAAGAAAAGATAAAACACACGCTTATATGCCTATTAAGTAAATTGTGTGTGTGCGTGTGTGTGTGTGTGTGTGTGTGTGTGTGTGTGTGTGTATATATATATATATATATATATATATAAACACATTTCTATTGATTGACGTATATGGTTAGCAGTTCAGTTGTAAAATACGAAATTATGAATTCGAACACAATGTTACATAATTTAAGCCTGACAGAGAATATTAGAAATCTCACAACATTCTCAAATTGTGCTTTATATTTTATGTTCATGCAAAATGCGTAAAAGGTACAACAACGACCTGTGGATACAGGAGCAGTTGAAGAAGTTGAGTACAGGGCGTTGATATCAGGAAAATAAAGCAGGTTACAGCAGCATATGGGGAAGAGGGAAAACATAGCAACAGCATCCTCCATGACGACGAGGGGGTTGGGATGATGATGATGATGATGATGAAGGGGGAAATAGTAGACTACAACACAGAATGACGCGTCACAGCGCGTCCCCATTCATAATACACATTTAAAACGCGCTTTCTTTTAAAATAATACGTGTGGTTTCACTTACCATTTCAAAATATTAACAGTTGTTGTTCCACAGATTCGATTCGGTAGAGCTGACAGTGCAATCGATCAAAGATCCTTCAAAACAAGTCGCCGTCTAAATCGCATTCTGATAGTCGTTGCCTCAATCAGCGCGAATCTTCGTTCATTACGATGGCGTTTCACGTCTGTGTTTTTTCTTTTCTTTTTCAAGTTTAATATCCTGAGCAGAATATATATTTCAGCTGTCCTATTGCATTGGTAAAGGGTTGCCAAGATGGAGACTGTGTGTGTGCACATGTCATGCAACATGCGCAGTAGCACGCTCTACAAGGACAGAATTAATCACACAGCATCACTGAAATGCAAGGCCATCACACTTGCTCTGCCATTTCAGCACAAGTAGCCTATAACCCCGAAAATTATTAGCACATGCAGTATTCTTTATTGGGTCTGTAGAATGCTAAAATTTTGCTTCTGAAATGGGAAAAAAATGAGAAAAGAACAGAAAGAACGCATGCAAAAATTAATTGTTTGTAAAAAGCAATACATGTAAAAAGAATGAATCCAAGAAAGAAAAATGCAATGCCAAATGCTATAAAGAATGCATGCCTGAAAACAATAATGCAACAAATAAAAAATAAACTTAATTAGAACTTTTGTGTATAATATTAGATGAATACTTTATTCTTTACATGTTCCTACACTCTAAACAATGCTGGGTTGTTTTAACCGAAATTTGGGGTAAAATATGGGCAAACCCAAATGTTGGGTTAAAAAAATAAATATTTCAAACCTCAACTTTCACTTTCAACTGTACATTTTTTAAATATCATTTTAACCCAACATTTGGGTTTGTCCATATTTTTCCCAAATTTGGGTTGAAACAACCCAGCATTTTTTATAGTGTAGATGAATGAATGGTCCTTTTTTAGGCTTAAACCAGAGTACTAAAGTAACAAGCAAAATATAAAACACAAGTGAGCCAGCCAACAGACACAAAGTGTGGATGTCTTGTATTTTAAGCTCATCGAGACATAGGGTTGCCCAGGGTGGAATGTAGCCGTCATGGCAGAACAGTTCCAAACTGAGGCCAAATACACTCTCATTCTCTGCAGTGAAGTCAAACACCATTACTTCCTCAAAAGACAACATAGACATTAAGATGTGAACCAAAAGCAAGGCTCAGACACATTTCTCACCCATGCAGATGCTCTCCAAGGATCTCGAGGGTGAATGGTGTTTGGATTAAGTGGAATGAAAACATAGACATTCACAAATTTCCACAGGGCACTCTGACGTTTAGCAGAGGTCCAGAAGACCTCAGGCATTGTTCATGTGAATTATACACAATACCTGTACCTCCTTCATCAGCTTTGTCAGGACAATGGACTCCTTAATCTCTGTTTTTTTTGTTTTTGTTTTTTTTTTTATTGTAGTGGAATAGAGCATATTAATAATGCATGCACATAAATACTGATTAATACTGGTTAAATTAAAACCTGCAATAATAAAAGAACAAAGGGAGGCTGTTTTCAAAAAAAGTTCAATGTTTGGCCAAGAGCCACCTAGCTGACGGACAATGCTGCACCGGTCCAAAAATATGTCAGTATATTTCTAGAAATTGAATGTGGTATTATATCTGGCATGCAGACTCCACTTCGCTATCAGTCTACACAGAGCCCTGTGCTGACACATTCCATGTTTAAAATGAAAATAAAAGCAATCATAAGGTGAAGGTACCACTTGGCTTTCTCAAAGACTTCTTTTGCCATATGATGTTGTGTCAGCTCTCAAGAGGTGATTGACAAGCATCCCAGGGGTCTGAAGGAATCAGGAAGACCCGATAGGGAATAACTGGAACTCAGGATTAGTCATCATATATAGCCACTCAGACAGAGTGAGAATGACGAGCCCGATCTCATGAAAGTTTTGTATAAGAATGTCATTTCTCATGGCATTTATACGCCAAAAACAGTTTTTGCGTGTATATCGCGTTTTCGCGTGCATATGATACGCACTTTTTGGCGTATAATACGCCCTCCCCTAAACCCAACCCAGGGTTTTTTAGTGCGTAGCATACGCACGCAAAAAAACATTTTTTGGCGTATAAATGCCACGAGAAATGACATTTGTGGTATAGATACGCATCTTCACTGAGAATGTGTTGGAAATGACATCTAAGAAAGGGACTTTCATGTTGCATTGCATATGGTAATAGGTCTTCCTAATGTTTTACCTACATTCAGAAGTTAGTGTTGACAGAAATGACAAGAAGTTTATTAATAAATCTGTATATCACAGATATATGTCTCACTTTCCCCTGACAATGTCTATTTCAAGGATTTACACTGTCTCTTGCCAAAAAAGCAGTGCTAGCAGCATGACTCATCCTATAGACTCTCATCTCACTCGTTCACTTTACAACATTTTTATCTGATAAAATCTAAAGTATGGAGTATAGAGTGTGATAATTCCTTTGGTAATAATTGCAGCTTAACAAGAGATTGCTACTTTCTCTTTTTATGTCTCTTGGAACAGACCCAAATGAATCAAAGTGAGCAGGTCATTACCCTTTTTCTCACATTGGAACAGAACCAAGTCACAGACTATAAGCAATTTACAAGGAGAGAATTTACGCACCTGACAAATTACATGGACCTTTAACAGCTACAAATGTTCAGTGCAGTGTAAATAGAGATCAGATGTTAAATACAACAGGACTTAAAAAAAATCGTTATGGTTTTACAATGACGACAACCGCAAGCCAAAATACTTTAAACATGACACATAGCCTATCATAGTAATTTGAAATTTTGGTAACACTTTACAATACGGGTGCACTAATATGCATTAATTCATGCTTAACTAATGCACAGATAATCATGAGTTAATGTATAACTAATGAAGAACTAAACCATTAATTAATGATACTGCATCAGCAACTAATACAGTGTCTATATGATAAATAGATTAAGTAATACATGATTTGATATCAATTCAATGTGTCATTGTGTATTAATTCCTTAATAACATATTTTATTAACTAATAGTGTAAATTAATGTGTGAATTACTAGTCAAAGCTATGCACTTCAACCTCCAGTTGACTGCTTTAATTAACCATAAGCTAATGATTTGCAAATGTATCATTATGTTATGACTTTACTTGTTGAGGCACATCATTATTAACCAGTCATTTAGTAATTGTAGTAATTTGCTCATGAATTTGCACTAACAATGAAGTAATTAATCATGTATTAATGCATATTAGTGTACCTGTCATTATCTGGAAGTTGAAATACAAGGCTTTGGCTCATTCAGGTAATTAACATATTAATTAACACTATTAGTTAAAAAATGAGTTATTATGGAATTAATCCACAATTACATGTTTGATTAAAAATAATTCATGAATGAACTAATACATTAACCTTATAGACTCTTAATTAGTTCCTAATGTGGTAATCCTTAATGAATAGCTTAGATAATCATTAGTTACACATTAATTCAGTATTATCTGTGCATTAGTTAAGCATTAATTAATGCTTATTAGTGCACCCGTATTGTACTAAGTAATTGTACTAAATTTTGGTACTAATTACCACAATTTTTAATTCAAATAAAATATAAATATGAAATGATAAAATAAAATGAAGTTGCATTAGCAACTAACTGAAATAAAACTTAAAGACAATTCAAAACATTAAAAATTCAATAATAGTGTTAAATAAATAACGCTAAAATTGACAGAAAATCATGTGACAATGTTATTGTCATGTCCCTTACTGTTGATGCATATCCTGTTTTTGCCAATCTGACGTGTCACATCCTGCATGATGGATACTGCACTGGTCTGAAGGTGACACAACATTTATTTTAGTTTCCTCTATGACCTCATTGCAAACAAACAAAGATTATGTTTTTTGCTAATGCTACTGCCGGATGCTAACTTCGTGTTTGCTAGCCAGACAGGCATTGGCCACAGTGACCTCTTCATCCAATCCACAAATTTCAGCCTTGTTTATAATTTCACTGTTTATAGATTCAATATCAAAGTGACTCACAGGACCACCATGGAAGCATAAAACACTGTAGTTTCTCGAAGGCAAAATAGCAATCTACTGAAACCCCTCCCCACACACAGACAGAGGGAGAGATTCTTTCTGGCAGAGGTGCTGACATCTGCTGTAGGTTTTGGGATGGAATATGATACTCTCCCATAGTCTGCACATGACCTCCAGTCTGGCAGCACCACATACTGCACCTTTCCGTTTTCTGTTGCTGAGGAGCCACAAGCAATATTTCCTGCATACCTAAATACTTTTACAATTTTTTTGAAACAAAGCGTTATATACTACTGAACCATTTTACCATGTACCTCTTCCTGTGCTGTATACTGTAAAAATACAAACACGCACACATACAGCCTTTATGCATATTAATTAGCCTATTGTGAATGTAGGCCTGGGCTACTTTACATCACTTGAAAAAGGAGACCTTTACAGTTTTAAAAGATGATTTTATTTTAGCGGTTATGAGAAAAATAAATAAATTCAAGTGTTGTCAAACAAATGTATTAAGGCTACTAAAACGTGCATGTCTCAGTACAGGAACAGAAGCGCTGGTTCAGATTTTATTAGGCTATTTGTTGTTTAAACGTGCCTGTTGCATATTTAAAAATATATATATACATATTTGATATTGTCTATTGAAGCTAATTATAGCATTGATTAGGCTATGGAGAGGGAAATACCCACCGGCAAATCGCAACTTGCTTAGCTTGTTTTTTTTATTTTGTTTTTAACTGGAATCCCAGTTTTCTTTTTCTTTTTTTTAACATAACTGCTTTTGAAGATGTAAATTCAGTTAATCTGTTATAAGATATTTGTTCCTTAATGTAAAATGGAAATGTAAGGTCATTTTAGGTTTATGCGGGATTTGAAACAGTGTCATCAAAATGATTGAACCAATGTTCTACCACTCGACCACAACTTTTTACACTGAGAAAAGCCCAGAAGTTCGGTTGTTCAGCAAGTGCGCACGCGGAGAGAAGCGCTCTTCAGTCTCTCATTCCTCAATAGCGTCATTGAAAGCGCACAATTTATTTTCGCTAAATGCAGACCTATTTTAACTTTTGATTAATAAAATGTTCTGCTATAAAAGTTTATATTCTAGTTAAAGCTATTCTATTTAAAATGTAGGCTACTTTTACATAATTACGTTTTGCTTTCGCCAAATGGCCCTTTGCGCCACCTGGTGGTCATTTCGCAATCGACTTTGAAATACGGCTGGTTTATTTTTGCCGCTGCGTAAACGACATTCTGGTTGTCCATCTACTGTACACACACACACACATATATGTGTATACACAAACACACAACCACCAAGACATATATACAATTTATATAAATATAATAATAAACTTTTATGTTAGATGAGACTAAATGCGGCTTAATCGATTTGACAGCACTAATCCCATCTCTATCATCACTGTATGTATATGTCACACAACACAAATATTCAACAATAAAATAACAAACTTAGAAATCTGATCATGTCAGCTAGATTGAAATCTTCAGCTTCCACATGCTCCTAGTCTCAGCTTTTCCCCACATCTACTGAAAGTGAATTGCTTTGCCATTGCATCATTTGTCTGGGAGAATCATTTCAATGTGTGCCCTTCTCTGATTGTTTAGTCTGCCATAGAAATCTACACCTAACAGGCATGTAAGGAACACGTTGACAACAGGGAGATGAGATTAACCACATGAAAAGACCTTCATGGGTTGATGCTTTGAGTAGGGAGAAGGAAATAACTTTACACAAGGGGAGTAAGTGCACTGTCTGCAGCTTTGATTTGACAAATTAAGAGGTCTTTAGCGTTTCCCTTAAGATGCTTTAGGCATTGTTCTGACTTCACAATGATGAAATGCCAAACAAAATGATGAAAAGATTTAGACATGAGGACCGACACAGGCCACAACTTGTGATAATAATAGTGTTAGGCCTTGTTCCAAATGCTCACACCCGTTCAGGAAGCCTTCCCATAAACAAGTGAAGCAGTCATGAACTAATGATTAATGCACCTTCAAGACCATTTGCAGGGCAACCTTAAATCGGCCAACTGAGATTACAAATAAGAAAATATTACAAGTCATTTTAATGAAAAAAAAGAAAACAAAATGCATTTTTTAGTATGTACTGAATGTGATGACAAACCTCCCATTGACAGAGTATGTTTTGGGTAATGCTACTAAAAGTAGGCTACTAAAACAACTGTGACAATAATTTACTCGTTTTACTCGTTACTAATTTAGCGTTTTTAAACAAGTATTAAGAACAACTTTTTTTGTTATCTTTAACACAGATGTCCCCAGTTCAGCATCTTGTATTATTTTATTTATTTGTTAAATATGACAGCTCCAGTCTCTCTGGTATTTTCAGAAAATATGTTTTCACAAAATCATGTTTTCCACAATATCTGTTATTCAGTAATGCCAACTCAGCTGTGAACACTGTAATAATATGTTTATAACACGGTATATACTGTCTCATCCTAACGCATGTTTAATTATGCTCTGATCGCTTTATTTGTAAATCGGTAATCTACGCAAAATTTGTATTTTCTTATATTTACTTACAGTTTTATAGATAACACATTCACTTCATCTGTGACTGTGATTGTGTGTCTACTTTTTTAAATAAATACATGGAGAGTATAGGAGTAGGAGTAAATCACTTTTAAAAAACTTTTGCTGATAATTTTCTCACTCCCATGTCATCCAAGATGTCCATGTCTTTCTTTCTTCAGTTGAAAAGAAATTAAAGTTTTTGATGAAAACATTCCAGGATTTTTTTCCATATAATGGACTTCATTGGGAACCAAACCGTTCAAGGTCCAAATGAGAGTTTCAGTGCAGCTTCAAAGGGCTATAAACAACACCAGATGATGAATAAGGGTCTAATCTTGCAAAACGAGCAGTCATTTAAAAAAAAGTATGTTTTGTAAGCAATGCTCACCTAGCTCTGTTCTGTAATGAGTGTTCGTGACTCTCCTGTTCAAACTCGTTCATCAAAATGAACAAATCTTTTTTCGAGTCATGACTTGAAGGGTCCTAGATAAAACCCTTATTAATCGTTTGGTGTGGTTTAAAGCCCTCTGAAGCTGCACTGAAACTCTCATTTGGACTTGAACCGTTTGGTTCCCAATGAAGTCCATTATATGGAGAAAATCCTGGAATGTTTTCATCAAAACTCCTTAATTTCTTTCAACTGAAAATACATCTTGGATGACATGGGGTGGGGATGAGTAAATTATAAGCAAAAGTTTTCTTTTTTAAGTAAACTATTCCTTTAATTTTTTTAAGTAAAATCAGCTTGGGAGTAATTCAAACTTAAATTATAATAAAATTACATGTATAACTTACTTTAAAAAGTTTAACATTAACTTATTTTAATGTACAATGTAAAAACACATGTTGCCATAACTTATTTATCATATGCTAACTTTTTGCAGTACTACCTATAATTCGTCCAGCCTTCCTTTCATTTATTTAATTAGTAATTTATCTTCTGGACAGTTACACCACATAGCCTACATAATTTTGACTAAGCTCCACAAAATGTAGGCTATATAAAATTTCAGTGAAGAAAATACATTCATCAGAAGTGTTTTGTATGTATTGTATGTTTGAACAGTTATTCCATCATCAGACATAATCGACATAAACACATGATCTCTCTCTCTCTCTCTCTCTCTCTCTCTCTCTCTCTCTCTCTCTCTCTCTCTCTCTCTCTCTCTCTCTCTCTCTCTCTTTCTCTTTCTTACACACACACATATATACTTGTGTAGTGGTGGATATGTGAGAAATATAGTCTTTCACTCTAAAGCGACTGCAGCGGCAGCACCAGCTCTTGTGAATGGTCCCCGCCTCTCCGGGGAGTTTCCTCCACGGGGAACTTTTACTTTATGTGCAGCACCTGTTGTGTCGCCAGTCGGCCGTCTGCGCTTGCAAAACACTCGGAGCCACCTCAAGACATTGATTTCCTTCAGAAAGTTGGACGCGCAACGCAACAAGTGGCGTTTTACCCAGAATCGGTCGTCTTTCGAGTGGACTATAGTGTTCGCAAGGGAAAGTCGAACACTTTGCCAAACAAGCAAAGGCAGTTTCGCGTCTTAGCAGATCTTAAATTACAACCGTGCACGTTTCCAGCTGTCCTCTTGAACACTCGTGTTTAGGCGAACAGGTGTGCGCTCACTAAGTTAACAGCAATTAATGATCTTTCCTCAGATGCCTCTCGGGAAACTTTCCACAAAGAAGTTTTCGCTGTAGAAACATTGCCCGATCAGGATTATGTGGACTTTACTTTACGCGTGCCTCTTACAGATGTGTCCAAAGTTGGATACGCGTCTCACGAACAATATTTCTGCATGGTGATTGAAACAACACATACAAAGTGCCTAAAAGCACCGACAGCCACCATTAATCCAAATGATTCCAATGCTTCTCTTGATTCTTATATCGTCTCTTCATCAGCATGAGTCGGTGGCGGAATCGAGTCACATCAGTAAGATTCACCACGCCAGTACTAAAGAGCAAAATGGTAAGTTCAGAGAGTCATTGCATGGTCTTTTTCTCTTGTTTGGGGTGTGTGAGACTTTGATAATGCTTTACAAGTAAACTCATTGAGTTTACCTTTTCAATGAATGGCCATGACAAGCCTTCAACATTTTTTTTTTTACTTTTACTGAAAACACAGCTATTAAGATAAATGTTATCCATATCAATATGTTTTTTACACCAGTGCATTTTTGTAGTAGCCTAGTGAAGATGGAATACATAATTATTGGGATAGTAGTAAAACGAATTCAGTGACAGTTAGATAGCATACTATTGGTATTTTCTATCTAACCCACTGAGATTTTTTTTTGTTACAATAGAGACTATAGCAAATTAACACATGCGAATGTCTGATGAATAATTGCTACAGTACCAGCCAAGTGACTACTTTGAGTATTTTTCACTTCTGCAATAAGTAACAGTACTATCCAATAAAATGTTTGTGAAATTAAAACATACTATTGGATTACCTATGTAACAACTAAGTTATAGTAATCCATTATAACTTAGCAATAATGGATTAAAGTTAGTTAATTGATTGCATGTTGAAACAGCTTGCCATGGATTGTCCACAATTTATGGGGTTCACACAGCGTTATGCTAAGTAGGAAGTTGAAGTTACCTTTGGCTTTCATGTGCATGAAATGCACATCTGTATGTGTGTTTAAGAGGGAAAAAATCTCTGGGTAACCAAGTCCCCAGGGAAGGGTTTTCTCTCTGATTCGCAGAAAGACTCCATTCATGAAGCGTGGGGTGCCTGGGGCCATGCAATTTGCTGTCCTCTTAATCCCACCAAAACTCACAGGTGAACTTAAAAAAATCAGAAATGATAAAAAATAAAATAAATCAAGAGTTTACATTTATTTTTTGCTCTGAAACTATAAACTCAGTGTTGTAAAGCAGGCGTTGGTGGGGACAGGCAAACTGTCGCTCATTGTGCACCATTACCAAATGTAAACTACTTTTTGTGTTGACTTCAGCGAGAGGAGCGCCCCTTACTGTGTCAGGGGTGACGCAGAGTGGAAACATCTTGCATTCAAACGCGTCTCTGCACCCAGTATCAGAGCTTTCATTGTGTTATCATTATTTCTCTAAACTGGAGTGTCCAGAACATGTTTACTGGGAAGCCATGTTTTTATGGAAGTCTTTTTTGGAAGTCTAAAAGTACGGAAACCTTCGGCGAAGATTGTAAAATCTTAACATCTCTGTCTATTAAAAGGAAAGCTTAATTTAATTGGAACCTCTGATGCAGTATCTAGTCCCCTCTCAGGTCAGAGTTGTGTGCCAGAGAAGACCCTTGTGATTGCCATTTGATCGGGGTCTTTGGCTCTAACGCCACCTTTATTCCCCAGTGACTAAAGAATGGAGGTGAATTGGCAGTGTGCTCTGCCAAGGTTTCTGAACGGATACTTGTTCTCTGGCTCTCTTTAATTGTCAAAACAGTAGATGCTCTGTGGCGGCCATCTCTGGTTAGTGTTGATTGAGGCAGTTCTTCACCACTGATCTGAGGCTGGTTTTATTTTGCAGCTGCAGTGTGAGGTTAAGGTCAGGTTAAAAAGCTACTTGACCAACTTTTTCAGGTTAACCTCAAAGAGTTTGCCTGCCCTTGAAGTTCACTGAGCTGTTCACCCATCGCATAAAGGCTTTTCTGAACACTTAAAGGGACACTTCACCCATTTGCATTAAGCTTTGTATCTTTGAATGGTTATAGTTTATTCCCTTATTTTCCCCTAAGATGGGAGAAATAATGATTTAAGTGTTCCACTTCCTGCTTATTATGGCGCAAAATGGCCATTTTTACGTCATAAAAAGTAGGACATCCCATTTATTTGTATAAGTGTTAAGACTACAAACACTAGCTCATCATTTATCCAGGGGTTGGGACCCACTCACTCTACTGACCTATTACAGATTAGTGCGTCGGACTTCACTTGCAGATACTGAAATCAGTATCAGCCATCTTGTTTGAAAGCCAAGCTAACAAGCTATGCGGAGAGGAAGTTACGACAATGACGGAAGAAACTAAACATGATATGGAAGAAAAGTTTTATATGGTGACATTATATGGAAGAAAAAAATAAAAATTCTGCTGCTCGAATCCGAAATTTGTGGCTATCTTTACGAGCGGATGCAGGAGCCGAAGCAGAAGACTTGCCTGTTGCGGACGAGGAGCTGGGTGGTCTGCTGGTGCCGGTGCTCTCACTGTGCTCTACAGACACTGAGTCTGTCTACTGAGTCCGAATTTCAACAATGGCAATTTCTCCTGGACGAAATCCCTGAAGCAGACGAGCACACAGACGTTTGTGTTGTGATGTGAACCATCCTACTGTCGCACTGCATATGTTCTGACTGAACATCCCGGTATCATGCAATAATTCACCATATAGAAAGAAATACAAACGAGGAGTTATTCACTAATGAGTTTGCCAATGTAACTGTAACGGGGTTCAGGGAAGAAGGAGGCAGGAACCGGATATCCATCAAAAAACAAAACTTTATTTAAATGAAACAAACAAATTACCGGCAAGCAGCTACCCAAAATAAAACATAAATACCGGCCAGCAGCCCTCGCGGACGACTGCTGGCTTACCAAAATAAAGTATAAAACAAAAGCAGGCCTGTTCCTCTCTCGATCATCCACTCCGTCGCTCCCCCTTTATGGCTCCGTTCCTCCATGAGAGATGTGGAGACCGGTGTGCCTCGCAGGTGCTGCTCATTAGCAATCGCACCACTGGCCTCGCGACTTTCTCTCACGTCCCTCGGCCGTCCTGCTCACCACATACCCCCATCACCCCTCACAGGCGGGGGGGTACACCCGAGACTGTGCTTACTCCTCCCCGGTGGCGGCGATCCCTGGGGGAGTATGGATCGACGAGCCGAGGGAAACGGAGACGGAGGCATGCGGAGCGACGGACACGAGAGAGGGGAGAGAGAAAGAAAAAAATAAATAAATTGGTCCGGCTCCCACAACGCGCTGCCATCTTGTCCCTCACCAGCTGGGCAATCTTCTCCACGGTGCCCGGCGGCGACGCTGGATGGCCCTCGGTGGATGCCTCGACGCTCCCCGCCCCCGGTGGACGGCGACGGCTCCTCGGGTGCGGCAGGAGTTCCCCGCTCCCTGCTCCTCCCCTTCACCGGCGGATGGCAGCAGGCTCCGGCCCACGGCAAGCGGCGGTGACTCCACCTCTCCCTCCCGGAAGGCAGCCGCCCCTCCATTTCCCAGGTGGTCGGTGGCGAGCTCGGTTAACTCCGTTAAACAGTTAAACATTTTAATAAAATAAACAAATACAAAACAACAGTATAAGGCAGCAGCCCCTCATGGACAACTGCTGGCCACACACAACAGAAACGAAACACAACTGTTCCTCACAAAATGAGGCCTGTTCCTCTCTCGATCTGTACTGTCATCGCTCCTCCTTTTATATGAGACCGGTGTGTCTGACAGGTGTCATTCATTAGCACTCACGCCACTGGCCTCGCACCATTCTCTCATGTCCCTCTGCCTCGTCTTGCTTGCCACAGCCAACTAACAATAAATTTTGTATGGAAGGAATTTCAAACTCTGGTGGCAGCTTGCCTTGTAGACGGAAGAGTGATTTCTCTGATTTTTGCACTGTTCTGGATTAGTGGGAGTGGCTTGTGGATAGGGTTGGGTACCGTAACTCGGTTCTAATAGGGAACCGGTTCTGACGTAAACGGTAGTAACCAGACCGAATAAGAATGAAAATTTCGGTGCCTGATTTCGATGCCTGAGTCTGTGGCATGCGATGGCATGAGGCGCACACACGCAGTCTCTCGCTGTCTCCCTCTCCGACGTGTGTGCACTATACGGTTTATTGAAGCACTGTCTGATCTGTCTCGCACGTGCGCTTGCTCGCTTGCACTAGATTGCGGGAGATTTTAACTAATTTGCGATCATCCAGAAGCCGTTATCGATACGCGGAAGACTCCCGGAACGTCAGCTGATAGCGAGGAGATTAACACTAGAACGGCCATAACGGTCATTTTGACGTTTTGAATTTTATATCTACAATAACTTTGTTGAAAAAAATAATAAAATCCTGCTGGTACCTGACTTTTCCTAAAATTGTCTGTATTTTTATTTAAAATGCTTTTCATATAAATTAAGTTACGTAAACGTAAGGCAAAACAAAAAAAATGAACATATATTTCGGCCATAGACGGTCATATTGACCGCACTGAATTTCGCTGTATTTTTTTGTTAAATATCCCGCGGTTGATCGTGGTCTCTCTCAACTGTCAACAGAGGTCCGTCCGGTCACAGCGGTGTTTGCTATATAATAATTTCTACATTAGTTGTTGATCAGAAATAAGCAAATAAAAACCGGATGCCCTGGAGATGCTTCAGAATTTGACGAGTGATGATTCGGATGCAGGGAAACAATCGGAGGTGGAAAGTGAAAGCGACGTTTCCTGGGTGCAAGTTAACATTTCCTCCTCATCAGAGAGTGATTCAGAGTCATAGTCCACATCAAGGTAAAAGAGACGGCTGCTGATCGTCAGACACGGCCGATCCAGATGTTCCGTTCATGTCGGATGATCCTGCGAGCTCCGCTGCCCTGTCCTGCGCTGTTTGTTTGACTGTTCACTAGTTCTGCTAGTCCTATTATATTATTATTAGCCTATTTATTATTATCATTATAATATTATTATTATCGTTTTGTTTTCGTCTTTGAAAAAATGTGGTTGACGAAAATAATGTAATAATTTAACAACGAAATAAACACTGTTTTGAATCTAACGGTCAAAATGACCGCTTGTGGCCGTTCTAGTAGTTTTGGAATTCTGTCACTTCTAGTGTTAAACACACGTGAAATGTACACGTGAAATGTTTGGCTGCATTTCACATGTAAAATTACGCGTCAGAATAACGATCGTCTATGGATGTAGAATCACCATTCGCGCCACCTTGACGCTCGTGTCGTCATATTATATTAGTGCACGCATCATCTGCTCCTCAGAGTTCTCTGCCGAAAAGCAGCACAAGATATTTGGCAGCAAACGCAGCGTCTCGTTCCCTATTCAGAGAACATGGGTTACACAGAGACGTTCTCGTTCATATGTTTACTCAAAGCTGCGAATAAGACGCAATGGGAACGAAATATCAAACTGGCCAAGAGCTTAAATAGTAAATGACAAAATAACTTGCATGACTAGTTAAAGCATTGCAATGTGGTGCATTGTGGGAGTTGTTGTCTTGCATACAAATGCGCACTTACGTTCTTTTCTGTCTTTTCTTGGTCATCTGTCTCTGTTCTTATGTTGGTCATACTTCCAAAAAGAATATTCTGTGATTCTGAATGCCAGTATCGACACCGGCGTGGTGACTGACAGTCTCACACTCTTCTCAAACATTGTGTTCATCCATGCTGTGCCGTGTTGAGGGTGTTGAAGTACAACTCATGAAAAGTTGATAATTCCGTGAATGACTGCAATTGCAGATTTTGAGCAGAGATGGCGACAAAGAGGTCATAGGCTGGACTGAAGTTCTTTTGGGTTAATAGTTTTCATACAAATTGATGCGAGTAGAATGATGTAGTTGAGGAAGAAGGGTGAAAGATATTTGCAGTGCTCCGTCCACACCAATGACTCAAATTGCAATACCTGCATTGACCTGACCTTCAAAAGTGGATTCATGAAATTATAACTGACTGTTGCTGAAAGTTAGTCAATTTATGGTAGAGGTATGTCCATGGTGTTGCAACAAGGGCTGTCAACTGAGTAATCAAATTGCAAGTTAATATTTTATATTGTTTTCCATAAGCCATATTCAAACTCGTTATAGTGGTAAATGAGAATCAAATTACAAAAAGTGGTTTTAGACATCAGTGTAGGTAGTTCAGTTAGGTGGAAATAATGCAATCCATTTTATCAAACTTGGTAAGGTCTTACAGTACATGTGAACCTGTAAGTTGCAACCAACAAGTATTTCCAAGTGAAACAGAGTATTGAGTAGATAGAGGGCAGGGTTTTATTTTACTGCACCTCCTCTCCATACCTTGCCTAATGACCAACACTTTTTTTCTGCTTTTTTTTTATTTATTAATTGTTCACTACAAGACTAGTAATGTGCTCTAACAAAATAAAGGGTCTTTCACACAGGGTGCATTCTTTTTGCGTTTTTTGGCTTGATCTTTTTTAATGTTTCATTTTTGCCTAATGCCTTTTGCATTAACTTGCTTTTTTAGCTTCTTGATCGATGCTTTTTAGACTGATGTGATTAGTGACTTGATTTAATTTGGTTTCATTTGCATTGACTTTGTGTTAAGCAAGTTTTAAGAACATATTGGCTCTTTCAATATGAACGGCTCATTATTCATTCAATGCTGCCTACTCTCAGTAAATGTGGTCAGAGGACATAAATATGTACATTTTAATGATTTAGTTGCACTAATTTTAGATGTTAAATGGACAGTCATACAAGGACTGTAGCGCTTCAAATTCAGAACCTGAATGGCTGTTTACTTTGCTTAAAAATCCCCCTTATTTTCATATTCCAACATCTGAATGAACAAGATTTCTGCTGTCTAAATTTATTTTAGATTTTATTGTGAAGTTATTAACATATAACAGAGGTCTTGCATGTTATTGATATCTAATTTTATTATGCAAGTGGTATCAGAAGATGTCTAGATGACATTCAAGCGAAGAATTAGAATGAATCCTGAAATGGTGAGGAGTTGCTTATTAACCCTTGTTGCAACAGAGTCCTACCCTACTAATGACCGAACTACAAATACTTGCACCATTGTTCATTAGCAGTTTAGCTGTGTCCATAAGTCAGGGTTAAATCAGTGGTGTGGGTTCAGAAAGCAGCTGCAGTTTTCTAATGGTGCCAGATTATCCACCATTAATCTGCTGTGACGTCTCAGGCAGAGACGTGTGAAAGTCAGCCTCAGTAACAGCTAAATGCCTCTGAAGGCGCTGCATTACTGGATTACTTAGTTAGGAATGGGGTTAATGTGGTCCACCGACTAACTGGGATATGCAGCCTGCCTCACATATCTGACAGTTAAGTAGTGGGTGTAATGATTAAAGCAAAATTGCTTGAATGCTCACAAGGAACACTTTACTGTGCAGTTAAAGGAGCATTTCACCCATTTCAACATTAATCTTTATTAAAAGTGGGTCATTTATGTAGTCGAAATGTAAAATAAATTCAGAATTTGGTGCCCCCTTGACCAAGAAAAGACAGAAAATATCTTTAGGGCACATTTGTATGCAAGACAACTCCCACTCCCAAGAATCTCTCTTCCATCTGCAAGGCTGTTGTTTTAGTTATTTTAGTATTGAGATACTATTACCTTTTATTATTAAACAAATTTTATTAAATTTCAGTTATTTTGTTCTTAATGTCCATATTAAATATTTTATATATCGTCGCAGTTTATTAAATACGCTCAGTTTATTAAATGTCACTTGCAAACTATGAAGAGACAATGAATCAATACACTGGCATGGTGATGCTAGACTGATACTTCATTTACACAATCCTACCGTAATTTTGTCGGAAATGAGCTGTGTTTTATTACAGATATGAGCTGCATTTTATCATCAGCTAATTTCAAAATCAAAGACATACATCAATAAGAGAGTGTGGCAACAGCCTGTAAGATCACTTCGTTTCTTTACTTGAAGATGATTGTGTGATTGTGAAGATGATTGTGTCTGTGACTTACTTTCACTTTTGACGCAGCTGCTCATCTGCGGTGATGCGTGTCGCAGTAGCGCCGCCATATCTGACTATAACGTGTCATATAGCCTATATAACACGCTCTCACTCGTTTATTTTTTTAGCATTTTTGGGAGGAGTAAAATATACATATGTGGTTCAATTGTAAAGATCCGAACACAATGCGAGCCAGACTACCTCCAGATGGTCAGGCAGATCCAATCACGATCCGATCACAATCCGATCACAACGTATTTATACCTTGCATTAACATGCCTTTTTTATTATCCGGATAACTTATCTGGATACAGATCGCATTATAATACCAGGTGTAGGGGTCTCAGAGACGAGACCGGCGAGAACTTCACGAGACCGCGAGATGCCTCCACAGGGCGGGGAGATACCATACTGTCTATGGGAGATACGCTGCGTGATTGACAGCTTTGACAGCAAATGGAAATACGTGGAAATCAGATGACATGATTTCACAACTTTTCATTGGTCATTTAGATAATGTGAAGCATGCTGTACACGGAAATGAACCTGGACATTCTATCCGTGAAAAAATCTCAAAATCGTCAAAATGGACATACGCGGTTTACATCGGACAGTGACGATAATAGGTAATTATAAAAACCCTGCAATTTATTCTGTTGAACTTGTGGAGATAGCAATAAAATTTAAAGCTACATACTTAATCCATTCCTCAAAGGAGTAATATATTGTTGGTATTCCCTTTGTTATAAAGGCTTCAGAAGGATGTGGTTCCCAGAACTCAGAAACTGTGTGTCGGCTGGCAGTGTTCTTGCTTGGCAAACCTCTACATTACTAACTTGTTGTGTTAAGTAGTTTCCATGGCATTTCAAATTTATAGTGCGATTGTGAATTGTGCATACACTGTGGGTAGCGACTGGCAAACTTAAACAAAAAGGATTTTCAATACCCAGTAGTCCAATGAAAAAGAGAACTAGCTTTCTGGTAACTTTTACACACATACAAACACACACACCTGAGACAAATGACTCCCTGTTAAAGTAAAAGTTTACCCCAGGCCTTTTTCACCAAGCCCTTCTGGCTGTATTGTAATACTATAGGTATTGGAGTTTGCTGTCAATTCGAACACGCTGTACCCTGCCAATAGCAGAGTTTCAAAAGCTCAATGGGGACCGTGCTTTTTCATTGAAACCTTTCAGACTTAACGATAAAAAAAGCACTGGGAAGCTGAAGACCTTATTTATGCAATACTACGCATTTTGTTTAAAGGTAAGTCTCTAATGTAATTCATCTAAAATAGAAGATTGCCTGGTTGGGATGTTCACGTTTTTTTTTTCTTTCAGTACACTTTAATGACAATGCGACAGATTTGGTAAGTAAGCTAGTCGATGCCTGTCTGATATTTGTCATGATGGACAGTGAGTGTACATTCCTAACCCAAACAGAGCTCCAATTTAGAGGGATCAGCAGCAGAGCAATGGTGTTCCTCTGTGGAACTGAGTCATAGCCCCCCCATGTAATTTCATGGCCTTTCTGTCCCCTGTGCTGGCACCTGTGCAATCATCCACCTAATGCCCATAATCCTGTGAATTATCTGTCCTATTGTTTCAGTTAAGAAATCCATGGCTTGTGTGCTGAATTGGTCATTGCAATGCAAGACTTCAGTAGTGTCCATTTACCCCAAGGAAAAATGGGTCTGCTAGCCCTGCTTTGCCCTAGCATTATTAAGCTGATGATTTTATTTAAAACGGTTTACAGTGCTTTGATTTTAAGTTTTTGTCTTATCTTAGAAATGAACTTTTGACCTCTGTGTTGCTAGTATTGATGGGATTAGGGCAGATATTGGAATTATTTTGTTTAAATGGCTTATTAACATTTTTACATAAAAAACATCCAATTTTAGAAGTAACAAGCTGTTTTCTCTCCTGTTTTGACCCTCTCTTTCAAACACTCCATTTTGCATTCAAGACTTGGAAGTAAACACCAATTTTGCATATTAAACTTACTTCAACTACCCCACCATTACACGTGTGGAATTGTATTGAAAACTTCCAATGTTGAAAAATATCTTATGAATGTACCATTGATTTTCAAACTGTCATTCTTATAGGCTATTTTTAGTTCATCCTTTTTGATTAAAAAACAAAACAAAAAAAAAACGTATTCATTGTCATCTGCAGTGTCGTGTTTTAAATGGAGCTTTTATTCAGAGTTACTGTAATTGGCTTAGATCAAAACAATAACAAAAGCAGCGTTCTCTATGTCCTTAAATATCCAAAAAATCCATGTTGACCCCATAAATGCCAAACCAAACGAAAGAACAACGAATCACAACTATCAAAAACTAGTCCCATTTTGACTGCGGTGCTACAGTATAAATACTGTGCATATCAAATCTGTATCAGACAAAGCAATAGAGACAAATGGTAAAAACACTGTTACTCACACCTATGTGTTGCGATAGTACTGTTGGATCCAATGTAGTTGGCAATACATCTTTTATTTTCAGTCTATCTAAAAAGCCTGTGTTGAACTTAAAAGCTGAAATAAAGTTTGTCCATGCTTTCTTAATGTTATAGGTTTAGAAGGATGGCAATGCAATGGCAGTAGCTGCATCCCAAATGATGCACTATACACCAAGTACTTATGCACTATATATTAGGTTTGTTTTGTCATTAACATTGGAATTTGATTGCCACTCTACAGACGTAATTAAAGCTGCTACAGTTGAGTGCATGAAGTGTCCAACATTCCACACTTTGTTTTTTCAGTCTATTTAAAGACGAAAAAAGATTTTTTTTCCAGTGTGAACATTGCTTGCACTATTTCTACGTGCAAAAACACAGTAGAGTAGTGCATAAGGATGTAATTTGGGACGCACCTTGTGTTTATTCACAACTTAATGTGTTGTAATCCTCATAGGCATCTTTGGTTTTGTTGCTCAGTAATCCTGTCTTTGCATCTATTTCGTATTTACTACTACATGACGTGCGAATCGGTTGGTGCCTGGGTGGACTACGGAGGCATTGATGTAGAAGGCATTGGTGTTTTTGTTTTTTCTGCAGAAGTAGTCTTTTGTCGTACTGTGACGATCCAAAACTAGTCATTTTCTGGTAATTTTCTCAAAACTTTCTTTTTTATAACAGAAGTTTTGAGTTCGGAAACTTACAGGATATTATTACAATGACCTCTTGTATGTCAAAAGATCAAGAAATAATTTTGTTTATTTATTCACAGAAATGATAGAAGACATTTAGTCCACTGCTTACTGTAAAGCAAAAAAAAAAGATTCAGATTTAAAAACTGTAATTATGCTACATAGCTGCTTCCTTCTGTCTGCTTACCTCTCAGTTTTGATGATTTATGCAGTGATAAGAAATAACGTCTAGGAGGAGTTCTTAATGCTTTCTTGGCTCCAGGCAAGTCTAGTTGTAATGCTGAACCCAGGGTTGACTTTTAAAAGCAGTACATTTCATTTCAAATTCCATTGACAACAATTATGATGATGAGACCATAGAGTTTTGGCTACGGTCAAATGTGTAGTAACCACAAAGAGATTTGCTTCTTGTATTACTGTTGTCTTGCAAATGTTTAAGACTCTATACCATTCAAAGTTTTTTATAACAAAATTGAATCAATCAAACTGATAAAATATTCAGTTTCAGATAATATTCTATTTCTTTTGGGCTTTCTATTCATCAAAGAATACTAAAAATGTATCAAGGTTTGCACAAAAATATTAAGCAGCACAACCGTTATCAACATTCATAATAAGGAATGTTTTTTTACCACCAAATCAGCATATCAAAATGATTTCTGAAGGATCACGTGACCCTGAAGACTGGAGAAATGGCTGCTGAAACTTTAGCCATCTGAGTAATAATTGTATATTGTACTATATAAGTTATATTGTGATATTTCATACTATGATTTGACTGTTTTGATCAAATAAATGCAGCTTTGGTAAGCATAAAAAAACTTATTTAAAAAAAAAAAAATCTGACCAACCCCAAGCTTTTAAACAGTAGTTTATATGGATGAAAACAATGCTTTAACGAGCCAAGTTCCACCACTGACCATGACTTTGACTATTTGCAGTAGTCTGCAGGAGCTGAACATTGTAGCCTCAGGTCCAGCTTAACTTGTGCCATGAATGCCTGTCAATCACTCCCTGACAAACACTTCCTCAAGCTTTTACTCATCCCTCACTTTGACTCTTTGCTCCCTTTTTCATCCTACCTGTCCCCCCAGACAGTTAGAGGATGGATCTGCATTTTTTAATAAACAGAGTCATGCACTCAGACAACCCTTATCAGCTGCTAGTGACTTAATGCAGAGACTATAGTATAACAAATACCTTATAATATTGTACAGTATAGTGAAAGTTAAAGGATTTGTGTGGAATTCTTGTTAAGTTAGACTGGGTTTAATCACCTCCTCCAAAAATGTGCCCCCAGAGTTTAATCATGTGTGCCGATACAAGCAGATAACCTTTTACTGTTTCTGAGGGCTAGTGCTTTGCCGGAACAGAGAATTGTACGCTCTTTAACTGCCGTTAACTGTCTGTAGATATTGACTGTTTTCAGAGACAAACCGAATTCCAATGGCCTTAGACTTTTGGCAGCAGGTAAATGTGATGACTTGACCTTGGTTCCTATCTCTTTCAAGGCATGTCTACATACCTTGGCAGATGTCAGCACTTGCTGTCAGTAAGGTATTTTGGAAGTGCCCCCTCCTTTTTAGTCTTAACTTATCTTGCTTTGTGTCTACTATATGTGTGACAATATATGTATATGTATATATTTATATAAATAAATCTCTTTTTTTGTCTACCACTGCATTCTCTCACAAACACTGTGGATTGTCCTTTAGAGGTAGACCATGCATGAGGATCTATTGGTCCATATTATTAAGTATCCATGCTTTCAGTTTTCTAACACCATTTTTATTTTTGCTAGATTGACTAATTTGGTTGACATCTGGAAATATACTTTTATGAGTGTGCACAATATGGACTAGCTCACTAATTTTCCTTCTTTTGTTATTTTTGGGTGTAGTCAGAAATTATACAAAATCAGTTCCAAAATACCTTTCTGGAAACATGTTTAATGAAATGGCTAATTCATGGAGTGGGTCTGTTTTGGACATTAATAGAAAGAAACACACCTCACAACAGGCTCTAGATTGCATTAATATCCAGGCATCGTTTTATACGACATACAGAAGCTTGCGTCTGGAAGAATAATAATCCTGCCTGTAATCATTACCAAAGTGGCAAGTCCAACGTCTTTTGTAAAGTTTTACCAATATCCTGTCTTGTTACCTTGGCTGACCCCTTCTATTTGAGACATTAATCTGAAATTCACTCATTACAGCAGGGCTTATCTGCATGTTTATGACTGGGGAAGGGAATCACTAGATGATCACTAGCCCACTCATTAAGACACACTCTATTAGCCAAATTGTATGCCTTTATGACTGGTGTGTTTGTTTTGTGGCTTTGACATGAGAAATATTTTGCTGTCAACACCACATCACTGTGGTGACATGACCTCCATCAGCCTTTCTCAGAAGGTCTCTGCTGACCCTGGGCTGCTGTTTTGCTTGAGAGATTGAGAATCTCTAGTGGCCACTGAGGATTCACTGAAGCCAGACTATGAATGTACATTTCTATGTTAGCATATGAAGAGTTCAGATGCAAAAGCCTCTAAATGCCATTTGAAATTTTCTTCTAAAATGACCATTTTTATCAAGCTTGTATATTTAAGTTCAGTAATTTCACTTAAATGACAATTAATAGGTAATCGTCATTGCCATTTAAGTGAAATTACTGAACTTAAATATACAAGCTTGATAAAAATTGATCATTTTAGAAGAAAATTTAAAATGGCACTTAGAGGCTTTTGCATCTGAACTCTTCATATATTACCTGTTTTAGAGAAACTTCATGACTGAGAAATGCTCGGATTATGCTATACTATTGGAGATGTGACCTGGAGGGTAGTGCACAAGGTCCAAAGTGTTGCACGATGGAGCTTATGTGCAGGCGAGCTGTAGTTTTTGAATACCACCCACCCCAATGCTCTTCTTCCAATCATGTCCTGTCATCTCAGTTTCTGCCCATCATGGTGTTCATACAAGATAATTCTTAAACTTAAAGGTGACGCACATTATGCCCCTTTTCGCAAAATGTAATATAAATCTATCCCCAGAATGTTTCTGTGAAATTTCAGCTCAAAATACCGTCTATATCATTTAGTATGGCTTGTAAAATTTGCCCTTTGTGGGTGTGAGCAAAACGCCTCAGTTTGTTTGTGTTCCTTTAAATGCAAATGAGCTGTTGCAGCTCCCCGCCCCATTCAGAGAAACAGCCGATCCTATTTCAGATTACAATACCAAAACACGGAAGTAATCTCACTCATCCAAAAATATCAGAAATAACTGAGGGGGTAATCCATCGACCGGAAGTTGAAGCCTCGCGGGAGCTGCCATCTTGTAGCAGAACTTCACTTGCGTTAGCATTTCCATTGACTCCCATTCATTTTGGCGTCACTTTGACAGTGAATAACTTTACATCTGAGGCGTTTGAAGACCCCATTTGTCCTTTATTTCTTTCTAAAGAAACACGACAATGTATAAATGCTCCATTACCTTGTAGCTTATGTTATGGCCCCGTAGAAGCAGTTTTTTTTTTTGTAAAAGTAGGCTAACGATTGCGTCATAACCAAGCGACTCTCTGTCGCACAGTAGAGAGATTACCGTATGGACAGGAGGAGAAGCTCGCGGGCAATCGGGGAAACGTGGAGGCAAAATGACAAAATAATTAATCAGAATACCTAGCAAAAGTTTCTCCTGCTCCTAGCTCATGGACAGCTCCTACTCACACTCTCCGCCTCTGCGAGTTTCGGAAGGGAATGATTCAGATTTCTCATGCCACAGCCACTAGAAGACAGACGGGTTTGCTCACGTCACATCTACGTGGTCAAGCTCTGTTTGAGTCGGATTTAGTCTGTGCGTCAGGAACGGAAGTGCTAAAAAAATCGCCAAAAACGGGCTTCACTTGTCTCAATGAAGTTCCAATGAGATGGCTCTGTCCACTTCTTATACTGTCTATGGAAATAACCAGCAGAGTGCAGCATTACGAGAGACTCAGGAAGAAGTTGCAGCTTTTAAACTGCACCTGGAGGTTTTTGAATGGTTTGTGGATACATGAATGTAGTTTTGGAGTTGCAATGATTCATCCGTTTCTGGGGATTTCCATTGAAATTAATATTAATCCACTGCTCTCTTGTCTCATCTGAGGCTGGGACTCTAAATAGTGTTCCAAGCTTGTCAGTTTGAAGTTTGCATGCTTGGCATTTGCGTTAGAACTGGTTACTGTTGACGCTTTCGAAAATCAAATGCTTTGTGCTGGGTGGAAACATGCAGATTAAGGCACGTAACATTATAATGATCCGCTTCCTACGTCAGAAAAGGAGGGAAATCTGATCGGCTTCTTTTGACATGCCTGCAGAGAAAGGCTTACTAAAACAAAGTTAATTTTCACTTTTCACATTTTTCTGGGTTGGTAGATGCACCGGGGACCAATTATAATATTTTCATTATGTCACTTTTAAATAAAAAGACCCACCCTAAACATAATTGTAAAAAGAAAAAAAGAAAAAAAAAAAGAAATGGATTGTCCCAATACCATTACCTATTTTAGAAATGTGATCTATGATAAATACAGTGATTAGCAATTACTCATGCAGAACTTCTGATTTCTCTGAAACCATAATCAGATGTGTTGGAATCTGGCATCCCACAGCTTCATCATTATTCTGTCAGCGGTACGCTGCTCGCTGGTGAAATATGGACGTTGTGTCATTTGAAATCGGGAAAAAGTGGCAGCACACCTGTCGCGATACTCGCTGGCTGAGGACCAGTGCCCCCACGCTGAATAGATTGCATTATGTTTCTTTGCACATGCTGCGATTTGATATACGACTGTGTGCCAGTCGACACACCCTCAGTGTGTGTAACTCAATCACACATAGTATTCGGAGAATGTCTGGCTTTTTGCCGGAGACACAAATAGGTTCTCCGCACACACACACACTTACACAGATGCTGGTGTCAGGCGTTGGCACTTTGGTTCTCCCTGGAGACTGGAGATCTATTTCCCAGCCTACAGATGGAGGAACAGCAGCAGGCTGGCTGTCAGCTAAGATGGACTCCAGTTGTGATTTATAGCTATTGGAACGCAAGGCTAGAATCAGGAAAATTCGCTTGGACGGCCACTGAATCTTTAACAGTATTGACTTTGTAGTGCCGTCTAATTCCTTCACGCATGCGTGGAGATCTATACGCTGACTTTTTAGTGGTTTTGAATGACTCTCACTGTCTTTTCTTCATCTGATAGTACATAATCAGTCCCAGCAGATGAATGATGCTGAATATGCATTTAGAAACCCATTCATTTAAGGTCCAATCCCTAATGGGCTGTTAAATTCTCATTGGCTTGTGACATAGTAGGACCATGGCATTGATAAGTGAAATGCATATTGGTACTGACAAAAAGGCGGCTTCCATGAGCTTATCACTGAATCAAACCCTGAGGTATTTATATTGAACCATTTTTTTTTCTCCCTCTATCTCTGTGTCTTGCTGTATTATATATTTGGCTGGTGTGTGGGTCAGTCGTAAAGGTGCATCAGAACATCTGAGGTGAGATAAATCAGGCTTATAGCACTAAAAGTGAAATTGTCTGACCCCCCTTGCATCAGACATCTGTTCAAAAGCCTATAGCTCCTCGGAATGACAGCACTAATTCAGACCGGAAACCCCGGCGGCTAATGAGATGCCAGACACAGCTTTCATTCATCTCTGTGCCACTGCTGAGTGTGTGTGTGCATGTTTCACATTGCATCAGCTCACCAATTAAGAGACCATCTCTGTCCCCACACCTGTGGCTGTAATGATGGATTCTGACTGTTAAAGTGACTTCTTTCAGATAATTTGGCAATGTTACGATTCCATTCTCCTGCAATGCACCTGTGCTCACCTCATAACTAAACACCTGGTTTATATGTCCATACTTGCAAAAACCAGGTGCAGTTTCATGCTGAAATGTTCTTTAAGGTATTTATTTTATTTCATCATGAATGGTTTAGGTGTTGTTTTGCATTATTCAATCATGATATGCAGAATGCTATTATGAAATAAGGGTATTTAGGAGAACGTCTTTTTTTGTGAACATCATCCGCTTTCAACTCTTCATGGCCCCTTACACTTGATTTGAGTAATAAACACAATCAATACCAGATTAAAGAGATTAGAAGAAGATTTAAAGCTATTGAATGGTCTGGAATGCTTCTTAGTAATGCAAACAATTTAAACAAACCTGTGCTTGTATGTATAGATATATTGACTAAGAGCCAATTTCTTATCAACGTCTTAAAATTTTACATTTAACTTTGGCAGAGTCTAAGGGTACTTTTACATGACAACAATGTACTTCATTCTAAGCGGATGTATAAATGACCTCACTGGTTCATACATCTGTTCTGCTGCCATTTATCCTAACAAAAAGTGTGGATTCAAACTATTTGAAAACACGTTGTGTTTCCACAATGTGTAAATGTTTTTTCAATAAAGAGTTGTAAACCAAATTGATGAATTAGCATTTTTCCTTATGTCCTGTTTCCTGTTATCCTGTTGTTTTTCCAGTTTAATTGGATGTTTTGGGAATCTATCAGTCACACATGATTGAGAATTTGTTGTGTTATCGCGTCGACACTTATGGCAAGCTTCTGGCAGATCAGAGGCACTCGGATGCTTAATGGTGTGTGGAGGCTGTTAAAATGCAATCAGACACAAAGTGTTTAGGTAATTTATTTATATAAATGCTTTTATCTGTTTATTCTGAAGCAGCGCATTCAGGATAACATTTCAATAAAAGTAATCAAAGCTTTTATTATTCTGTCCATAGGTTTTTAATTGGCCTTAAATCATTTTCTATTGGTCCGCTGTGCACATTAAGGAACCATTAATGTGCTTTGCATTGTGAGATTTACAGGCATTTGCTGTATAGCTGCAGTCCAAATGTATTCAAATGTTATGTTGCAGATTGGATCTGTGTGAGAAAAAAAATCAACCTCAGGTTCATGGAACTAGGAAATCACCCATCAAATGCACTTTATAGCCCACATCCATCAAGACAAGTTCACTTGGTTCATTGTAAAAGTCTGAAGCCATCTTCCAGTGGTATGCATGCATGCTTGAGCAAGCAGGAGTCAGTGAATGTGAACATGTGTGTTTTAGTGTATGTTTGGCCATTAGCTGGGCCAGATTGTTAAATGCTTTTAGCAGAGTGAGCTGATCCTCAGTCATGAATCGGGATGCTTATTTTTGTGGCTGTATTTAGTAAAGACTTTCAGTATTTAACAGTTGTTAAGTATTTGTACCACTAGGGATTTAATGGTTTATTTGTTTATCTGCCTAGAAATGCATATATTTTCTTTGGCTCTGCATCTGATGTTAAACAAGTAGCAAACAGCTGGGCATTGCGTGTCTCAACGTGTGATGGTAATGTACAGCAAATACGGTATTTAAAGCCCTGATCTGTGTCTTGGCTGTTTACCTTATAAATACTCAAACTCCTGAGTCCTGCTTTAGTACTGTTGTTTTTCTCCAAATTTTGTCAAGCATTTAGTGTGGTTGAAAAGATGTATAGTAGATTGGAAATATGAGAAATATGATGTTTTTGATTTTTCCGCAAAGTTTCGTAAAAGTTTCGTAAAGTTAATGTAAAAGCATTGAAATATATTTTATATTTTTCCCATATTTTTTGTCCCATCACCCCATGTGCCTTTAGGGGCTTTATATAGATTACAAAATAAATGCTAAAAAAGAGCTAACATTGATTTCAATTTGTTACAAAACTAAGCTTTGTTTGGTATTATGGGAATTTCCCAACCATAATCTGTTCTTTCTATTCAAATTGACTCTCTTATAAGCGGGATGCCTCAGTAATCTGATCATAGCAAAAAATAAAATAAACTGTCATTTGTGTATTTTTTAGAATTGGGATGTGTAAAATGTAAGGGATAGTTCACCCAAAAAATGAAAATTGTAATTAACGGTCATTCACTTTTATGAATGGTTACTCAAACCCATATGACTCTATTCTGAGGAACACAAAAGAAGATATGTTTAACCAAACATTTTTGGTTAACATCAACTTCCATTGTATAGACAGAAAAAAACATTTCTTAAAATATCTTGTTTCACAGATGAAAATGTATACATGTTTAGAATGAGATGAAAGTGAGTAAATTACTTTTTGTGAGCAATCCTATAATTATGGCCCATCAGACATCAATTTCTTTCGGGCTGTTTGCACGAAATGTTCTTGTTGAAACCAGGCCGCTAAAAATGGAGTAAAACATGGAACAGACTGTAGGGTCTTATACAGCAGTTTGTCCTTTATGAAGACTTATAAGTGAATTTAAAATGTCTTTTGAGATGAACAGTGTTACTGAAGAGAGTTGCATTACTTCAGTAAAGCTTATGAGAGCTCAGTCTCTCACACACACAGCACACACACGTTCAGCTCCCAAAATCACAGATGGGATTACAAAAAGCCTCTCAGCCATTCCACAAGAGAACCAGCACAGCTGTGGTAGAAAAAAAAAACCCTTTAAGAGAAGATGTCTTGTGTCTGATTTTGGTGCTGGGCTAGATACACATGTGTCTGTTTGTTCATGTGTTAATAAAGGTTTAGTGGGAAGGTGAGCATCAGCTCTTAGTACCAGCAGACATTGAATTCATCTATTGTGGCAGCTGTTGACGTCTCTAGCCAGCAATTTCTGCTATTATATGAAAGTTTATCCTCAGAAGATTTTCACTCTGGCAGGTCAATATAAGATTAGAGGGGTTTTGAGACATAAATGTGGCCACCCACCCTGATGAGAATTGATTCCCGGCTAAGCATGAGCTGGTTTGTGTGGTGAGAGCTCGGCTGACACATCGCCCTTAACTAGCTCGCTCATTTATGGACTACTGAAGTACTACTTCTGAGTATAAGGCATTTCCAGGCATGTACTACTACTTTTTTTTTTTTTTTTTTTTGGTTTAGAACTGGGAAAAATGTCACTCTGGTCCGGAGGCCAGGGTTTTTTAGCACACAATACCTTGGTCTAAAGTGGGCCAACTGAGGCTTGAGGGAGTGGTCATGAAAAAAGTGTTTCTGAGTCAGGAGAGGATCAACACCACTGCTCAACTGCCTGCTAACATAAGCATTTAACACATTTAATACAATTTCAGTTGAACTCACTCTCAGAGTGTCTAAAATAACTTCTGATTGCAATCAAATGAGGAAGCTGATCACTGTATGAGGCAGAAATATACATGCAATCCTAAAGGCTACTAATGCTTACCATTGCCTTAATAAATACACGTGGTTATGGAAAATACTGGAGGCTGCTTAAAGAACTTACACAAATGATATGATGATTATAGTGTATTTATTTGGTTTCATCCATCTCTTCCCCGCGCCTTTGATACCTGACTTCTGCAGTGCATCCGCATGTCATAAATTATACATACTTCTGTAAACTTGTATAACTCATTACTCCTGTTTTCTGTCCGTGAGCTCCCTCTGTTGCTCTGGCTAAAAGGATAACAGTATAGAGATGGAAGATATTTCTCAAACGTCCTTAAAACACATAATTTTGTGGAAAATTAATAGAAATGCTCATTCTTTCTAAAGGAATGTGACGTAAACGTATGATCATGTTTCTAAATGTGTAAGCCTTCAGACTCAAAGCCCTTAATGGTTTGATTCAGCATGTTGATGTGCGCTCCTGACACAAATAAATAAATAACCGTCACTGTAAAACAATTTATAGTGTCAATCATTTAAGTAAAGACCAAATCTACAATCTAGCTTGTTTCAGGTTTTCCCCATGCTGATGATATGGGGTTGTGTGTGACGATGTTATACAGAGGTGTGTTAAGGGTGAGTTTTAGGGTAGTGCTGTGGAACTACTGGCCCGACAGTGGAAATGCAGCTTGGTATTGGCTGCTGTGGTGGTCTACTTGAGGTCTGAGGCTATTGGCCCTCCTGGCACGTTGTTAGCCAGCCTTGGCTTGCACTGCCCGACAGTGGAACAGTGGCTAAAGTTGCACAAAGCAATGCACATTTTAAAATCAATCAAACAATAAAATAGGCTGACATTAGGGCTGCACAATTAATCGAAATGAAACTGCACGCGATTTGGCAAAGGCTACGATTATTTTATGCACAGCTTTGTCAGTGCAGCGCGGCTGATAAATACGGGTAGTAAATACTGCTCCATTTGAAACCCAGAGGTGCTCTAGTGCAGAAACTTGCTGTAGCTGAATAAACAGAAGATTAAAACCAGGGTGCGAACTGCGGGGAAGCTAGGGGGAGCTCAGCTCCCCTAATATGGCATGGGCTCCCCTGAAAACGTGATTCGTGAAATTTTGGGGGGTCTCAAAATATATTCACAAAGTTTTATTTTGACGTGCAATTTCAGTATTATGTGCAAAATATAAAAAATATATTTTTTTAATTTGTGCATGACGGCGATTTAAACCTAATTCACTTTATTAAAGATAACTATACATGCTATTCTTGTCATGAGCATCAAGGTATGGTGGCGCTGCAGTGCAAATTCTAATCATGTTTAATGCATGTTAACTCAAAGATTCGTAGAAAAAATATGAAACGTTGGAGGCCATTGGTCTTTGAAATCCATTCTGTGTTAAGGTAAGGCACGTTATTCCCAATTATGTGTTGTGGCTGGGTTGTTCTAGGTCTGCTTGACTCTCCAATGTCTTAGGCCTAATTGAACGAAGGAATTGTGGTATTCTTCTGTAGCCGACGAGTAATTTAACCCCTGTTCAGGTGAACTCAAACACAGCCTATTTATAGACTATTTGTGGATGGCTGTTTGCTGTTTGACTTATCAATTTGTGTCAATACGGTGAATCCTGTATATAGTGCTTGCATACATTTGTAGCTGTTAAGTATCTTTGGAAGTCCTTGAAATGAATGGGTTTCATAGTGCCACGCATTGCGCGTTCTGTCTGAAAGGCGCTTAAATCCTCTGCACGCGCAAGTGCACGAACACCTGATTAAAACGCTTTGATTTATTAAATGTTGTCTTGTTGGATGAGGTTCATAAATGCTTATCATGTTTGGAAAGAGGTTTGATGCATGTTGCTTCTCATGTTTGGAAAGAGGTTTGACGGATGTTGCTTTTTCAAATGCATGTTGTAAGCGACTCAGACTCGCAGTGCTTTAAGATGGGCCAGCATTTACTATGGATCAAAGCCTGAGAAGCTGTGCATAAACAATCACAGCCTGTGCGATTTCATAATTAATTGTGAAGCCCTAGCTGATATATTTGAGATGATAAATCTTTTGTTAATAATAATTTAATTAATACATAATTTCCTTAATTTTGTAATTGTAATATAATTATAATAAGTTACTTATTTTCAAATTGTTTAAGATTTTTTTTCCTTTATGCGGTATCACAAAATGTAGACTGATATAATTTTGACAAATGCATTTTAGTTATTGACTTAAAAATATGTGTCAAAATATTCCATATCAATGCATTTATATTTTTGATTTTGAATTAGTGACTGAAATAAAATCACCAATTTTCCTTGGCACTTTTCCTTAGTTTTGGAAGTATCTGTTCTTCACAAAGTGTTTGTTGTAACATACCTGGATATGTTACTAAAATTTACCACCAGTTGATAAAGTTGAATTTATCAAAAATTTCAGTAATTAGGTAAAGGAAAAAAAATGTTTAAAAGCACGAATAACAAGAACACTTCCCTTTACAAGGAAGGATATGGTTAAACTGAGCCAACATTTTATTACAAAACCCAAAAGCTACCTGTCACAGATTAACTATTTCTGATTGCTGACTGTCTTCTTCTATTTCCCAATGATGTCATGCCTAATTCAGAGACCCTTCTGGTTAAAGTGAAATTACAGAAAACCAAAGCTATGTCTAACTGTGTAAACAGAGCTCTGTGGTGAAAGTAAGCATGAGGCAGGCAGTAGTCCAGACATCCATTAGAGAATAATACGCACACGTGTTTTACTTAATTGAAGACCTCACCAAATTCTTAAAGGATGTGGTCTACATGCAATATGAGCAAGTGTGTGTGTGTGGCCAGAACCGCAAACACAAGTATGCAAGCAGCTGACGTGTCGGAAGTTTAATTTGAGTTCATTTCACAAACACAAATGGAAACACTTTGTTTGAGAAAAGCCACAAAGATATATTTTTAAGCCATCTTTTATCCTACTATTGTTGCCAGATTTAACAGGGACATATACATTCTTGTATCTTCCCGTCATCCAAAGTAATTCAACTCAATTTAATTAAATTGTTTTTAGATTAGCATGGAATAGCAACAAGGTCTCTCACACTTTCCCTTGACATGTAATGTTAATGTCTCCCAGTTTACAGTAATAAGCAGAGACAACTGTAAGTAAGCCATTAGTTGTTTGTCTTCCCTCAAGAGAGTAAACGCTGGGCTCCTTGTCACTTTAAACACATTTCTCTGTGATTTGATTTGATTCTACAGTAGGCTATGTGTGATTGTGTGTGTAACTTAAAAAGATACTCCACTTTTTTGGGAAATAGGCTCATTTTACCACTCCCCAGAGTTAAACAGTTGAGTTTTACCATTTTCAAATCCATTCAGCTGATTTTCTGATATTTAGAAGAGTGTCAGTGACCAGACAGTTTCTGGTCTTCATTGACTTTGGAAAAAATATAATATGGAAGTCAATGAGACCAGAAACTGCTGGTTACTGATATTCTTCTAAATATCAAAAAATAGTCTGAATACATTTGAAAACGGTAAAATCCAACTGCTTATCTCTGGGGAGTGGTAAAATGAGCCTATTTCCAAAAAAAGTTGAGTATCCCTTTAAGAAATTGGGTGATTTTTAGGGGTGAGGCTACCGTAATAAGTTTAAACTCTTCAAACTTTGTCTGAAATGGATAGTTTGGCCAAAACAAAAGTGGAAGGAGTGTTTGGGAATCCTGTTTGGAAGAAATAGTTTTACAAATTTCTTTTTGTTGCCTGTCAGTCACACCAAAATTGCAAGCATTTAAAGGGATGGTTTCATCCAAAAAATTTAATAATTGACTTGCCCTCATGTCATTTCAAACCTGTATAACTGATTTTTCTTGTGTATTTAACATAAATTATTATTATTTTTAATATATTTTAGTTGATACAATGAAAGTTGTTTGGACCCCAGTGTTTTTCAGAATATATTTTGTGATCCGCATCAGAACGTTATACAGGAAGGGATGACGTGATGGTGAATACATGATGACAGAATTTATTTTTGGTTGAAGAATCTCTATCAAATTACTGTGATTTTTAAACTTGACAAAATAACAATAAAAGTTACCCTTACTATTATTATCAAAACTTTCTGTTTTTTAATGTTACCCACACCAGACATAATTGCTTTTTACTTTGGCTACAAAAGCAAGTCTTCAAAGAACAGAGGTGAACAGTAGATCACCATAATGGTTGTGGGAATCAGCATGACTTACAGTGCGTCTCAGCACCACATGCTTTTCATTTTCCCAGTTGTTACTGTTAATTTTAGACCTGGCATAAAGCGTGAGTAAAGTGGTCTTGAAGAAAAATAGTCACACCATGATGATACCTGATCTGATGATCATTTCAAGCTCACAGTCAAGACGTTCAGAAGTATAAATCACATGAAGTGAGACATTAGAAAAAGCTTACGAAGAGAGACAGAGGGAACAGTCATGCTAACTTCAGAATCAAATTTCCTGTTGGGCAAGTGCTTCCTAAACACATTTATACACTCACTCATATTCACCCACCCACCAAGTGGGTTAGTTCAGTATCGGTGTTTGGCCATACGATAGCATGTGGGGATGATACGGAGCTCTCAGAGAGGACGTGTTAATGGATGAGCCTCATTCTGTGAGCTGTGGAGAGGGAAGGTTTTGGTGGCCTGTTAGGATCTTAATCAGGCCTTGAAGTGCCTTGCAGGATTCTGTTACTCCACATGTGATGACACAACAGCAACCTTATGCTCACAGCATTTAAAAGAATTTAGTTTCTCCAAGCTTCACTTGAACTTAGTCTTTTTACATAAATTGTGGTAAAGAGTGAGACAAATGTACAGTACAGTAATTTGTCTCAAAGGGGGAATCACTAAAATTTATTTTTAAAAGGGAACATTCACTTTGTAACTTTAGTTTTGAGTGTCAAGGAGGTTGGTCTGTGTTGAAAGACTTCATGTGTGTGATGGTCAATGTCATGGGGTTTAGTCGGTGCTGCCAATCACTTGCCTATTGATTTTGACCTTGACCGAAACCTTGATGTTTTTCTGCAGATTGTATGAGATGCTGTAATTAGTGAATGGATAACCAAAATACAAAATAAAAAGGTCTGATGGATTTACATGAATTTATACCATGTCTGTTTGGCAAGCATAGGCCAAATCGGTGTAAGATTGTGAATTTTATTTTAACAATCTGAATTTTAACGATCTGAAACGCAAGTATCAAGCACGAAGCCCAAGTAACTTTGTGAGCGGGTCTTGGGCGCTGTTGCTATTTAACCGGTGTGATAAATGACTCTTATGCTTAACGCAAATCTATAAGGGGTAGGTCTGAAGTAGCTTCATCATTCATAGGTGTGGTTTGGGCGTAACGGGAAATAAACCAATAAGAGCGTCATATCACATTCCCTTTAAGAGCATGATGAACGAAGGTGTGCTTGTTCCATGGCACAATAATATTATAACTGCGCATTTACCAGCCATGCTTCAAAATCACAGCTCACAGCCGAGGAGATCAATGTTCTCGTCAGGGTACGTAAAAGAAAGAGAAGTGACATTGGGGATGCGACTAACCCACCCAAATTAGCTTCGGTTAAACATGTATATATGATAATTTGGGTAAATGTGTAAGGTTTATGCCTATTTTCCCATCGTCATGGACACAATAATGATTTCCCTCGTGTTTTAATAGTTTTCCCTATAATAATGTATCATTTGCAAAAAGTAAAATGCATCTGTGTAGATGAGAGAATCATCTACAGTGCATGTGCGTTGTTCACACTCTGTATTATGGCAAAGCATGCACGCTTAAAATAGCATCTGAAGGTACGCGCAGTGCAATTGTTTTCTGGAACTGCAAAATAGCACCAGGGAATTTTTGCGCCGAAACACGCCTCCTTTTTTGCGCTGACCTGCCGAGGGAGCGCAAGTTTATTCCCTAGTTTACCGGCGTGCATCTGTGGAGGGAAAAGCCCACTTTGCACGGGTGCAAAATAGAAATGATGAATGCGTCAGTGTACAAAGTCATTTCCGCCGGGTGCAAGATAGGGCCCAAACACTCAATATGTATTGTAAAAAGAATTTAATATATTGGGAAAAAAGGTTTGCCACTTAAGTTTTGCTAAATGGTCGACAGGAACTAAGCAATTCGTTGAATCAAAGCATCAACCTCCTGTGGTGAGTCTCCATACGAGCATCTGCACGGCAGATTGAAACATTCCAAAATAAGTCAACGCTTTTGAAGCCAAATTATTTTTTAATGGTATGATAAATTCCCATGCTGCGTTCCCTTCACTTTTCTCTCTATCCTCACTCTCCTTTTCTATCCTTTTCTGTGCTTCCCAACTGTAAACCTTAAAGCAATAAATATGAAAAGGCCAGAACTGGAATTTACAGCACCTGTAGTTACCGCCACAAACCCTTAATCATGAGCAGATGTAAGAGCAACTTAAAAGCAGGGGGTAAAATCAGCACGCAAAGGGGGGATAATGGTAAGCGTGGGGTACTGTTTCACCAGCCGACTGCAGTCAGCTCCCGACATATGGGGGATTAAAACACAGACAGCGCCTGAACAAGTCCCTTGGAATCAGAAACATTAGCACTTCATGTTGTTAAATGCTGTTACCGGCACTAGCATAGATGTCTAGTATGAACTTTCTAGAGTGAAATGAATACGGGCATCAAGGACTTCTGCCAGACAACTGGGAAATATGAATTAAGTGAAATGTGCTGCTATTATGCCAAATTTCCAACAGGAGGTTTGAAAGAGTTTTTTATGTGCTCGATTGATTGTAATGCTCGTTCTTGTGTGCAATTTCTGAACCCAAAACATATTACAACCTGATTGGAGTGGACTGCAAAAAGCAGTAGGCTGGAGCTTTGATTTAAGTGGGCTTACTGCAACAAGACTATTCAGGAACTTTTTCCTCACTGCATGTCTCTTTGATTGAAGACTAAATGTTTAGTGTGCTTTTCTAAATGTACGTTGTCAAATTAAACATAAGTAAACGACATCTATCCATGTGGCTCCAAACCTATGACTTCTGGGGAACATAAAGATATTCTGAAGAATGTCTCATTGTGTCTATAATAAAAGTGGGGTCCAATGTTGTTTGGACCTCATTATTCTTCAAAATACCTTTCATTCCCTTTGAGTCTCCTTTGTGGTAAATTTTTGCATAATTAATTGTTTACATATGTCTGATGCAAATAATGCATCCTGAAGCGTTTGAGGATAGTTTTCTCTCAGTTTTATTATTATTTATGCACTTGCCCGCAATGCACTTGTGAATATCTGTTGCCGTCTTTTGTTTCTACCGCTGCCAGGTTAATATTTAAACTCCAGGCTCAGTCAGAGGTCTAACTTGTGAACAAGGCACAATGGTAGCACTGTGAGCCCTTATTTATTCATGCTCAGCTTCCTACCTTAATCAGTGTAGCGTTCTCCTTGGGAGAGAGGGAAGAGGGGAAAAGAGAAGTGGGTCAAGGAAAAGTCATGTTTGAGGTAATGCACCCAAGGGGCCAGCCTCTGATCATTATATGACATTATTTAACCCAAGATGAGGTCATCTCAAAGCAGACATAGAACCTCTCTCAATCCCTGACTAAGCCTTAATATCGAAAAATCAAACAAGGCAAGTTTTATTGACAATGCTGAGGTTCAGTAATGACTTCAAACACCTACATGAAGTGCACATACAGTAATGATTGAACAAGCATTACAAAACTTTAGTTTCCCTGTCCTTTATATTTTGTATTAAGCTGTTAACCTATCGAAATTCCTCAAACATTGTTTAAACTTTTTTTCCCCAAGAAATTATGTCCGAATAGTTTCTCGGAGGCATGCTGCGGTTTATAATCACCTGTTCTGTTTTAAGAGCTCATTCGTTAAAATGATTGTAAAACGCACTGTTCCTTATTTAAGTATCAGTCATAATTTATGCTGCAAGCAATGCGGTCGTCTTTCTGTTATTTAAATGGAAAATCTTAATGAAGAACAGGCTTTTTATGATTCTTTGGTCAGTAGTCTCATTGTGATATACTGAAACAGCACAATGGAAAGTGGTTTGTTGGAGTTTTGAGGTGCAGAATTTAGTCAAATTGATATTACAAAAAGCAGGGTTATACAAAATTGTGAAAGTTGTACTACTCAATGCAACAAGTACTTAAATATGTTACTATGAAAAAAGCCTGCAGTTACACATGGTCATTTTGTATCTGCTAATATAGTGCATCAAGATTGTACTTAAGTGTATCAAGATTGTACTTAATTAGGAAGCTACCGCATGCATTTAAGTTGTGAATGAGGGAGTTAGGCCTAATTCAAACTAAAGCACATATGGATAAGGTTTGTAGATACACACGATATACACTTATATATAGTTTTGATTCACTTTATTGTATGTAGCTTATACCCTTGTAATATTTTGTAAACTGAATGTAATTAAGAAGCTACTGCATGTGCATTTAAGGTGTAAACTAGAGGGTTAATTCGGATGGATAAGGTATGTAGATACACATGAAAGTGCACTTAAGTACAACCTTGATGCACTTTATTTTAGAAGGTACAAAATGACCATGTGTAACTGCAGGCTTTTTATCTTAGTAACATATTTTACTTATTACATCGGTAACACGTATGTAACCAACTCGGCCTGTTACATATGTAACAGTAATACATGAGTGTAAGTACAGTCTATTTGTACAGGCTGTTCCATAACTTAGTTACATGTTAATTACATTTTGGTTACATGTTATTACAATGTCTACTAAGTAATTACACTGTATCATGGACACCATAAAATAAAATAGTGTTAACATTCTTTTAATGAGGGAATATAGTTTGAATTGACCATGCACCTCAGGAAATTTTATTTGAATAGGATTTCAGTATTTATAAATTGGATTTAAGTGCCGTCCCACAATAGAGGGTTTTCCAGTTTTTCAACAAAACAATTAGATCATGTAAATCAGATCCTATACTGTATGTGAATTTGTCACTCATATATTCTCCACAAAGTTGTTTGCCGATATCTTGGGAAGTTAAATGTTGATGTAAATTTAATAAATGTTGCATACTGTTTGCCACCTTGAAATTTGTATTTGGAAATAGTGTTATTCTGAATTGGATTGCTTTTCTTAATTTAACTGAATGATGCAGAGCTGACTGAAGCCCATGACACTGATCCATGTTTTTCCAGTAAGAGACCAACATCTTGCTCCTGTTACATACATTAGCGTTTTGAGAACAGGAGTGCACATTTTCCCTCCTTCCAATAACTTCTAACAGCTTACAATCATATGCCTCAACATAGAGGGCCTGCCTTAACACCAGAAACCTACGAGAATTATAAACATTAATACAGAGCTTGACAAGAAGCTGTCAGTCAGCTGGGCAAATGCTGCAACATGCTGAGAAAAGGCCCTTTCTTTCTCGATTTAAGGGACTTCAAAGACCTTGGCAGCTGTAGCCAACTCTGATCTGTTTATATAACTGAATCCATAAAGGGTTTGGGCTTGTGCTGCAAACAGATCTGAGGTGTTCAACACTGTTCCACGGGCCTCAGGCTCTTTTGTTTGGATATCTTTCACACAAAATGCTCCTCAACTCCGGAGAGCATGAGCGATCTTGCTTTGCCTACCTAACATTGACAAAGGTGTCTATTCTTAGAGGCAATAGTTTGCGGGGCATTCCAGGTTTCTGCTTGTCGAGCGCAAATTTGGTGTACTTTGGTGTTCTTCTTTTTGGGACTTGCACAAAGTTTGTCTGTATAAAAGTGACTCGTGTATTGTCTTTCACATCTCCTCCCAGAGTGCATTTAATCACAACATGAGAAAGAGACATCGAAGCAGCCCCTGTCATGTTTACAGAGAGAAATTATATCAGTTGTCGTCTTTCTTCTACTCTAAATTTTTCCTCCTGCCTATTATAAACAAGTCACACAGGGTCTTAGTCAAACATTGAATCTTGATGATCTAAACAGATCTTTTTTATCTCTCTCACTGTTCTGCTCCTTCCTTCAGTTATGGATGTCAGAGTGATCAGATTTCTATCTCTTGTGGTTGCTAACACACCTCAGGGGTTAAAGCTATTCCCCAGAACTTTTCCAAAACCCCATTGGTTCTGTCATTACTCTTCCAGTGATTCCTGAAACATCATTCAGCATAAACTGCTGCTTGTGATGGGACCTGTCATCCAGACTGTGGAGAGATAAATAATTTGCCAATACGATACGTACAGTTTCTTAGATTCCAGCAAACATTTTAGTATATCTTCTCAAGGGACAATAATATAGAAATGAAAGTTTTATTTTAGAATGGTCAATGTGCTGCTTGTATAGCAGTATATATTTAATGTCCTCTGAAAATAACTCAACATACAACCATTATTGTCTAAAAAGGTTAGTACACCCTAAGTGATGATGGCTGTACATCGTTTAACCATGCAAAGCCACATGTCCTATTCATCATGTTCATATTTTTGTCTGCTTGACAGAACCAGACAAATTGTTATCTTGCATTAGAGCAGTTAGAGTTTGTGACAATTCTCTCATACAATTGTCTCATACTGACCACTGGATGTTCAACATGCCACCTCCTGGCAAATAACTCTAAGGATTTGAGAATTAGAAGGGTTGCTCTCCACAAAGTTGACCTAGGCTATAAGAAGACCCTGCAACTGAGTTACAGTACAGGCCAGAGTCATACAGAGATTTCCAAAACTGGTTCCATTTGGAACAGGCTTCGCAAGGGTCAGTCGAAAGAAGTAGAATCCTCGTGCTGTGCGTCAGGTCCAGAAGCTGTCTTCAAAAAACAGATGAACGAGTTCTGCCAGCATTGCTCTGAGAGGTTGCAGAAGCAGAAGATCAGCTTGTCAGTGCTCAGACCAGGCGCCACACACCGAAATAAGTTGGTTTGCATGGCCGTCATCCCAGAAGGAAGCCTCTTCTGAAGCTGGCTCCGAAAAAGCTCACACAGTTTCCTGAAAGCAACCTGTCCAAGAGCATGAACCATATCCTGTGGTCTGATGAGACTAAGATAAACTTGTTTGGTTCAGATGGTGTCCAAGCATGTGTGGCGACACCCTGGTGAGGAGTACCAAGAAAATTATGTCTTCCCTACAGTCGAGTATGGTGGTGGTAGCATCATGGTCTGGGGCTGCATGAACTTCATTGTGGGAAACATGGATTCCAACATGTACTGTGACATTTCTGAAGCAGAACTCTCCCTTTAGAAACTGGGCCAAATCGGCATGATAACGACAGCCCAAACACACCAAGATGACAACTGCCTTGAGGAGGAAGGTGAAGGTGGCCAAAAATGTATCCATACCTGAACCCTGTTGAGCACCTGTGGGACATCCTCAAGTGGAAGGTGGAGAAGATCCATATGTCCAACACAACGCGTTCTCATCCTTTAGCGTCATATAGAACGTTATATGACAAAACGGCGTTATACTACGCGCATGGTACCCTTTATCGTTTATATAACACGCGCTGTGATGGTTAGGTTTAGGTGTGGGGTAGGGTAGGGTAGTCTCATATTAGCCAGCAGCTTCATGATGTCTTTATGAAGTGGAAGACGATCCCAGCAACAACCTGTGCAGCTCTGGTGGATTAAGGCAGTGCTAGATAACAATGGTGCTCACACATATTGACACGTGGACACAGTTTTGACATCTTCACTTAGGGTGTACTCACTTTCGTTACCAACTATTTTGACAATAATGGCTGTATGTTGAGTTATTTTCAGAGAACAGTAAATATATCCTACTATATAAGCAGCACATTGACTACTCTAAAATTCAAAACTCTAGTTTCATTTCTATAGTATTGTCCCTTGAGGAAAAAATACTAATGTTGCTGAAGTGTGAGGGGTGTACTCACTTTTGTGAGATACTATACATACATACATGCATGATGGAAAAATATCACATTCATGGTGGACATTTACCAAAGCTACCACCTCAAATTTTACACGCTCATTTCCAAACCTGTATACCTTTTATTTATTCTGTAAAAATACCAAAGATTTTGTGATGAATACTTTTGTTCATACAGTGAAAGTCATCGTGTCCCAAGTGAGCTAACAAGATAATTATCCCTTGCTTGAAAGGAAACAATGGCATTTGCTAGTTTCTCATTCATTATTTATTGATACCTGGAAATACAGCGTAGAAAAATGCTGGGTTTTTTTTGTTTGTTTTTTTTAAATGGGAATAGTTCTGTTGTTGCTGCTTAATTCTGAAAGACAGGGAAGAGTATTACAGATCTTGTATCATCACCGTATCAAGATACCTATTGATACTGGCTTTGCCACACAACTTGATTGAGGTGTGTGCGTGTGTGTTCGAGGATTGGAGTTTGAAAGAAAATCTGTGTGCATTTCCCTTGGGTGGGCTTTGAATGTGACAGGCCTGTAAAACCAGCACTGGCTTTGCATTTCAACAGCTGTCTGTTTGCATCAAACATCTTTTCTGAACGTCAGTACAACAACAGGATAAGATATTTCAACCCACTTTCAGAATTCAATAACACTTTATTGGACGGGAAGCAAGCATCCCTTTCTAAGAATCATTTCTACCTATTTGGAAACAAATATTTTCTGGCTGGTTCTTTATTAGTTCTTTTTGCTGTGATGTAACTGTTGTGAAATGTTGGCAAAGTGCATTTGGCAAAACGTCCATTTAAAACTTGGGTACAGACTGTTTGTTACTCTAGCTTAGACAGTATTTCACACTTCTTTGGACCCTGGAATGTGAAAGCTGAATGGGAAGATTATACAATATGAAACACTTTGACGTTACATTTAATGGGCAACCAATCAAACACTTCAGTGGTTTTCTTATTCTCTTTTGTACATTCTCAATTTTTTCTTAGTTTGTGTATGAAGTCATTATTGTTAAACAGTGAAAATATGCATGGCACCATTTGCACTGATGGGCAAGCGGTTTTTAGAACCGAATCGTGTGCTTGTTGCATGTTTGTACTTTCAATTGTCCAATCAATGTGTTTATCCTCATTAATATGTAAATAAGCACAGGAACTCAGCGTTTACAAATGCAGAGTGTGACATTGAATACTGACTACGGGCTCTATGCACAGCTTCACTACTTCCTGAACTTCAGCCAGCTCCTTGTTTCCTGTCTACCATTATTGGACAATTTGATTAATTCAGGTGTGCTTGACCTCAGTAGTCACGGCAACAATAATCAAACACACCTGAATTAATCAATGTGTCCAATAATGGCAGACAGGAAACAAGAAGCTGGCTGAAGTTCAGGAAGTTGTGGAGCTGTGCATAGAGCCCGTTGGATAAATTACGAACCCAGAGTAACAGCGTGAAATGTCGATAAAGAGTTAAGAATCACGTTTCAAGTGAAAGCATGTTGGAAGATCTACAAGCTCATTTTTATTCTCTGGCAAAGGTAGAGGTAAAGGTTTTTGTTTATTATTATTTGTGCTTTATAGACCTTATGCACCAGAGAAACGTGGGCGCCGTCATCTTCAGAATATTGTCTTTGAACTTCCGGTTTCGCGGTCGCTCTGTATATTTCTATGGCATCGCTGTCGAGGAATAATTAGCTGGTGAAGTGGATTTACTTATTGTAGAGTTAACAAAAGCTAATATATATATATATTTTTTTTTCCTCTAGGGAGGAACAACTCTGTAAATCTTGTCATAACAGTAGCAAGTTAATCGAATGTGTAATCATTTCTGAGCTTTAACACCACTAACGTTTTTAGCATACCTCTATTTGTCCTGCAGAATCAGAATCACTGAGCTTAAAAGTACTTCTCTTCTTCACCTTGCATTTCTCTAAACTGTAAAACTATCAGAGCTCTAAGAGCTACAATTGATTGTTGCTGAACAACTTGGTAGCCGTCACAAGTTTCCACCACCCAAACAATGTTTTTCAATCCAGCTTTAATTCTTATCTGACTTTTACAACTAGGAATGCCATTTCCAGCTGTCTTGTCAATAACATTTTTATAGCTACTGATTAATCTTTATTTTTTTTATCTATAGTTACAAACTATTATGGTGAAGCAACAAAGCGCAATATGCTTTGATACACAGATGTTCATTAAGCGTGCTGTGTTAGCAAATAGTAGAACATCAGTCTACTGGTTTTATGGTATTGATATTGCATGATCATTTCCATAGGTTCTCTTTTATCACCCTCTTAATGTGATTATCAGGTTTGCAGTCAATCAATGCTCAATAAAAAAACTAGAGATTGGTTCATCCTTGTTTTGTGTGATCAGTTATTTAGTATTCACACAGTGCACCGCATAATCCATCTTATTTGTGATGCATTAGAAGCTAAATCCAGTTTGATGTTAATTTGGACTATAGGACTATCACTGGAATAAGAACTATTCACAAATGACTGTGACATTATTTCTCTGCTCTGGTGAGTTATGCAGGTTCAAAAATGTACTAATAAACCTTTCTTTTCTTTTCTGAAGGAGTGCATGAGTCTCGAACACGAGAAGGTCCTCAGTGTTACTGGGGATGGAGTTATTCAAAGTCCTGAATTCCCCAACACATATCCCCGAAATACAGTTATAGTGTGGCGGCTGGTGGCAGTCACAGAAAGTTCCAGGATACAGCTGACCTTTGATCCGCGCTTTGGCCTGGAGGACGCCGAAGACGGCATTTGCAAGTAGAGACTCTGACCCTTTGGTCACTTGCTAGACCTCACATGGACAATTAGAGAAAGACAATATCTTAACATGGAGAAAGCATAGAAGAAAGAGGGGGAAAGTAAATAAAAAAATTACTACAGACTTTGTTAAAAATAATTAAATTGAGTAGACTAGACATTACAAAAATAAATAATTTGTTATCCATTTCCATATCTTTGAACATAATGACCTATAGTCTAGAGCAGTATTGTCTATTAATGAAGGTGGTTGTTCAATTGGAAAAAAAATAAAGTATTGTTTTAATTTGTGAATTGTTTTTTTTTATCATTATGATTATCGATTTAGCACTTACATTTAATTTTACATTTCAAAATATTTTCTGTGGTACCTGACAAATGAAACTTCAGGGCTGTGACAATCTATAGTACAAGCCAAAGCTGGTAGTTGATTTAAACAGGGGGTATCTATATAGCATCAAGGCTAGACCAAAACGAGGAGGTGATTTAGAAGATTTGAGAGCTTGAAAAATTCCCCTAGTGTTTCCTTTCATGCGACAGATCAGCGCTACTAAACAAGCAGCATCAGGCATCCATTGCACTCTCTTGACAGGGTCAGATGGAAGATAAAGCACCCATATACAATGAAGCAGTATAAGTGTATGTGGGGTGGGAGGGGGGATTACAGTGGAGATGTATGTGCTTGTTGTGACCACATCCATTTGTTAAGATTTAGAGTTGAAAGGAGGCCATTTGGGAGATTGGCTGTGCTGCGAGAAGGCTGATGAATAATGAAAAGCCCACCCCTAAAGTGATTATGTTCTGTTATATATTTATTTTCTCCATGACTGATACGGTGACATAAAGAACAGCCCTTTCTGCTTTGTGCATATTTAGTTCCAAGTCTCCTATGTAACTCCATAGCATCTGTTTGAGATTCTGGTGGCGCATACTAAACCAGACGTACACTCACACATAGCACAGCTAGCCAATCCACATTAAAGACCCTTTCAATTATAGGCTAGCTTTCCTTCCTTCCTCCCAGGCCTCTGTCCATGCCTCTGTTTTGCTTTATGGTGCAATCGATTGTAGACGTGCACATCTGTGCATTTTTACTTCCCAGAATCTTGATGATGACCTTCCCATATCTGGTGGTTTCATGTGGAAAAAATGTTTATAGGCCTTTGCCAGTTATTGATAAAAAAAACAATAATGTCTTAATATCCTCTTGACTTGCGACGCAACCTGTGAAAGGTTCCTTGTTGTCTGCAAGCCTCATGAAGTGATTTGTGACCGTGCTCTCGAGTAAATCAGTATGTTTAATTATTGTTAATAATCAAATAGGTAATGTATTTTCATACATGCTTATCAGCAAACTGTCTCGGGTTACGAATGTAAGCTTGGTTCCCTGAGAAGGGGAACGAGACAGTGCGTCCTAGGACACTGGGGCACTAAAGAATGATATATAGCCATACCTTTCTCAAATTCCTTGGCAAGCTCCATCTGTGAGCCCCATGATCTCAGTCTCCTATTTGTCTTATTAGTAGACAGGGGCACAGATGATTATCCCAATTCCCTTGAGAAAAAGGGACAATGAGAGTAGAGTTTCTTCAAGGTGAAATTCTCACAATGCTGGCATGCAGTTCCCTTGAGGACTGAGCAATGCTCTTCACCGATCATATCATGCACAGATCGTGTGTATCATCAGGTATCAGATAGAGCTGACACATATGTACAAAGTTCCTGAAAGCTTTAGCTGCCATTACTGCCTTAGACACGTCACAAACAAACAGCTCTTGAAGACAAGAAAATGGGGACATTCCCCATTAGCGTCCTAAGACAGTGCGAGTTCCCATTCAAAAGAGAACTCTGGAGTCTTTGCCAGCTGTGTTTATGTCAGTGTCTTGTTAACGGCACATTAACACTGTTTCGGTTAATGGACCCCTTTTTCCTTTTTTAAAAGTCTCATAAGATTAATAAGACTTAAAATCAGGTCATATTCAATAGATCAATAGGATTTTAGCCTTATACCTTATTTAAATTCAACAAACTGCCATTTGCAACCCATTTTACTTTCCTAATGTGACATTTTTTTTTATTTAGTGTGAAAGAATGTGCTTTATCCATCGAGAATTGGTTGGATGGTAAATAGTCAGTGTAAAATTGTGTATGATCGAATGCTACTCGTGCATTAAGTGAGATGTCAGCAGGAAAGCAACGCTATTTTATATGGATTAAGTAGGCTCGTAATAAGACCAGAAATGTGTATGAAGTAAACTGTATCCATAGATTTTTATTTATTTTTTATTTTGACTTTAAATTATAAATACGATTTATTCCCTGCTCATAGACGTATCGATACAGATATGTGAACATTTGTTTTAAATCTGCTTGTCCTTTGTTTAAATCAGTAGCTGTGGCCTTGAGGATCAAGTAGGCTTGGAGTTGGATTTTTGACGCGAGTCGTCATGTATTTCACTTGGAAAGAGTCTGTGTGTGTGTTTGTCATCTGTGCATGTATAGGGGAGAGCAGGGCACAACCTAACGCATTTTGGTTTTGGCTAAATTAATTTAAAAATAATTAGGTTAGATTAATGTTTTTTTACACAAGCAACATACACATCTCTGCTACAAATGACCACTTAAAGTTTTTTTTCTAGGACCTACCATTTTCGTACAGTTGCACTGAAAGTGACAGAAGTGCAAATGTTACAACTTAACCCATATGCGGGGTTAATTGTAACAGATAGAGGGTTAGTTGTAACACTTGTGTGTAACACACATAATTCAGTACAATTTTATTTGTATAGTTTGATATTGTTTGTGCATCTGTATAGACAGATATCCATACATCTATCCCTCATCCAATCATCCTTCTATAATGGATTAATACACAAAATACACAAAATTTTAAACATTTTAAATTCCAACATTGTTTGTGAAAGTCTAACAAAGTTAAAATGTATACTCAAACCTGAAAAGTTGTGTGGCTCCGTTTTCGTTTGATTATCATTGCACACTTGGCGGCTTAATTGTAACACTCTGTTACAACAAACCCTGCTGTGTATTACATATTTTAAGCCTAGCTAACAGTCGCTAGGAATTGCTGACATGTTTCAAAACGGTGCTATGATTGAGCCAACAAGACAGTGATTAGGACAATATAAAGTTAAATTTGGAAACGTATACACCCAACTCAGAAACCGAAAAAAAAAACGTTCATGGTGTCAAAACACTCTTTGTCCAGTATCTTCACGAAAATATAATCAAAACTTTCCCGCAATTCGCGGAGACCGTCTTCTGGCAGCAAGAGAAAAAGAGAGCGGAAAGACAACCTGCTTGATCCTGACGAACTATGTAAACGGTCCTTGTTACATTTAACCCCTTAGGTTGTGCCCCACTCTCCCCTATGTTTTATATACTGACCTACCAGGCATGTAGTGACCTGGTCTGTATGATTTCTCCAGCAATAAATTATTAAAGTCATTATTAACACACATGCACTCGTTCACAACTTTCACATACTGTACATAATCACCATAGGCACTATCCCACCCCACCACCCCCACACACGCACATTCACCATGCAATGTCATTGCAGTCCTCATTTTTTACTTTTCAATATATGGTTGCTATAAATACTTTTAAATGCATTAATACACATTGGTATGATGATCTAATGCCAATTAATGCATAAAAAAGCCCCTTCTGTTTGGATCGAATCAAAGCAACTGGGCTGGAATAAACTGTAATAAAGCTGCATGCTGAATCCCATCACGCTGCCTCCAGCAAAGCCCAGCCCAGAGCCGACAGGCCACTACAGACAGCTCTCATCATTCTGTGTGTTTGTTCAGACCGATACGAAAACTGGGCCAGATTTTCTGTACTGCTTAGGAAAATTTACAATGTTGGTTCTGTCTTTCCTGAAAAGCTGAAGTGTGTCAAAAGGACACATAAAAGTTTGTCAACGCAACAATTAGGAATTTGAATTGTGATTAACAGTACCCTTTTTGATGTACAGGAATATTTGTCATTGAGGTTTGTTGAACGATTCCTGTAGGAAACCTGATAAAATTTGTTTCCACAAATTTTCAACCTTTGATAATAATCAGAAATGTTTCTTGAGCATCAAATCAGCATATTAGAATGATTTCTGGAGGATCATGTGACACTGAAGACTAGAAAAAATTCTGCTTTGCCTTAACAGGATCAAATTAATTGTAATATTCACCAAAATAGAAAACGTATAAAAGAAACTTATTTTGCACTGTAATATTTAGCAGTATTACTGTTTGTACTGTATTTTTGATCAAATAAATGCAGCCTAAGAGCATAAGACTTTCAAAAACAGCCTTACCGAACTTTTGAACATAGTGTATCTTTAATAATATCTTTCTCAATAATCTATAACACGAATTCCTTAACACTAAAACGGCCATAACAGTCATTTTGACCGTTTTGAATTTTATATCTACAATAACTTTGTTGAAAAAAATAATAAAATCCTGCTGGTACCTGACTTTTCCTAAAATTGTCTGTATTTTTATTTAAAATGCTTTTCATATAAATTAAGTTACGTAAACGTAAGGCAAAACAAAAAAATGGACATTTACCTATTTCGGCCATAAACGGTCATATTGACCGCACTGAATTTCGCTGTATTTTTTGTTAAATATCCCACGGTTGATCATGGTCAACTGGTCAACTCTCTCAACTGTCAACAGAGGTCCGTCCGGTCACAGTGGTGTTTGCTATATAATAATTTCTACATTAGTTGTTGATCAGAAATAAGCAAATAAAACCGGACTACAGGATGCCCTGGAGATGCTTCAGAACTTAACGAGTGATGATTCGGATGCAGGGAACAATCGGAGGTGGAAAGTGACAGCGACGTTTCCTGGGTACAAGTTAACATTTCCTCCTCATCAGAGAGTGATTCAGAATTAGAGTCCACATCAAGGTAAAAGAGACGGCTGCTATCATCAGACACGGCCGATCCAGATGTTTCGTTCATGTCGGATGATCCTGCGAGCTCCGCTGCCCTGTCCGCTGCCCTGTGCTGTTTGTTTTGCTGCATGGACTGTTCACTAGTTCTGCTAGTCCTATTATTATTAGCCTATTTATTATTATTATCATTATAATATTATTATTATCGTTCTCGTATTTGTCTTTGAAAAAATGTGGTTGACGAAAATAATTTAATAATTTAACAACGAAATAAACACTGTTTTGAATCTAACGGTCAAAATGACCGCTTGTGGCCGTTCTAGTAGTTTTGGAATTCTGGCACTTCTAGTGTTAAAGGTGCCATGTGTCAAAAAAAATCAAATCCATATTCCATACCAGATGGGGGCATTATACCTCCAGAAAGTGAGTTGTGCCACGACCACACGCGTGCACTCTCACGTCTTGAAACAACACGAGCGAGCGCTGTCTTGCTCTCTCTCCATCGCGCATTTGACACGATAGCAAAAGGTTCATGTGGAGCATTTGGAGATTTTCAGAGATTAGAGACTCAATGAACTCAATGAAGGCCGTCTCATAGACTCCCGTCTCAAATACAAGCCGGTGCATTTTGACGATATGGGAAAATAAAAGCCGGGCTATTATTTGAAGTTTTACGGTATGTGTTTTGTTCATATTACATTTTTATTGTTAGTTTGAATTAATTTGACAGACAGCATTCGCTGATGTTGACCAAGCTAGTACCATTCAGAGCTGCCAACTCTCACGAATTCACTGTGAGACTTTTCACACGCTCTCACGCCACACATCAATTTTGTCACGGACAGAAAAGGACACGGAGACCGACGGACTAGACAGAGCAGGTTAATTATGATATATTGAAAAATCTCAGCTCTCAGATTCTGTCAATTTTATTTAGCAATTCAAACAATAAATACCGTTTTGGTGCTTGTAAATGTTACACGACAGATATAGCGCACATGAATCGATCATCTCTACTAGCTAATGGAAAAAGAACACGAACACTGTTGAAATATACAGTATGCTACAACTTACCAAAATGTGTTCCTCATGAATAATACTGACCAATCTTTTTTTAACTCTTCCCTGAACTGAAAGGTTGTAGTGTCCTTTACTTTCCACACGATTGACATCGGGTTAAAGTGCATCTATGACACCCACAAGCCATACGAGTTATTTGTGAATTGCAGTTTGGCTGGTGGTTATGTTGCCCGCCCGCATACCGCCTCCCATGGCCGAAACTGGTATTATGACACCTGCCGGGCCGGGCTAGTAATTTAGCATGCTATTTCAGGTTAATATCTCTGCAGCACAATAAACCTTATTTCTTCTCATTCTTTTGATGCATGTAGCTTAGTTTTTGGATATATTTCAACGAAAATTCTTACACATGGCACCTTTAATGCGATTACTTACTCAACATCTTTTTACCTTAATTTATTATCTGAGAGGATAAGCACAAAGTTGTGTTGCTTTGTGACGAGCTGTTAGCTGAAATCTCATTGTGCCTTGTTTTTAAGCATTCAGTTTCAACATTCCAGTGTTAAATGACTTGAAGCACCCAGTGCTTGTTTTCTGATCAAGTGCCAGACATATTTTCTAAAAGATACCTGCTGCTCTTTCATGCTTCTGTCCTACTTGAGCTTCTGTGGAGTAAATGTATGCATGTAAACCTGGTAATAGTGAATCACATTACATTATTGATGAGCCATCTGCCTAAATTGTCACTGGGAACGAGACAAACTCCTCTGCTTTATGGTCTTTTGAGGTAGAAAAGAATCATAGGCAGAGAAAAATGTTGATAGTACAGTATGTTATATTCAGAAGTTAATGCTTGATATATGGACACTTGTTCGTTGGATTTATTGTATTATTGGTGTTCAACGGTCATTTAACAAGTTTTGTTTTTTTGTTTTTGTTTTTTTGTTTTTTTTGTGTGCAATGCATGATGACCTGTGGTGTTTTTATTGAATGTGGTTTGAATGATTAGTGTGGGAGAGATGAAACAATGACTCCAGAAAGCCAAACAGTTGTGCTGGGACATGGAGAATTGGTAAAGTATTTCTGTCCAATCAAATTATTACTACCAGGCTTTGGCTGCGGTGAGCTGGTGACTGAAACCAGCCTTAATTGAACACTGCAGGAGCATTGAGGTCATGCAGGCAGGGATAATACAAACTCAATGCTGCTGTTTCTTCTTTCCTTTTATTAAAAAAATTAAAAATGCTCAGGCCACTGTGTTCAGGCCAAGTTGCATCAAAAGACTGTAATTTAGAGCCCAAATGAGAGCCATGAGAGACATTAGGGGTGAATTCACTTAAGTTACACTGCTTTGTGGAATTTGCACAATCCAACCAGGTGTGTGAGTATGCGAGTAAGTTTTAGAGAGAGGTAGATTGTATGCAATGCAGAATTATTTTTTTTTTTTCGCTATACAAATTTGCATGAGCCTGTCTGTGAATATGTAGCCTGGTGTCCAATTTGTAAGTTTGCCTTCTGTAAATTGTAGTTCGTATTGAGAAAACAACAATTTTGCGAACATCTTTGCATCATTAACATAATTCCATTAGAGAATGGAGAGCTAAAACGGTTAACAGACAGTTTAAATTAATGATGCAATTATTTCAGCAGGTGCTCTTCTTTCTTAGACCGTTTCCCCATGTGTCAATGTGAATTTGCTGTGTGGGTACTTTTGTATAGAGGTACAGTACATAACAAAGTTACTGTATTACCAGTCAAATATCTACTGTTTTAGGAGGGTTTATTTATTTATTTATTTATTTATTTTTTAATCATATGATTAGGTGTGATTTCCCAAAAGTAGATGCAAAACAATCATTCAGTTGCTTTGTTGTGATTTTTGGATAGCCAAGTAATCCCAGAATCCAATGTTTTTAGACATCATAATAACAGATAGATTTAACTCTCATGTTCAATGTGGACTGCAGTGCCATCTGGGTGATTGAGATAATACATTTAGCCATGCTTCGGTTTATAGCTTATTCAGTTCATTGAATGCTTGTGAGAATAGATTTCTAGGTCACAGCTATTGTAGTTTATGAAAAGCCTAATCCGTTAGCATATTAGCTTGAGATCAAATACAGATAAATATAATTTATGAGCTTACATGTCCGTAGTCCTCATTTAATCTTATTCACTCTTCACTTTCTCCCAAGCCTTTTAGCACAATTTTTCTCTCAGTATCCTCTTTCTGTTTTCCCCTTTACTTTCCCCATCTTTCCTCGTTACCTTTGTTTAAATGCCTGTGTAAAAGTGTCTGTAAATGGCTTAATTGGCATTGTTCCCTGTGTAGGCCTTCAAAGCATTAGACGTACATTTTAGATGTCTCATATCATTAGCCTTCCCTCACACTCGATGATAATGTACAATGATGAATTAACTATAAAGTTGTGACCAAAGCAGTGTCAACCTCCCCTCAAATCATCTCTTGCTAGCTGTTTCCCCACGTTCAGGCACATTCCAGAAGCTGCCTGGTGGCCAACAGGATTGACATGGAGCTGGATTTATTGCAGTGGCAATGAGGCACAGTTAGCTTTAGTGTGCATCATCACATGCTCTTGACATGACTGACGTCACACCAGGCATGTTCAAAAACTTTTTGGCAAAAACTTTGCCTCATTGCCTTATCAGGCAATGACTTTGTAGGCAACTTTAGTGCACAAAGGTACCTCACGAAACAAAGGTACCTCACGATTTTAGACAGACTTCTGAGGCAGCTTAAAGAGATAGTTCACTCAAAAATGAAAATTCTGTTAGTAAGTACTTGCCCTCATGTTGTTCCAACCCCGTAAGACTTTCGCTCATCTTCGAAACACAAATTAAGATATTTTTGATGGAATCTGACAGCTGTTAGCCTGGCATGCCAGACCTACATCAAGATGTTAGGTCTGGGAACTCATTGACGGAGCTCAATCTGAGGGGCGGGAGTAAACGGTTGTCTTTCAAATTCTCTACACGCACGTGGATAGCGCTACAACCAATCAGAGCAATGAAGAAGGTGACATAGTCAGCGGAGCAAGTTGATATATTAAACTTTTGCCGTATCCAGTCCATAGCTGTTAACATTGAACATTGAAAATAAGGGAGATTTCCCAGAATCCATCCCCAAAATAAGTTTTTTTTTTTTTTTTTGAGGTGACACAGAGTAAATAAAGCCTTTATACTCAACATGTCCGCACAAGCACGGCAAAAATGACAAGTTGATCATTTCGCCACAGCTTTTTTGTTACAGCGTGCGGCGCCGAGCCGCATCCGAGGATGAACGACTTCAAACCGAATATGTCCGAGCTTGCTATGACCGTCGCAACTCTGTCGTCATTATGTTAAGCCCGCCCGCTGACCCAATACACGATGTGATTGGCCCTACCAAAGTTTGCTTTTTCCAGCAAAAACCTCTATTGAGAGTTGCTAGACCACACTTTGCGGCAAAATAATTTTTGGTGCCGCTGACGGTGCATCTACATTTCTAGGCTAGAGAGCTGTCTCACTTCTCCATAGAAACCTGCCGGCCATAAAAGTTAGTAAAATTGTCAAAATAGTCCAAGTCAGTACAGTGGCTCAACCTTAAGTTTTAGCAAAGCTAAAATAACTCAAATATTTAAAATGTGATTTTATTCCTGTGATGATTCCTGTCATTACTCCAGCCTTTAGTATCACATGATCCTTCAGAAATCATTCTCAAATATGCTGATTTGGTTCTCAAGAAACGTTTATTATTAATATCATTATCAATGTTGAAAACGGTTTTGCTGCTTTAATATCTTTGTGGAAACTGTGGAAAACTTGATGTGTAGAACTTTGTAACTAATGTCACATGATGTACGAAATTAAGCCTGAAACAGCATCTCAAAAAGTATCATGGTCTCAGTTATACAAAAATGACACAGATGGATGTAAACAGGACCTGAATGCTAGTGATTCATTAATCTCTGTAGTAAATCTGTGTTTGCCGTTGTAGGTATGACTATGTGGAGGTGGAGGAGCCTGTTGGAGGGATAGTGTTGGGTCGTTGGTGTGGCTCACAGATGGTTCCAGGGCCCCAGATATCCAAGGGGAACCAGTTCCTGATCCGCTTTGTCTCTGATGAATACTTTCCCTCAGACCCGGGATTCTGCATCCGTTACACTTTGCTTCAACAGGTAAGAAACTACTCGGTCACCTTGTTCTTCTTTATGTAATGCTTAAGCAATATTTATTGAAATGGCTGGCATTTTTAATCCCTAATGGCCCTAATTATCTTTACACCTGATTGACTTAAATACACAGTGTGCATAGGATAATTAGGTGTTCATGAGAAATACAATAAGCTTTGTTGGATAGAAATACAATTTTTGAAGAGAGTTGAGAGATGTACTTTTTACAAAAATCATTAAATAAAAACACATTTTATTGCAATGCATTTTCTGCTGTAATCACCATCCCCTTCCTCTGAAATGACCTGGCAACCTTAAATGGCAGTTACTAAGTAGGAAATTTCAAGTTCTAATCGATATTCCTACCTCAGAGACCTTCTCCTCAATGTTTCACTTTGTGGTGGTGAAAACCACAGCGGGGCGTGCTACGGTGTTTTCCACCTTGGCCATGGTTCAGTTTCCTCCCTTTAATTTACACCCTGACAGGCGTCACACGGCACATTTGAAAAGGATTATTCCCCTGAAATGATTTAATAGACATGCTTGGCTTTGATGTGTGATGCCTGTCAAAGTTTTATGACTCCACTTTCCTTTGCATTTGTTTACTGAGCCTTCAGAGCATGTCTGAACGCTTTTCTACGTTGCGTGAAATTTGCTCTCATTGTATTTCAGTGAACAAAGGTGTTCTTTATCTCCTTTTGGTATATAATGGCTGCATCTGTTCTGCTGAAATGTAATTATTATAGTGTTGATAGTGGTAAGATATGGCACCAAAATTAGACAGGACAAATGCGGCTGTGGTTGATTAGAAGGCAAAGAAAAATGCATATGGCACTTCCATATGCCATTTTCTTCTGAACTCAAAGTGCTTTTTCATTGAAAGTGCTGATGCGGATATGCAAGTCTTTTTCAGAACTGACCTGCTTTTCTGCTGTTTTGAGAGGTGAACGATGATTGAACTGAATAAGAATAATAAAAAGAATGTTCTTGAGCAGTAAATCAGCCTGGAGTAACTGAAAATATAGTTAAAAGTAACTACTATTTTATTGTATTCATATTTCACAATTTTACTGTATTTCCCAGTTAAATAAATCCAGCCGTGGTGAGCATAAGAGATTTAAAAATCTTCCTGATGCTAAATGTTTGAATGGCAGTGTAAATGTAATTCATATCACACATTGTTAGTAACTAATTTTAGTTATTATTTTGCCATGTGACATGAAGGAACAAGATGTATCATGTCAATACGACTTAAAGCTGCCGTCGGCAACTATGGCTGATTGAGTGGACTTTGGCAACATTTTGAATGTTTACAACTCATATGGCCCTCCCCCACTATCAACGAATACCCTCCCACAGAGTTCGTGCTCGAGTGCGTGCGCACCAGGTTTTCTGTGAACGTGACCGTCTCATCAGCATTCATCAACACCATGGATTATTTGGAGGTATGCTGCTCTGGCTAATCTACCAATATATTGCAATTGCTAACGTCATTTATACTCTAAATGAGCTTACTTGGTTTGTTAGTGTTCCGCCATCACTCTTCCTTACTGCGCGAACTTCAGGCGTGTGCATGTGATTGTAACGTGCGCGAGGGGTGGCGTGTGCCCGATCTGTGATTGACAGTCAGATCTCACACCCCCCTGCGCTGATTTGACACAGTGAACAGGGAGTGCTGGATTTTTGCTAAACAAATAACACGCTTTCAGATGGCAGCTAGAAGCTCGGGTTTTTTTCTAATACCACTTTATTTATGTTGTTCTGTCGGATTATAGTGTCGATTTCATTGAATATGCTCAAAAAAATGTTGCTGACGGCAGCTTTAATATGTAATCCCCACATTGACTGAGACTTTTTGAGAAGGGGGACCGGAGGGTGTGTTCCAACCACAGGGGATCACACTTATCAGCCTCCCTGGGAAAGTCTATGCCAGGGTACTGGAGAGGACAGTAGAGCTGATAGTGGAACCTCGGATTCAGGAGGAGCAGTGTGGTTTTCGTCCAGGCTGTGGAACACTGGACCAGCTCTGTGCCCTCTACAGGGTGCTAAAGGTTTCATGGGAGTTTGTCCAACCATTCCACATGTGCTTTGTTGATTTGGAGAAGGCATTCGACTGTGTCCCCGAGGCGGCCTGTGGAGGGTGCTCCGGGAGTATGGGTATTGCTGAGGGTTGTCTGGTCCCTGTATGACCAGAGCAGGAGCTTGGTTCGCATTGCCGGCAGTAAGTCAGACTTCTTCCCGGTGCATGTTGGACTTCGGCAGAGCTGCCAGATGGAACGGGAGATTGACGGACGGATCGGTGCAGCTGCTGCAGTAATGCCCTTTCTCCGCAGGGTGGCTGGGTGATCCCTTAGAGATGGGGTGAGAAGCTCGGTCACTCGGGAGGAGCTCAGAGTAGAGCCGCTAAGGTGACTCGGGCATCTGTTCCGGATGGCTCCTGGACGCCTTCCCGGGAAGGTATTCCGGTAATGTCCCCCTGGGAGGAGACCCCGGGGAAGACCTAGGACATGCTGGAGGGACTATGTCTCCCGGCTGGCCCGGGAATGCCTCAGTGTCCCCCCAGAAGAGCTGGAGGAAGTGACTAGGGAAGACTGGGAATCTCTGCTTAGACTGCTGCCCCCGCGACCCGGCCCCGGATAAGCAGCAGAAGATGAATGGATGGATGAGTTCTTGCTCTTTTGAAAACTTTATGCATTATTCTTTTTGCATTATTATTTTATGGCCAGCAAAGAGCCTGTTTTCCAGCCTTCTCTGTGGTATAAATGTAATTTAGTTTCTGGCTTCAGTGCTGCTGTCCTTTAGTGGATGTGTAATGGTGTGGCTTTAAGGAGATGGCATGGAGAACAATGGTACTTTTAGTTTTGCTATTTTTAGGGGGTTTTCCTCCTATATTACATTTTCATTTTTGGCTTTTAGATATACAATTAGGTATGTTTGTATGTAAAATGTTGTGTAAATGAGTACATTCTCTCTTTATACTAGTTGGTGTGTTCTCCTTTGAAAATAAGCAATGCTCTTATTGCAGAGAAGGTGGTGTGTTATGGCTGGTTTCTGGTCACAGAGCTCGCATCAGAGGTGTGGCTGAATCAAGGTCTATTTATAGTGTGTGTGGAGGAGGATGTCAAGCTGGAACCTACAATTCCAACACTGACTCCTTCAGCCCTGACTCACAGTGCGCACAGTTTTTGTTTTCTTGCTCACGAAACATTTGTATTTAGGAGCCTTGTGGACAGTTGTTGTATTTTGAGCATTGCCTGTCTGTGTGCATCAAAGAGTTTGAAATGTTGTGTTCTCATAAACTTTCTGAAAGTGTGTGGCAGAAGATCTTCGACAAACCAAAAATAAGTCATTTTCGCTTTAATGACACTTTGTTTGGCAGTCCTATAAATATTGCCATTTCAACATGACAATTATGTGAGCACGTGTCTTGTGATACATTGTTAAATGACGGGTAATTACAATTTCATGAAACTCATTTTCTAGCTCCTAAATGCTTAAAACAGCCTTTAGTTATTTATCTTCAGTGCTGTTAAAGTCAGGTCTCTGGTAGCACGCCTTAAAGGGGTGGTTGATTATGATTTCACTTTTCTAACTTTAGTTAGTGTGAAATGTTGCTGTTTTAGCATAAACAACATCTGCAAAGTTACAATGCTCAAATTTCATAGCAAAGCAAGATATTTGCTTTTAAAGAAATCTTTTTTAAGGACTACAACAAACGGATGGTAGAAACTACACAAGCTTCCTCCCGGGTTAGTGACATCACTAACCCTAACATTTGCATAAACACTTCCCCTGGCAACACTCAGTCCATGTTGAGAAGAGGAAGACCTGTTGTAGTCACTCTGTGTGCATATCACAACAGTTCCTATACAAGCAATTTATAGATTATCCTGACAGAAAATGTTAATTGAAGATAGTTAACTCAACATCAGCAACATAAATTCATCAACCAACCATTCAGAGACGTCCTGTTGCATTCTACATGTTGTCACTTCTTTGTCTCTCCATCTTTGTCTGACTCCAGTTAAAACAAAAGGCAAAACAGTTTCTGACTTTTTAGCCTGTCTACTTGAGGTAATCTGAGCTGCTAACACACACTCTTGAAGCTCCGCCCACTATGTCGTGAGCTGTAGCTCATTTGCATTTAAAGGGCCAGACACAAAATGGTGCATTTTTGCTAACCCTCATAAAGTGACGACTTTTAACAAGCTATATAAAAATATCTGTGGTATATTTTAAGCTAAAACTTTACATACACACTCTGGGGACATCGGAGATTTATTTGACATTTTGTGAAAAGGGCATTATACCACTCCATTAATAACTAATTTAATTTGTACATCATGCACCACTTGCTGTCAAATAAATTGTGTAAAGACAGCAGTGGTGTGAATGACACTAAAATTTGGAAGGAATCTCACTGATTCTTGTGATAAGGGACAAAACATGTTTTTAAAAGTTTGTTTGTTTTTCTTAATACATTCTTATAAATGAATATTTTTTTTTATATTACTCAGATTAATGAACCATGTAAGGGAAAATGTTTTTTGGGATTTTATTTTATTTAAAAAAAAATTATTTACATTTATTCACTGTGTCAGACCCATTAAAAAGCATGCTATTTTAATTTTAATACATCCAACAGTGTAAAGACTTCAGTTATGCAATAATGGTGTTTAGTAAAGGAGCTAAATGGATAAATTCTGAATGGGAACAATTGAGTTCCAAAATTCCTTAATTCGCTACCCTCCTTTTTAATATCTGTCCAGATATCTGTCTTTTTAAAATCTGTCCAGTGCCGGTACTTGAACAGGTGAAGGATATCTGTGTGTTACTGTCTTTCCATGTGGCAAGGTAATTTAGTCTCAATTAAACTTATCTGACTCCATTTGATCACGACCTTGATTTTAGGTTCGAATGGCGATTGGATAATGGTCATTTATATAATAGTTTAGGAGCACATTTGATTATTCTTTTCAAGTCTTTACTTATATTTTACTCATTCATATTAGCACCCCTTTCCAGCAGAGTTTAAAAACTCCAATGTATAAACATCTCAATAAAATCTATCAATAAAACCCAAGTACACAAACTGATAAAGTAGATAAGGTCAGACAATTTCAGAGATCAGCATTCCCAGTTTATGTGGCATACAGTTATTGTCTGTTGAGCAACACTATGCATTGTGGAAGTGTTAATTTGCCTCACCTCACAAATCCAGTGCACTTCTCATAAGACACTTAATGGTGTTGTTATATGGTTTTGGTGTTTATAGCTCAGTTTTTTTTAATTATTTATTTCGCTGTCCCTTGATGCTTAGCTAAATAATGTTTACTTTAGATATGCTGGTTTAAAGTTCTGCATTTAGTCCCATGTATGGCACAATTTAGGGAAATGAGTGGCCTACTGTAGCTGGCTGGCTTTTGGCTTTGTACACCGTGGCAACGGGCTGCCATGTTGGAACAGCCGAATTCTGTTTATCTGTGGTCAACCTCAGCTACTGGAAACTTGGGATCTCGGGGGCAGCTCTGCGCTTTTTGTTTAAACAAGCAATAACTTCCCTTCACCACTTCCACTACGAGAAGGGGGAAATAAGCCCCAGCTGCGATTCTCAGGTAGAGATTTGGGGAACTGGCAAGGGTTTGAGGTAAGAGGTCATTAAAATAGCACCTAGCTTTAGAAATAAGAAATGTTTTGTGATTCTCACGAGAGTCAGGAACTGGGTTGTTAGTGGGATGTGAAGATAAAAGAAATGCAGGATCACTCTACTAAAATAACATTACCTTCTAAAGGGTCCTAATGCTAGGAAAGAGCTTATTTTCAGCTATGTGAATGTCTCAGAGCATTATTAGTTTGTTCGGGACATTTCACTTTGGATTCTTTGATAAATCAGTGGCATTTTGGCACAGGCTTTGCAAACAGTAATGGACCTGACAGGAACGGCACAACATTCAAGTAATCATGTTAAAGGTGCTCTAAGCGATGTCACACGTTTTTTAGGCCCAAACATTTTTTGTCACATACAGCAAACATCTCCTCACTATCCGCTAGCTGCCTGTCCCCTAAACACACTGTAAAAAAAATGCGGTCTATGCAGACAACCCAGGCTCCACAAATGGCAACAAAAACAAACTGTGGCAACCCGCTCCACGAAACATAACAAACTGTTCCAGCCAATATCTGACAAGAAGGCCCTGGGGGTGGGGTTTGGGGGTCAGTGCAGATGAGGTGGAGAAAGGGTCTATCTAGCTTTCGTTTTGTTTGAAAATACTTTAAACGTCAACAAGAAGTCACATCACCTGACATCGCTTAGGCCCCGTTTACACCGTCAGTGAAATGTGACCCAATTCCGTTTTTTTTTTGCTCATCTGCGACACAGATCGGATGTGTTCTATGACAGTGTAAACAGGAAAGAAACGCATGCATTCGGATATTTCAAGATCGGTTTCAGGCCTCGTTCATATGTGGAAATGAATTAGATATAAATCGGATATGTGCCAATGCGACTGTCATGTAAACAGGCAGATCGGATTTTCTAAGGCATTAGGCAACGTCTTCGCGGTTTAATGACGAGAGAAACCCCCAACGCGCTTCTGCAAAGGGACAGAAGGCCATAGGAGAGGAATGTGGACGGGCACAGGAGGTGTTTCCACAGGATTGTAAATGTGCCAAAAATTGTTCATTTACATTTATTTTAAGCATTTAGTAATTTATTTGTAATAAACACTTTAGGGGGCTATTTAAAACATGCTAGGACTATTAACATTCTCAGTTATATTTTTAAAACATACGGTGCAGGCTCTTTATTGTATAACAGTGAACAGCACAATAACACCTTTATTTTAAGGCTTAATGTCCCGTAGATTGGTCCGTTGCAGTACGAATTAAAGCAGTATTATCAATAATGTCAAAAATGTGAAGTGCAGTCAAGTTCGGGTGTGTATGCTGTTTTAACGAGTGTTCTCACCAATACGCATGTGATTCATGGAGTTTTAACAAGTTTTATAGACATTGTTTCTTATTCAAAAGTGGTGTTTTGCAACTTTGCATATGGCAGAGCATGAAGCGTATTTCGTGTTCGTCCATCTGTGCAAGATAATTTAACCATCTGAGCATGCGCGATAGGCTATGTTTCAGATAGTAGCCTATATGGTAAGTGTAAACACATGAATCGGATGTGGGTCACAATTTAAAGAACGTGTAAACAGACAGTTAAAAATTTGGATATAGGCAACAAATCAGAATTGGGCATCAAGACCTGCAGTGTAAACGGGGCCTTAGAGCACCTTTAATCGTCACTGTTCTAATCAATGACGTTGTCTACGCATGCTGTTTATCTCATGTTTGAACTGTTAGTTATGATGACAGCATTTGTGAAAGTGCAGATATCATGCGCTCAACAGACTGTCTGTCATTGGCTACTCATCGCTGCAACCTTTTAGATCTAAATATAATGATATAATCAACACTTTTCAAAATGTGTTAATCTTGACAGTTTTCGAGAGTTCCACGTGTAATACTCATGCCATATGCAAGATGCTAGCCAATCAGCAGTGGGCGTTTACATTGAAGTCTCACAGCAGACACACCCCTTTCAACAGGGAGTCGGGCTGAAATCAGGGTGAAAAATGGCTTTTATTTCTAAATAATGACCATTTTTATGTAAAAATCATTCTAACATAAGTGCACCTCAGGAAACATTCTGAAATAATTTAAATTAAGTTCCTCTGAAAATTTCCACCTGCCTAGATCTGCTACAGCAGTGGTTCTCATTGTGCCCACCAGAGGGGGGCAAGCAGGTACTGCAGGGGGTGCAGGAGATCTGCAGAAAAGGAAAAAGAATAAAAACCTGGCCAAGGCTTTGGCTCTCTGCCTTTATAAAGCCACACTGAACACCAATTCATCAGAATCTTTCTTCTTCAGACTATTAACTTTGCAATGCCTGAACAAGTCTGACATAAAAGTTCCTCACCATAGAAAAGCATTTCCTCAGCGGATGGCATCACAAGCTGTTATTGTGAACCCTCCACTCCCCTGCCGTGTTCTGACTAGAAGATATACAAGAAGATGATACAAGGCGGCCGATTATATATTGTTCACACTGCACAATGCTGCATCACTTGCCAAGCAGAGTGACAGGTTTGAGTAACATGGTTGCTGAGGCAAAAACTAAGTTCAGGAGTTTTTTGTAAACCATTTTAAATTGGCAACAGCTTCTCTTCAAAAGGTTGACATGCAGTGTGAATACCCAACGCATTCTCATCCCAAGGCGCCATATTTTGACACTTTTGCAAAAGCGTAAATATACAACGCACAGGGTACCCTTTAGCGCCAAATGAGACGGTTAAGTTTAGGTATGGGGTTGGGGTAGGGTTAGGCCACTAGGAGGCGCCTTCTGCCCGCTTTATTTTTACGTCTCATTTGGCGCTAAAAGGGTACCCTGTGCGTTGTATATTTACGCTTTTGCAAAAGCGTTTGTATATGGCGCTTTGGGATGAGAACGGGCTGGAATACCATATGGACTTGTACTGTATATAAGAACCTTTGTATTTGACACTTGTTTTTAAAGTAATTGTAGATGGTGGTTTTGTTGGCCAGACCTTTCCTCTCAGCAGCATTTGTTCAGGACAACCACAAGTATTATTCAATTACATAAGGTGTATAATTTCAAATACAATACCAATTCAAAATTTAGAGTTAGATATGTGGAAATGTATCTTCTCTACTTCCTACCACTGTGTATGATTGGCATGCCACCAAGCATGGCCTTCACCCAAAAATGTCCACAGTGAATCACCCACATTTTTGAGAGACCGCGGCACCTTTATTTGGTTTTCTACAGAACTGACTGCTCTCATGTGTGTTCTGACGGGCTACTGGCAGACATCTGAGTCTGGGCACTCATGTCCATCTGTTAAGCCATTTTCCTTGTAGTCTAACAGAACCCTACAACCTGCAAGCAATTTGAAACATCTTGTTGTCAAGCTGCAGAACATAAATGAGGTCATTATTTTTCAGATAATATTTTAAGTTAAAATCAATGCATCTGATATAAAATATGATATAGAAGAGGAATATGTTGGAGGAAAGGTGCCTTAAATGTGACTCTGATTTATGCTTTTTTTTCTTCTAATAGGTTACATTTCAGTATATGATATATGATCCCATGTTTTATGTCTGAAAGTGTCCTAAATGTCTAGTCTTGTTAGCAAAGTTGCACAAGTGTGGTTTTATCCAGAAGGGACGTTTGGCTGTGGCTTTAAAGACCAAGGCTCAGAGGATCTTTAATTGACAGATTGAAAGATTACCTTACATTCACAAGCTGTTAATGGTTTCCATTCCCCACTGCTGACCAGTGCCAAAACTGGAATTCAGTTTTCAGCATGGAAGGACAGCAGAATGTAGAGGTCATTGTGACTGCGTTTGAGACCTTTACATTCAGCTGTCCTTCAATGCTGAAAACTGGCTTCCAGTTTTGGCCATGGTCAGTGTTTTTAGCAGGTCATTATAACTGTGTACATTTTTATTGTACATATTTTTGTTGTTGTTGTTGTTCAAGAGCAGTCGATTTACATTTTTAGTGAATTATGACTAAAGACGTGAGTGAAAGTAATGGTGACTTGCGGTTCAGTAAGTCAGATGTTAATTCACTATTATAATGATACAAACAGGTCACTTGGGAGTCCCTGAGTCCAAGGACAATAAAATAACTGGCTCATTAGAGTCATACATTTGTAAATCTGACTGAACTGTTTGTTTTTGCATGATGACAAGGCAATGAAACAACGTGTTGTATTTGTTTTATTTTGAAGAAACCTATTATTTTACTCCTCACATTCATGTGGGTTTATAAGTATTGTTTGGGTATATAGTAAATATGTCACATCAAACTAAGTACTAAAGAAGGTTTTTCATTCCTTGCCATAATGCCCACATACAGTATTCTTGTACTGACAGACATTTTTCCAGTGCTTGGCCCAGATGCTCTCAATCAGTCTGTCTTGGTGACCTTAATTACACTTTGTTCGTGGCATCAATGCAATTTTTATCATTGTAGAAATCTCAGGCCTTCCATTGACACCATGTCCTTTTACACAATGGTAACCATGCCAACTCACTCCTCACTTGTTACCTGGTTTTAGAGTGCGGCATTGGACGTGTCATTCACAGGAGGATTATGTTAGTTTGCCTGAATTAAGCTTCTTGAAAAAGGACATGCTGACAGATGCCACGGATGCCTCAAGCAGTGGAGCAGAGTTGAACTGAGTGCAGAAATGTGGCTTCCTGTATAGGTTGCCCAACACCATCGGTATCAGCGTTGCTTCTTTAATTGTGTGTTTGAGTTCAAACAGGGTGGACGGGTTAATTGATCCTGTAGATAAGTCAATGTCAATTGTTAACTCGTGTAGCAAAACCATGCATTCTCTTATTTAAAGGGTCATGAAACCTCAAACCAAATTTTCTGAGATTTGAACAGAGGCTTGTGTGTTGAACATATTAGCATCTGTTAGATTGACAGTATGGTTAAAATGGTTAAATTCATTTTTTTCTGCTTTTTTTTTCATTGTGTCCATGTCACCTGCTGTGACGTAGCCATGCACTATGAGTGTGTTGACTCATCGATGTCTCATAATTATTAATAAGACAGAGTTTTAATATCCTATGAGAAGACACTGTATCTTAATTATTCATGACACCATGTGGATCTTTCTGACAGACATGTCAAACTGCGATATCGCGTAGTAGATGAGAGGCAATCATGTTTTTGTGGTGCAAAAGTCCAAGTGGTTTTAAATATCTTTCCCGTGGATGCTGCCAGGGCTAGACTCTGGCTCTGGACGATTGGTTTGCTATCAACCATGGACACATTTAAATTATAGTGTGTGCCGCAAACATTTTTCTTCTCAAACTGCGAGAAGTGGAGAGTGGACTTTGCCTTGACAAATAATCCAAGTTGCTTCTTGCGAGTGATGCAGTACCAAGTCCCAAGGACTTTTCTATCTCTTCAGAGGTGTGTGTGTGTGTCTAAAATGAGTCATCCACCTCCGCAGAGCCATCTTTATTATGGCGGTTCAGGGGGCTCGTACTGTAGATCTAGGCTTTTCACGGAACGACTTTTTTTTTAAATTAATAATTTTCAAATGCATTTATAGTGTCTATATAAACCACTATATATTTTATAATGACATTATAATTATATATGTAGCCTACATTCATGTGTTTTAAATATAATTACCATTTCTGTAGGCTAATATGTACCAGGGCATTCAGTTACTTTTGAAAGGACAATAATAAAGTGTCAGTGTATTTCATAAAACTTTAACTTTGCCAGCTATATAAAAAAATCCAGCATTTCCTCATGTTTTGCCACTGCATTTTAGTGACAGTTGATATGCATGGTACATTGGCAATGAGAGTGATGGCCATACCACACCCACTCCCCTCCCTTCTTCTCAGAGCTATCCACGCCCATTTAAGTTGGATTTTTCAAAAAGATTGTGAGCTAGACTTGTACTGAAAGAGGGTGTTTCATTAACCTTTAACTGATAATTTGGTAACACAAAGCTCATTTATTTTCATAATTTAAATAATCTTGCTGTTCGAGCTATAGCAAAGAAACTGAAGATTTCAATTCCCTTATCTTACAAAGGCCATTTTCACAACTAGCATTTTCTGCATTATAAATACACAATACAGTAGTATGTAATTTCAGTTACTCCTTAATTAGAGATTATGCAAACCTCAATCTACTCTTAAGTCATTTTCCTTGGTTTTGCTTTGTTTATTCTCACATCACAGCTAAGCATGTGCAATTAAAGCATTAAACAATTCTAAAAATAAACCAGACTTCTGCAGAACACTTTCCTGTGGAGTGGCTGCCGTACCACTGATTTCTTGTTTTGTTTGTGTGTTCAGAGGCAGTCAGAGCCCGAGACCCTGCAGTGATGCCTGCATGGATGCAGAGCGTGGATGTTCTGAGGGAAGCTGTAGCTGGCTTCAGCACAATGGAGGAGGTGATGAAATACCTGGAGCCAGATCGCTGGCAGGTGGACTTGGAGGATCTCTACAAGCCTAACTGGCAGGTGGTGGGCAAATCGTTCTTCCATCAAAAGAAATCCAGGGGTAAATATCCTGTATTTGGAAGTACTCAGTCAATTGAAACATTAGCAATTATTGTTAGCCTGTTATTTTTTTATACCTGTTGTCTATTTTTGTTTGCGTAGGAATGGTGGACCTGAACCTGCTTCGTGAGGAGGTTCGACTTTACAGTTGCACTCCACGTAACTTTTCTGTCTCATTGCGTGAGGAGCTGAAAAGGACTGATGTCATCTTCTGGCCCAGCTGCCTGCTGGTGAAGCGCTGTGGAGGAAACTGCGCATGCTGCTCTCAGAACTGCTATGATTGCCAGTGCTCGCCTACCAAGGTGGTCAAAAAATATCATGAGGTATAGCAAAGAACCAAAGGCCTTTCATTACACTCTACTTTCACATTTAAGATTTATTTTACTTATAACTTCTTATATGAATAAAAACTATGCAGCTCACGTCACATTTCTGCTATTTATATCTTAATGTCATTGTGATGATGTTTTCAGAATATGATGAGTGCATGTCCAACAATTAAACAGTAACATTATAGACCTCATTCGCAAATACTGGAAGTAGCTAACCGCGGCCATATTGTTGACATGACATCTGTCCTGCTGCTCTTAGCAGCACACAGATTTGAGTTGAGGGGGAGCTTCATTTCGTCGGTATCAAGAGAAGATAAGCTTGATTGGTGTGTGGACCCACATCAAAATTAAATAATAGCATTAAGTAAAGATCCGTTCTTATTGCCAGCTGTAACCTATCCGGATATTTATAACGATCTCAATCATACAATATCCGTATAACGTACAAACTACAATTTACCTCAACAAGGCAACATGAACGACACTCGTCTCATTCGTGGAGGTGGAAAAACAAGTGCTTTGTGACATGCAAGATTTGTTGTATTAAAATGTAAGTGCAAAAGAAAAGGCATGAGAGTCGGTTGTTTTTGTCAATTTTAAGTTTTCATTTAAAATGTTTGTGATTTTAATATAAGTACATGGTTACATATTTGACCACTTGCTTGAGCAACTTAATATGTAGAAGTAATGCATGGAATAATTGGCTTACGTTGTTGAAATAATGAGTATGTGTTAATAAAAATAGTGAGTACCGGGGTGTTTGTGGTAACAGCCGCGGATCAGTTATGCACTGCAAACGCAGCATACTTAAAGCACTTGCGTCCTGCTTCTGTGTCGTATACACACCGCACACGCATTGCACATGGATTATGTGTGAAACCTGTGGTAAAATGATGGGAACAGACTTTTCTGTGAGGAGTTGGCTGAAAGTTTAGCCTATTTATCCTAGCTAGCCTCTCCTGCGCTGTCTCAACCCTGTCTCCTTCCCTTCACGTTTTCTGACCGTCGGTATCTTATCGCATAAAAACTAACTCTGATGTTCTTGTTGTTGTTAGAACAGCCGTGTATTACACAACACTATCATGCTGTTTAAAAAACAAACAAAAAAAAAAACAGTGATATCATGGATAATCCCGACGCTACCTCGCTTGTCCATTGACAGTCTGCCAGTTTCCGTGGTTTCCATGTCAACAAAATGGCCGCTGCAAACACTGATGACGCATATCGAATAAGGTCTATACATACCAAACCAAACCTCGTATAGGCCTTCGCAACATGTGATCTGCAACTCTAACCCAATAGAGTCATGGGAGTCTGGAGCATAGTACATATACAAATAAGTTTAATTTCTATAGTATTGTCCCTTGTGTAATAAAAATAAAAAAATAATTTTTATTTATTTAAAATGTATCCTAATAATGTATGTAGATATATCTATCTATTCATGTGTTCATGTTTATTATAAATTTATATTTTATTTATATTTAAATGCATTGTATATATTAATATACATGCTTGTGGCACATTTTAATTTGAGTTCCAAAATGAATCTTGAGTTTAGAGATAATGTATGTGTAAATCATGATTTGGAGACCCATTGGGTGTAAACGGTAAAGTTGTTTAAGTGCTTGAATCATTTCATGTGTTTGTGTATTGCTGTCTGTATCTATGTTTGTCTGTTTTTGTGTAGGTTCTGATGCTGAAACACAGGGCAGGGAGTCGGGGACTCCAAAAGACTCTAACGGATGTCCCCCTGGAGCACCATGAGGAGTGTAGCTGTGTGTGTAAAAATGACTCCGACTAAAGCGGTCCCACCAAGAGAGAGCTACACTGGCCCCCCACTGTCTCACCCAGGGAATATGTCTTGTTTTGTGCATAAATGAGCTTGAGTTTTTACCCCTGACGTTGCAAACTAATGAAACCTAGTGCTGGATATCTTTTTATCTTGACTTATCTAAGCCTTCAGTTCCACTGGTTTTGGGCTCACAAATCCATAAAGAATTGACCCATGAAGAAGAGAGCGTGGAGGATTTGGAGGAAAATTGGACACGGTCTTGCTTGTCTGTGTGTATGTGGAGGTTTGTGAACAATGTGAGTATGTACATTTGTGAGAGGTAAATTGTGATTTGTTGCAGGTTCAGAAAATGAGGTATTCCAGGATAACTAGAAAGCCTTGCTATTACTTGGGGGAACAAGTGGATTTGGCATGTTCTTTTACATATTTTTTTTCTTTGCTTATTTTTTTACAACTTAAATCTCAAAGGACCTTGACTATGCATCCACTTTCAGTGATCCAAGGACATTTTCTGAGGTGGCATGAACATTCTCCTCAATAGCATCCCAAAGAAATTGACTAAACTGTGTCATAAGCCAGCATTTCGTCGCTCACCGTCTGTGAAATGAAATTAGACATTTTCATTAATATTTTTTACAAAATATTCCAGGTAAGATAAGGATGTCCATCTTTTTTTAAACCAGAGCTGAGCGGTCATGTCTGCATTTTCTGCTCATTTACTATGATCTATAGTCTCAATTCAAGAGAGAACACTAAAATACAAAAGTCAATCTTGTGTAAATACATTTCAAATTGTCATTTGTCAACTTTTTCTATGTCATTATTGTTTTTGGGATGAAAATTTTGGCATGCAAGAATATTTTTCCCCTTTCATAATCGCGGTAGTATTTTCAGTGTTAGTCACCCTTTTGTAGAGATATTCATACATTTGTGTTGTTTTATATTAAGATCGTTATTTTGACTGGAGACAAAATATTCTGAAAACAATTAGATGTTCATGTAAATAGACTTTTTAGAAGCTAAAAGGGACATAGAACTGCCAGTAACATATTCCACTACCATTAAACGGTTAACTAAATTGTTGTGTTTTTTCCAAACCATTGGTTTGTCCAAGAAATCTGCAGTTGTCACAAAATTGCACTGCCAGGAAACCTAGAACTTTGAACTATTAACTGCAATCTGTCTTTAGCCATTGGGAGTGTAATTAGATTTAAAAGGTAGGTGGAATGACCACAACTGCATGGAGAGATGTTAAAGAATACTTGTAAGAGTTTTCTTCATCATCTCTTGAAGGTTTACATATTGAAATGTGTGTGTCGGTTCAGATCATCGTCAGATCCCCATACATTGGAGTGTTATTTTGATGTGATTTTATTTTTTTTTTCTGTTAAAATACTTTCTTCTAACCCATCTCAAATCAGAGAGACCTAGACATTTATGAATTTATTGCATTAAATACATACATACATACATTTTAATTTGGAACTTGGCTTAAAAGAGTAGTTCACTTACTTTTAGTAAGTGAACTACATTCAAAACTTTTGCTGATAATTTACTTACCTCCATTTCATCCAAGATGTCCATGTCTTTCTTCAGTCGAAAATAAATGAAGGATTTTGATGAAAACATTACAGGATTTTTCTGCATATAATGCACTTTACTGTGCACCAAACGGTTCAAGGTCCAAAAGACAGTTTCAGTTCCGCTTCAAAGGGCTTTAAACGATTCCGGATGATGAATAGGGGTCATATTAAGCGAAACGATCAAACGATTAAAACAAAAGTAACAAAGTTTAAGTTTTATAAGCTCAAATGCTCGCCTTGCTCTCTTCTGTGATGCGCGTTAGCTGACTCTTCTGTTCGAACTCATCAAAATGAACAAATCTTTTTTCGAGTCATTTGGCTCATTCAACGAACGAAAGCAACGAATTGACTCAGAAAAAGATTTGTTCATTTTGATGAACGAGTTCGAACAGGAGAGTCATGAACGTGCATCACAGAACCATAGCACAGAACAGAGCAAGGCGAACAGTGAACTTCTCCTTTAAGCCTTTTTTGTGAAACTGGGAAAACTCTTAAATATGCATTAGCACAGGTCTGCATTTTCTACAGAGGCTAGGGAAACTCACTGTCACAGTTAATAGTAAAAAATGATGGCTGCAAGTGTATGAAATTGTCTGGGAACAAAGCATTAATGTATTTAACCAGATGTGCGTATATAAGCGTTGCACTGTGGGCTTGGTCTTATTTAGATAATTACATGGTAGGTGCTCTGTGGTTCTCCAGGAACTGGCTGTGGTTTCTGGGTAAAGTAATGACCTGACATCTGAGTGGCATTAATCAATGATGATGACAGTTTGCCTTTCTAGTGCCTTTCTGCTTGTGTCATTGTGAAGCAGTCACATTTTAGATCAACAAAAATCTTACACTACTCTTCAAAATGTTTGGATTGGTAAGATTATTATTATGTATTTATTTATTTTGCTTTCATTTTTAATAAAGTTCACCATTGCTGCATTTACTTGATCAAAAATTAAATAAAAAGTAATGGTGATATTTTTACAATTTAAATAAAATTTATATTTTAAATGCAATTTATTCATAATTAAGCTGAACTTTTAGCATCATTACTTAAGTCTTCAGTCTCACCGTCCTTCAGAAATGATTCTAATGTGCTGATTCAGCGCTATCTCACGACCAATTTTTACAAGCAATTAAAAGGTGGCTTAGTTGTACGATTTGTCTAAACTCACGTGATGTGTAGATTTAGGGGCGGGGTCAGGAGTAGGTCATTCGTACAAATGCATACTGTATGAATTGGGCCACTTGGTAAATATGTACGATATAGCAAAAATCACAAAAATTATCCACCTCGTAAAATTCGTATCAATTTATTTTTTTTAACAAAATTGTTCAAATATTTTCAATTTGTACAATTCTACTATTATGCCGTATCATGCAGGTTTTATGTGGGAAACTTTGTGCACACAGTTTTATATTTATAAAATACACAAGTAGCATGCCCACTGAAAAACATTTATTCCACAAGAACAAGTCCAAGCTGTAACGCACTAAAAGCAACAGTCAGATGTGATTTGATTCCCTTTAGCACTGAATATGCATAAATCACAACTCATAAGTAGGGTCTGTAATCCCTTTCTTGGACATTTAGTGCTTTTACTGCACAAAACATTATGGTCACATTGTCTCACACATCATGTCTGTGTGTGTGCGTGTGTGTGTTAGGGTTGATAAGCTTATTCCGAAGGGGCAGGGAAAAGGCCATTTTTGTCTTTGAAAACCTTAATCTGTCATGTCCAATTAGAACAGATAGAGGGTAAAGTGTAGACTGTACTGCATTTGCCTCTAGTCTTTGAATAATGCATGTACTTCGTAGGCACGTATAAGTATTCAGGGTCCTGCAGGTTAATACATCTAATATTGTTTTCATAATCCAAACTAAGTTAATATAAGTGAGCTTTGACTTTCTGAAGTGTTGTAGACAAGATGGCAAAGCGGTCAAGGTCACACTCTATCGTGTGTCGCACATGTGAGAGAAAATCACATTTTGCTCAGGTAGTGGGTTACGATTGGATTCAATCTCAAGGAGCTGACAATTTAAAACTTGAAAGTGATGTTCCAGTTCTGCTATATTATCAGTTGACTAGATTTGCATTTCCTGAAATGCCATAATAGAAAAAGATCAAATTAATAAACCAGTTTTAAGATATACCTTAGTGTTTAAAGTTGGCATAAAACAGAAGTTGTGATAACACTTTCTTTAAAACTGTTTTAAACATTGGTTATCCTAATTAAGAAGATGTGTCTCTTGAGAACCACATCAGAATATTAGTGATTTCTGAAGGATCATGTGACACTGAAGACTTGAATAATGATGTTGAAAATGCAGCTTTGTTATCACAGGAAAAAGTTAAATTTTAAAAGATAAAAGCAAATGTAAATATTTTGTATCCTGTTTTTTTTTACATCTTTAAAAAAAGTTTAAAAACCAACCTCAAACTTTGTTAAAAAAGCAGACCAATCACAATTTAGTATGTAAATATTATCGACGACACCATCAGTACCTGTTACATTTTGAATGGCAGATCATTCTATCCTTAGAACAATGGAACCAATTTCTTACTATTTCAGGGTAAGTTCACATAAAAATAAAAAATAAAATTCTGTCATTCCCTCATGTTGTTCCAAACTTGTAAGAATGTTTTGTTCATCTTCCTAACTCAAATGAGGATATTTTTATTGAAATCTGAGCTATTTCTGTCTCTCCATTAACGGCTATGCAACTACCACTTTGACGCAAAAAAAAAAGTTCTTAAAGAGATAGTAAAATAAAAGTTAAAACAGTAAATTTTCTGAAGAGCCAACAAGGTTTGTTCTCATGTGTCAATCAGGTTTGGTTGAGCTTCTGTTTTACAACATTGCAGCGTTTTGTTTGTTTGTTTGTTTTTTTTATGTGAAAAAGCCTAAATTTTATCTGTTCATCATATAACGTGATAGCCTGGCTGCGCCCTCCTACGCACTTCCGCTCAATTTCATTTTCCTTCAGTACTACGTTTGGGATCGCTCCATAGCCTTAGGTTTCCAGGAATCAATTTTTTGTAGGACCAATCAGCGAATAGAGGGAGTGGCTGAGAACGATGACGTTGATGTAGTGCGCGTCAGTTTGAGTTTGGCAGCGGGGAAAGACGTGAGAAATGCTATTCGGTCCGTTGTTGGAAAAGAAACTGCTGAATATACAGAATTTAAAGCCGGATTGTTATCGTCTCACCTCTTGTTGCACTAACGGAGGATCAAGTGAAGGAGGCAGAAAGGTTGGAAGTTCGTGCTGGGCAGCGCTCGGTGTGCACGATGACCGTGACATTTTGAACGGACGCTGTAGCCTGGTGTTTGGAAGCCCTGAGTCCTGGCTGCTAAACTATTGTTGAATATGCACTCAGGAGTCATGTCAGCTCATATTCCCAACAGTAAATTTACAGATTCTTGTGATGAATAGAACACTTTTAGCCCCTTTGTCTACTCGCGCAGGAGGTTGGTGTCAGTTTTACATGTTGTAAATCATACAAATTGGTTGTAAATTTTTAAAAATAATTGTCATAAATAAAAATGTGAAATCCCATACTTTGACGACCATATTTTCAGTTTTAGATGGTTATTTTGTTTTAATAAAAAAATGCCATATAAAAATGTACAAACCACAGTCTATGGTACAAACACATACTTTGAAGACCATAATTAAGCTAATTAAGAAACAATAAGACGTTATATGAAAAGTTGTTATTTATTACACATATACAGATCATTCAGTGTAACTGTTACAGCATTTGCGGCAGATCAGAAATGACCGCAGCGGCGTCTGCATATTTGTAATGATTAGACACGGCTGAATGAATACGACCGTTGAATGAATACATCGCTGTCCTTCGTGTCAAATATACATTTCCAATTAATAGTTGTTCCTAGATTAACAAAACCTGCAGGTCTCGTTGACTGAAATCCTATTGTAAACATAATCCTGATATTCGGACTTGCTGTTTCCAGCCGTTTCGGCGCATAACGTCACTCACGACCACACGTTAGCGATTGGCTATGGCAGATCCTGAGTGACTCTGGGCAGATCCAATAGTTTTGAACTTTAACAGTGAACCCACCTACAAGGAAGGAAACGTTTCTCAATGGAGGGGGGCCAGACTCTATGTACGAATCAAATGTACTAGAGTCTGGTTGAACCAGGCTAATAACGTGATTGATTCTCTTCCTAAAATTTGGACTAAATCTCTCTTTATGAACTTTTTAAAGCCTCAAAGTGGTAGTTGCATATAGCTGACTATGGAGAGTACAGAAAGCTATCATTTCATTAAAAAGAAATGTTTTCTAAAGATGAAAGAAAGTCTAACAGGTTTGAAACAGCATGAGGACTTAATCAAATAATGTTTGAGTGAACGAACCCTTTAATTCGTTTCTTTGCATATAACTAGCAAATTGGCTATCATTTAGGATATGTATTAATGGCTTATTCTACATCCCTTATAACCAATACCTAAACTTAGCCACTACAGCAACTACCTTACTAACTGTAATTAGCAGTAAATTAGGAGTTTATTAAGGAAAGTCTTAGTTAAAAGAGAATTATTAGTTGTTCCCCAAACTAAAGTGTGATCAAAAAATATTGCACATCAAAGCTGAATATATACAACTAAAAAAAAGCCTGTTTTAAAAACTATTTGGGCTGGATAAATTGTGGAAGCTCACTGTTTAAATCTTAGGGGATTGAACAATCAGAATGTTTGAGGAATATAAATGAAGCATTGCCTTTAAGCACTGCAATAAAGATCCCATAGTAATAGCTTTGTGTTAACAGTTGTAGATCAGTCAAGTGAGTTTGGGGTGATTATAGCCTGGGGATTAAGGATCTCTGTTAATGAGAAGGTCTTAAGTGTTGGGAAGAAGAAAAAAGAAGAGGTTTGCTTCTGAAATAATGCAAATGCAAATATTGTTCAACTAAAAACAGGAGAAGCCATAGTTCGATAATTTATAATTGCTTGAGTAACTAACTGTTCTATATTTATATATTTATGGAACACTCACTATGGAAGTGTGAACGTCTTATGTCACGTGGCTATTTCCACTGTGACATCATTATGCAAATGAAAAAAACAACATTGCAGGTGTAAGGCATCTTAATGTCAACAGGATTAATGGAAGGTCATTGCATAGCTGGTAGTTATACTTTCTATATATGTGACAGAGCAGCTTCTCCATAGAGCTACAGCCTTGTTTTGCAATGTGCTGATGCATGATCTCATGTGCACATTCTCATAATAAATACTGACCTGTGTAGTCTATGGAGGGCTGAGCTGGACCGGCTGGGAATTAGCCAAGGCTTCAACGATGTCCTTCACTCAAAGGGGTCATTATCAAGAAATGCTGCCACTTGTGCCCTATTTTTACCACCTAATACTGTTTAATTAAAAATAGAATTCACACAAAATATTCTATTTTGAGTGAGAGAGGGAGAGAACATGACCAATTGTTTCGCTATAAAACCCTTAGTCCTCAGCTGGGTTTGTGTAGAGCCCTTTGAAGCTGCATTGAAACTGCAATTTGGACCAATTTCTAGGAAAACATTCCAGACTCCAACAAGGACCAGGAATGTTTTCCTCAAAAACCTTAATTTTATTACGAGGCATATTAAGTGATATTAAGAATACTTTTTGATCATGAATAATACCATAACGCTTCACTTAAAGGGATAGTTCACTTTCAGATCAGTTGGACGTGGCTGTGGTTACACAAGGTAAAAACGAAATAAATTCTGTTTGTTTTCTCACACAAACCATTTGTTTCGGGTCTTAGACCACCAATGTATACTTACATTTACGAGTCATTAAATCATGTTTAATTTTGACTTCTCTGTGCATGCTCTTTGAGGTGAACCCAGGATGGACCCCTAAAACTGCATTATATGACTGACAGACATCAACGGTTTGACCGAAAAATATCAAAATTGAAACTACTGTGGAAACAAAGACACTTACATCTTGGATGCCCTTGAGGTAAGCTAAAACATATCAAAAATTAATTTCAAAGTGAACTACCCCTTTAACAGTAAAAATAACTTAATGCACCCTTACTGTATGTCTGGCAAGGTAATGCATTAAAAAAGCGGATGTGAGTAAGGTGCCTGATGATATCACACATTCGCACATTATCATCCCCATATGACCCTGAGGCTCAGAGAGGTCACTCACTCCAAAAGATTCATGGGTAATCCGTCTAAGAGGAAGTCCCTGTTGAGCTGAGCCTACTGGACGCTCACAACCATCTGACACTGACAGATGCTGTTTCACTCTTTCACACAATATGCATAGTGCTGACCAGAGACATACTCTGCTTACCCTGCTGCTATTTAATAAAAGTAAGTTTCAAAAATAAAGTGAATGACTTTGAATATTTCATAGTGAGGACACAAAATCCTCAAAATGTGTTCTCGACACTTTAGATGTAGTGAAAAACAAAATGTATACATAAACAACTGCTATGCCTTTCATCTATTGCTCTGAATAAGTGGCTTTCAAATAATATCACAAAAACTCACACATAAAGGAAAAGAGACCCTATGTGAACGGAGTAGACTGAGATGAATGAGATCGAGTCATATTTATTATTCTTTCCAAAGAGGAACCTCCACTCAACCACAACTTCCTTGATGGTATTTTCAGTTCTGGCCATCATTTATCCCTTTTGCCTAGTCCACTGACGTGACTGGTAAGGGTTTAGATTTACATGTGGTTCTAATGCTGCGTTCACGTGCTATGGAAAATAGGATATTTTCCACTTGTGAACTGGTATTTACCAGTGTGTTGCGTTCAAGTGCTTTTGTTGTCGTAATGTGGTAAAAATATGGAGATCCAGACCTGTTATTTAGCTAAAACTATTTTAGATTAGTTTTTGATTTATCAAAACTCAAAAGGTAAATAATATGCTGTATAATAATTTCTAGATCATGAATAGTATATATTTTTACCATTCACGACTCTCGCGGTGCTCTCCGCCATTTTGAAAAGATCAAAGGTTATTCTCATCTCGGCAACTCGTCCATTAAAATATTCTATGAGTTGCCCAGTGGAAAATACCACATGAGGGGGTGTTCATGTGCATTTTTGACAACGGCTTTTGGTATTTACCATAATTACCATTGCACATGAACGCAGCATAACTGCTTGTAAAGGATAGGCAAAATGGCTTTAAATTGGAAATGGACATTAGGTCAAATCTGTCTCCCTAACAAAGTATATAAACACATTCACTATAAACACATTATTATTATTGCCCATCATAAGCAATATAATGTATAGAATAACTGTAAACCGTATAGAATACAGCATAATGTAATGTGTGCATCATTGAATCATTTTCCTGTTAACACTAAACAATGCTGGGTTGTTTTAACCCAAATTTGGGTCAAATATGGACAAACCCAAATGTTGGGTTAAAAATGTCATTTAAAATTTTAACCTAACTTCAACTTTCTGTTCAACTGTAATTTTTTTATTACATTTTTAACACAACATTTGAGTTTGTCCATATTTTACCCAAATTTGGATTGAAACAACCCAGCATTTTTTAGAGTGTATTACTAAAGCTGCTTTTTTAAACAATCTGTATTGTATAAAGCGCTAAATAAATAAAGGTGACTTGACTATAGCAAATCTTGGCTTTTTAAGGCACTTATTTCAATGCATTTATATGAAGTTTGGTACATATAAAATACAAAAATTATTTATTCATATCTTTCTATGCCAACATTAACACATATACATAAAATACACACATTACACATATACAATATATACACGTATATTAAACAAAAACTTCTGTAAGATGCGATTAATAACAATTAATCGATTTGACAGCACTACAATATACAAATGTAATTATTGTTAATTGATGCACAACATACAACCGAATTAGAAATAGAACCGACTGAGTTTTCATTTTCTATATCTGCCCTCTATCTGGTCTTTTTTTTACTTGACGTATCAACACAGAACCTAGGAAATATTAAAATATGAATTTGTGATTATTGAAAACAAGATATTTTGAATATTCATAAATCATGAAATTTATAGATAATAAAATATTAAATGCTCAAATAAAGTGATTTCAAAAGGTAAAACAAAAAAAATGTCAGGCCATGCATTAAATAATATAGGAAATGAATACGGTCTTTTTAGACCTATGTTGTGCATTAGAAGAGGTGTCCATAGCTTGCGCATAACAGGGTTAATATCATCATTAATAATTTGTATTCTATGTTTGCTTCCTTTTTTTCTTTATTGTTGACATGCATTATGATGATAAATTGATGATAGTTATTTTGAGCTATTCCAACTGTATACAAAGAACCCCATACAAGACATTTTATTGAGAGCTTTTATTGACCTTGGACTGCGCCTTGAATCAGGTCTTTGTAACAACGGAGAAAAACACACAGCACAGTGTAGCTAAAGAAATCATGAGAAGGTGGAGCTGAAGGGGCATGTGCCTGGAAAATGTTCACTTCTTCAAGGAAAAAAAAACCTTCATTATTGAGTTCGAACTTTTGGACATCGCTGTCAAATGAGTCAGTTTTGCAATTACTCATGCTTGTATAAGAACAATGTTTTCATCAGACCACCCAAATCCACGGAGGTCATTCTAGAAGCAGCCCAAATGATGAGAACATAGTCCCAGCCCTTCAGTTCTCCTTCCCCTCAATTGTGAGGGGTAAACTAACCAGAGAACACCTGAGAGACAGAATGCTAGAAAGCAAGTGACCCTGTGTCTTAACATTGTGTTGTTTGACCCTAGCCGTCTTGCATTCATGTTTTAGTCTGCAAGGTACCCGGCATTACAAACAGACCATCTCTTTGTTGGTCATACAGACCTAATGGCTCTAGAGAGTAGTGCAGGCTTCCTCCATTTTCCCCTCATTCCTCTTTGACCTTACTGAAAATAGGGTCACAAACCACATGTAAAGACTTCCATATTACAAGTCAGCAGTCCACAAAATGTGCCATTCACATCTAAACACCACTTTCCAGGCTCTCTAATCCACCTCAGTGATGTGGTTGTTCAGAGAAGCGAGAAAAGGGGGAGAGAGGAGAAGAAAAAACAACAGCTGGGGTCAGTTTACTCTTTAATGGTTGAAGGTTTACAAATTTAGGAAACCACTGATGCCTAACACAGTGGAAGGATCTCATTTTCAAAAGGAGAAGTTTCCGTTCTTTTCCAAGCCAGCTCCTGGAAAGTTTTAACTAGATGTCCCTCTTCATTAGGAGACTTCCCTGTGAATACACCATGTGCATTCAGCACCCTTTGCTACAGCTAGTCTAATGTGAGGAAAATGTCTGTTTGTCTTGGCATGGGGACGACGCAGTGCATGGCATACATAGGGTGTTAGCCTGCTTTTATAGCTCCTGTTCCTCTTTGTAAACTGCCGAAACGGAAGGAAGGCTCTTAGTAAATCCCTTCAATCCCCTGGTGTTAATAATCTAAAATATTTCCTCTTTTCCTTTAAAAAAGGTATTAGGTGAATATGACAGCCAAACTATTACAATTAGTTTAAGGAACAAGAAACGCATTATAGCAGGAGAAATAATGTGTAACAAAGAACGCTCAGGTCAGGCTCTGACAGAATCTGCTGACTTTTTTAACATTTTCTGAATATTTGTTATATATAGCTGGGGGTTGCTATACTGCACTTTTTAGTAATTAAAAACATCATTCAGTAGAATAATATAAATAAATAAAAAGTTAAAAGGATACTCCACCATTTTTTCCCTTAACTAAGACGAGTGACCTCTCTCAACTTGGGAGCACTTCGACTCTGCGCATACTGTATACAGTAATATCATCACATCATCACTAACGCTTCATTTTACAGTCCTGTTACCCATGTACCTATGTACTAGTAATTACTATTACTGGGTAAGAACTAGGTACTAACCCTGAACCTAAACCTATCCCTAAACCATGTACTTACCTGACATTAGCCAGTACTTTCTAGGTAAGTACACTGTAAGTACACATTACCGTACTGTAAAAGCAAGTGTTACCAAAGATTCTAATGTAAATAGTATCTAAATTGTGTAAATTCAAATAGAAACTTTGCAAATGTATTAAATTATGAATCCAAGTGTGTTTTTGAGGAATAATCAAGTAAAAAGTAACATAAACGTAAAATGCTCTCTCCTCTTTATATAAAACATAACTTTTGAAGCATGTTAGTGTACTAACTGTTCTATTTATTTATACTTAATTAATATATTACATACTGTACTTCATTCTATTGGTCAATCGTTATATCAAGTGGTCTCGCAAATGAAACAAACTTTTATGTCTTATATCACACCGTGCATCAACTTCACTGGTAATATTATTGTAATATTGTTACAGTGTTCATTGATTTATTTTTCATTGATTTTACAAAATTTATTTTGTACGTTGTAATGATTTTTTTTTGTCTTGGCAGAAGCTTTAAAATATAAAGAGTAAATATTTCTCAAATTATTGAGTAGCCATGTAATAAACAGCATAATACTTTGAGCCTATCAATATTGTGAATGATGCAGAGTACTGAATGGTTTTATGCATTATCCCTTACTTATTGAATCTTTGTTTTACCAGCTTATTTCTGACTGGCAGCATTATTCATTTTTTTGTGATCTCAGTCATGGCTTTAGTCAATGTACACCCATCTCTTGCTCTCCCTCTTTCTCTGTGGGAGTCTGAACAGGGTGGAACTTGCTTGACTTCACTCATATGGCCTCTGTCCAAGGCAAACGGTCCAGATTCTCCAAGGCAGGGTGCTGCTCTGGGATGCCATTGACCTAAATCACTGGTCTGCTCCATGGTAAGAGGTTACAAAGCCTCACAATGCCTCTTTGAATTAGTTTGAACACCAGTGGAGTCTTTAGCTGATGTATACCTCCAAGCATTTGACAGCCTCGCCTTCTTACACTGTATATTAGGGTTGTGTCCAATTTCACCAAGAACAAAAAGTATCATATAAACACAGTGTCCCAGAATTTCAAAGCATCTGTTAAGAGTATTTCTGAGCTCTTTGATGATGAATTGCAAGGCTTTGTAGTGAAAACTTTGATGGTTTCTACAGATTGGATATTTGAAATATTTTTAAAAAGTTCTTTGTAATATCAGATGCCTCTTTCTCTGTGCTGTCTCACATAATACATTTCAGCACACTTGATTCCACGGTCTTTTATTGCAAATCAAACTTCTTAGTCTACTTTCAACTGGCCTTTGAAGTCTGTATTCCAGTTGTAAGATCAAACAGCTCAATATAAAAGAATTACCATGAAGTCATGATAAAAAAAAGTTATCTCTATGTGTATTGCCTAACTTCCAGCAACATACGCTGGGGTTTGTTTCGATGGTCACAGACATTCAAACACTTGTTTTGCTCTAGGTTTGGTCAATGTTCAGCATTTCTGGCACACATTAAAGCTGTCGGTTAAGCAGTGAGTTTGTAATCGATGCTATATTATAGGGTCTCTTTTGCGTGTCTGGAGCTTCTCTTCCCTAAATATTTTCACTTTATTTTTCTAAGATGTTTTCTTGTCGCCACTGTGACATAACTACACAGCGAGAAAGCCCATAACCGGTATACATCGTCCCTTTGTTGGCTTTGAAACTTTTTGTCCAGCAGTAGGCCTATCTGGAGATCTGATAAAGGACTTTTAGAAAAAAGGTTGCAAATTGTTCTCCAAAGTAGGTCGACTCTCCAAACTGGCTTTAAGATACAGAGAGTCATGAGGAAGTTAACAAAGTCCCTCCAAGTCATGAGAAAAGGAAATATTTCATGTCAGCTGTAGCCAGTCAGACAGCCTAATGGCAGACATTTATTCTGGGTGGTAAAATAGTCTCATTTCTGCTGGATTTATGTTGACTGCTGGGAGCAAGTCAAACTGTGCTGTTTTAGTGCAGAGTCATATTGCATCGAGAACAAATAAGACAAATGGACTTGGGTGCATAGTACACAATTGGTGGTCATTATGCTCCAAATTACATCATTTCATATAACAGAGTCATTATGCAAGTGAAAAATATGGCTGTAGAAGTGGTACAACACAAACAGCATCAGAAAGATGACCTTGATGATTGTGTTTTCAATTTATAGATTTACATTTGGGGACCATGGGGGAAACAAAACATTTCCTCCTTTCAAAACAAGTTTTTGAAATGAACAGGTCGCCGAGATGTCAAATTTCCCCTGACAAGGATATGGCACAAAATGGATGATTTCTTTTTATCCTAGAATAATCAGGCACCCTAATTGTTCTTCGACTCCCCCCATCCCTACCACCAAACCTAATATTCCCCCTAAGGAGAAGATGGAAAAGCAGGATGTGTCAGGGATTGTGTGAGATCAGACTGTGCCAGGTTGTCAGTGTGAGACAAATGAGTCCTCCAAATCTTATTCATGTTGATGTGAAATGGAGGTTTGATGATACAGCTGATGGAGGAACTCTCAGAGGAAGATCTTGGTTTCTACTTCAAATACAAGCTGAAACCCAGATCCAATTCATGCATGTCACTTTGATTCAGTTCTCATGACAATCAAAGCAGTATATCATGTACAGGTCAGCCTGGAGATGGTTGGCTCTGAGATTTAGCTGAAGGTAAAACGCTGCAAGAATTGTTATGGTTGAATATGGGCTGTAGTAATAATAATATTAATAATAATAACAATAAAGAAGCTTGCAGCAACATATGGAAAAAAGAACTATGAACTAGTTCATTTTTTGAAGTGTGAACTATGAACTGAACTAGTTCACTTTAAAATCTGTGAACTGAACTTTGAACTAGTTCATGTGGAAAATGAACTTTCCCAACACTTGGGACATGGTGGCCATAAAAGGATGGACATGGTCAGAAACAATGCTCAGGTAGGCCGTGGCATTTAAACGATGCCCAATTGGCACTAAGGGGCCTAAAGTGCACAGTGGTACCAAGGCATGATGGATCCATGTTCTCATTCTGTGTACGCCAAATTCTGACTCTACCATCTCAATGTCTCAACAGATATCGAGACTCATCAGACCAGGCAACATTTTTCCAGTCTTCTAATTTCCAATTTTGGTGAGCTCTTGCAAATTGTAGCCTCTTTTTCATATTTGTAGTGGAGATGAGTGGTACCAGGTGGGGTCTTCTGCTGTTGTAGCCCATCTGCCTCAAGGTTGCGCGTGTTGTGGCTTCACAAATGCTTTGCTGCATACCTCGGTTGTAACCAGTGATTATTTTAGTCAAAGTTGCTCTTATCAGCTTGAATCAGTCGGCTCACTTTCCTCTGACCTTAGCATCAACAAGGCATTTTCACCCACAGGACTGCCGCATACTGGATGTTTTAACCCTTTTCACACCATTCTTTGTAAACCCTAGAAATGGTTGTGCGTGAAAATCCCAGCAACTGAGCAGGTTGTGAAATACTCAGGCCCGTCTGGCACCAACAACCATGCAATGCTCAAAATTGCTTAAATCACCTTTCTTTCCCATTCTGACATTCAGTTTGGAGTTCAGGAGTTTGTCTTGACACCACACCCCTCAATGCATTGAAGCAACTGCCATGTGATTGGTTGATTAGATCATTTCATTAATGAGAAATTGAACAGGTGTTCCAAATAATGCTTTAGGTGAGTGGATCTTTTGTGTATGTGATTATGCCCAGTAATTTTTGCAGACAAGACCAGACCACGTTGGGACTTAATCATACCGAAAGTACCTTCGCCTGCAAGGAAGGTACCTCCATATTATAGAACTTCATAAATGTGGAAGGTGAGGACCAGCTGGCAGCATCACAAATATCTTGAATGGGAAAACAAGATGACCAAGCCCATTACGAGGCCATACCTCTGGCCAAATGGGCCTTGACACTTATATGACTCAGTAGCTCTGGCTGAGTTAGGCAGATCATTCCACCAACAGTTTTGGTAAAGGTCAGAGAAAGAGATTTTGTGCCTCTTTGAGATGGAATCACAAGATGACATTTGCTAGCAGAGCGCAAATTTCTGGATGGCACATGAGTCTGAAGAAGTGAATTTAGGTAAGAGGGAGCAGCGCCAGTAGTTGTTCTGTAGGCGAACGTCAGTGACTTTAGGAGTAAAAAGGAGTAAAATCTGCTTTAATGGCGAATTTGGGGGTCTATTATAGGTTAGGCCACTCCCCATCGGTGGGCTCTGACATTGGGCTAGCTCATTGGTTGCACGCCAGTTACCCGCACCATTGGATGTGCAGTTGCTGCAGCACAGCCAATGAGCGTGCCAGACACTCTGTGCTAGCTGTGCAGCTGGAAATGCGTTTTACATATAGGTAAACTAAATGACCCCCAAACTTTTGATAAATACAGAAAGATTAATTTATTTAAACCATTTAGCAGTCTTAAAACTCCAGCAGTTTACAAAATGTTAGCTACAGGGTGAATATAAAACATTTTTACATTAACAAAACAGTATTGGGAGTTATCATAACACAGCATGACTGCGCCCTTTACTTGCAGCAATTAAAGAATAATCGCACTCATTATCACTTCTTAATGAAATATGTTAATGTTTCATAAAAAATTATTCTGGTGGCATTACTCCAGGGAAAAACACTGTGGTTCACTATAACACTTTTGTGAGTGTGTACACACACTGTGATTGGTATGTATTAGAGATTTTGTTTTTTACTAATTGCACAGCCATGTTAATGCTGTTCTTTTCTGACAGTAAAATGAAATTTCCAGAAAAGCGTGCAAGTGAAGGCCAAACCTCAGGAGAGGAGTGAAATGAAAGGCAAGTATAAATTAGAGGATAGTGTGAAAGAGCATGCAATGAATGGGCTATAAGAACCTCTGCATCTCTAGAGCCACAGCATATTCCCAGCATGCAACTGTCTCAGATGGGTTGCTTCACTTTCACTATCCTTCATTTGTTGCCCAACTGCGGAACTTAACTTATGGCTAACCAGCTATTTTAATGGTCTTTAAGGTCTTTTCTCTTCTCAATCTGTTTAAATGTGCAGCACATGCAAACAGTTTTTGCTTCTCATTCTTTTCCTCTCTCCTCTAAGAGAGCTCCAAGACACCCACATCTGGATTGTCTACTTCCATTAGAAGTGCCGTGCCAACCAGTTGAACAATGCCAAGGCTGAAGAAGATCAAAGTGATGGCACTCCAAGGGCATGGGTCACCAGAGGAACAGACTGCTCACACTTACAATGAGAGGTGTGGGAATACACTTGTGTTTGTGTGTGTGTGCGCTTGTGTGTGTGTTCATTTTCTTTGATTTTGATACAACCGATTAACACTGTTCCCTGGAGATTTTCATTTAGATCAAAAGAGCCTAGCCCAAGCAAAGCATCTGCTACAAAATACCAAAACAATTTCCATTTCCCTCCTCTCAAGCTGGACATCCAAGCAGATCCACACACCCCACACCCAGCTAGTCACAGCTGAACTCTTTGTATTACTGCTGATTATTATGTTTCAATAACTTACTTTTATTGTTTTGGCCTTTCTACAGATTCTCAAAGAGAGACAGGAAACAATTGGATAGGGAAAGGGGAATGGAATTGGGAAAGGGCCACCAACCTCACCCGAACTTCTGTAACACCATAATGCAGAGCATTGTCCATAGCATACTATTCTTACTATTTTTTCAATGCAGCAAAATAAATCTGTCAGATGCTTTTATCAAAGCTAACTTAAATGCAGTTTGCAGAGAATGGGATTTTGCCATTTTCTGTATCTTCGCCAGTGTTACCAAATACTTTAATCGGAAATGAGCTAGAAGATGCTAGCATAGAATATACTTATCATCATCATGCCAGATTTGCATTCTGCTTAGTGTAAAGCCCTTCACGTTTATTTGCTTATCTTCGACTCTCTGTGGTCATATACTCTTTTAATACAGCCCTATTTCCAATAAAGCTGTTCTCACTTTGTAATGAACCCATAGCTGGAGGCGACTTAGAATCCATGTTGCAGAGGCTCTGTACTATCAAGGACAATCAAAGTCAAACAACCCAAGATGACGGGCAATAGATATAATCAAAGTCCAGGGGCTCGTTCTTCGTACATTGCTAACTCGGTTAGCTGGATTTGATTGTTGGCGATTTGCTATGATCTTGGATTGTTTGGTTCTTCGATGTTGATCTTCTTCTGCGGGGGTGGTGTTTTAACCCTTTGACGTCATATTTCCCCACTTTTCAAAATGAGTTGTTTGCTGAAACTGGAGTCAATAAAAGCTTTTATTGGACTAGCAAGGACGTCTTCAGCTCTGAAACTTACAGGATATTCTTATAATATGATGACCTCTTAGATATCAATAGCTCAAGGAAAATTTGATTCCTCAGTTCATCACCCCGTTAATGTTCGATTCGATGTCAGGGCTTTAACAACAGCACAAAATGTTTGCATTGCCCTAAAATTCTTTGCGAGTGGCTTCCTTTTCACTATTTGAGATGCTTTCTGTCATGCCATTTGCAAAGTTTACCTGGCTTTTATTTATTTGTATTATTTTTTTTGACATTGCAAGCCATTTAAGACCCAAGATTGTAATTTGTTTTGTTTTTTTTTCAGCCTTTTTCCTGGTTGCTTTTATAAACAGACAATCATTTATTTAACAGTGCCTTTTAAAGAAAAGAGACTAGTAGGCCTATAAGGCTTTGAAAAATTACCCTTAAGTAGAATATTTTTGTACTTCACTTTTACCATGTTCATTATAGTGTGGTGACTGACATTACAATTAGTAATTATGAAATTATGAAAATAAAAATAAAATATCTAACATCTGGCCACCACGAACACATTTAATTTGTCTTCAACTTTTGCCAGCACTCTCTGCTGGCCTCGCCTCAGCATAACCATCCATTAAAAGCTCTTGTTCTGCTTGGGAGAAAAACTGGGCGTGTTCTTTGGCCATGCTGAACAGCCAATAGCAGCGTTGCTGATCACTGTTTCTGCTATCGATACACGTCCCTTTTTTTACCAACGCAAGAAAGCGCTGTTATCTCAGATAACCCAATCCAGCTATACTAATTATAACCGGCAGGAGTGTTCAAAGAATTCAATTAGCCGGATCATGATGAGCACAATGATATTATCTTGGATGACTCATTTGATCTCGGATGTTTTAAGCAACATACGAAGAACAGGCCCCAGGTTTAAAACACAGCAAGGCAGGCAGACAGCGACAAAATCCAATCAATAGACAAAAAGTGTCACAACAGACAATGGCAAGAGAAAACACTTAAGGCAGATCAACTGGCACATTCACAAAGTGGCTTATAAAGCTACAAACAGGAAGTGAGAATACAAACAGGAAATGCCACTAAAACTCAGGTGATGGCTCCCTCTGGTGGAGGGATGATCTGGTCATGGGCTGAGGTTACACACTTGCAATTTGGTATTTTTCCTGTTTCTGTTGTGAGACAACAGAACGATTATGGAATAGTGACTAAAATATGAAATTGTGTTGTTTGCCAAAATTGCCAAATTATGTTTAGATATAGCGAATTTAATTCATAAATCATTAATAATAGTTGCAGCAATAATGAGAAAAACACTAAATTTGTAAATTAAAAAAAATCTAAACTGGCAACACCATGGGTAACACTGGTTTTTGACTGTTGGACCGCATCTTGCTGCTCTTTCAGCATCTTGTGCATGACCGGCACACTTTTAAGTTGCATGAAGTTGCAGCGTCAAGTTAAGTGTTCTTCAACATTTAAACACTTGTCTCTAGGCATTTCATAGTTTCCCATTATTTTCCGCTGTATCTTGCATCATTTTTACAAGCAAAAACACAGTGTATGTGACTGGCCCGTTTTAGTAGATTTTCTTACACAGTAATGGTCTTGGTTTGTTCTTTGGGCCCTTTTTTTCACCCCTGAAGACATTTTGTTTATTATTTTTTCCAGTTTATTTCTTTTCACAAATAAGATCAAAAGCCATTTTCTATTACTTTCCTGTATATTTTTATGTTATGTTCCAGTCCCTTAATGGCAGCACTCCCTTCTCACTCCCTCAACTGACGCCTTGGGAAGCATTTTGACTATGCTTCAATATCTAACGCTTCAGGCGCCCTTTAGCCTCAGTTAGATGACGCCCTGAGGATCGCATGTAACCCTACCCTACCCCAGACCTAAACCTACCCGCGACATCTAACTGACGACATCTAACTGACGCTTGCCTAAAACGTCAAATATTGAAAGCATGGTCAAAGGTGACGCCTTGGGGTGAGAATGCGTCTGTTAATGGGCCTTAATGTTCAAGCATTCCCTAGAAATCAAACTCAAAACCTCGACCTTGCTTTACCAAGAAAGCTACTGGAGTGCCCTCATGTTAGAACCCTAATGATATTATTAAACCGTTTACACTTTATAAAGTAAGACAGCTGAGTAGCATGCTGTGCAAAAACAGGAAAATCTGGCCACCCACTTATCACATTGTCTAGACCCAAGATTTGATCAAAGCTGTCATAACACTTGAGCTATGAGGGTGTGGCTGGCATAACAGAACATATAAGACAGAAATTAAACTTTGGGATATAAAAAGGAAAGACAAAAAGGAGAAGAAAGAAAAAGAAGTGAACAAGCATGACAGAATCTGAGCAATGACGATATTGTTACAGTCCCGTAGGGACAGTCGTGGTTATTTACATGAAAGGGACACTCAAAATATGTGTACTGTATACTCATATACTGTATATGTCATTTCAGGTTCGTATCTGTTTAAAAGTTCCCAGACATAAACAGTTTTTGGTAAACCTATTTATGCACAGTTTAATTCTGGAACTGCTACCTTTTGGAGCTTGGAGGGGTTCAGTCTGAGCAGATTTTTATACTGTTAATGTGATAATGTTTTATCATTGTCCTTGTTCGGAGCTCATTTCCCAGTACATTCAGCATCTGGCACATATTCATAATCTTGAACATATTCAAAACAGCCTTTTTTTAAATCTATTTTTCTTGTTATATTGTTTGTAAAGAATTGAATGTAGAATACTAAGAAGGTTGATGTCTAACTTTAAAAAAATGAATGAGGAGGAGTCTGGTAAATGTTATCCGGGTGACTAAAGACCCGAGGTATGCGTTTATGGGTTAAATTATTACTGCTTTTAGTTATTATTTTGGAATAAATGTGAACAGTAACTTGACGAGATTTATACTTGGTTTTAATAAACAGAATATTATTAAAATTGTTTATTTATAAAATGTTTTTTGATTTAATGTAATATTTATTTAACTAGGAAAATGTGAAAACATTAAATGTAACTGGGAAATTAACTTTTATTTTTATTTTAAAATTTTATTTATTAATTTTACATATTCAAAAAAACGGTGAGGACTTTGCTTCCTCATTTCAGAACCCCACTGCACACCACTGCTAGAAAGGCACACCCACCCTTTTTCTTTCATGCTAACCATCCACATATGTCTGCTCTAAGATAGTGTTGCTATGGAAATAAGGTATCCCTTGCAACATAGAGCCAAGGGCATACCATGAGATAATGAATTACGCTAAACTCACCATTCTAAACATGCAATAACATGAGACACTCACTGTAACATAAGATGCAGCCAATATTTGTGCTTCTGATTCTGTAAACTCACTAAATTATTCAGTATTCTATTGTGTCAGGCCTATATGCAGTGCTATGGAGCATGTTGATTGAATGATAACTTGAAAATAATGAAAATATACCTTGGCAGTTAAATCTTGATTACTCATAATTACCAACCTTGTATCATTATAATCCTCCTAATTATTTATTTTCTTTTAAAGGGAACGTCCAAGGTATGATTAGAGATTTGAGAATTGGAAGTTAGCCGCCTGTGGCTCTTGGTTCATTTCCCTCTCTTCAGTATAAGAGGAATGATTCTGCTTCAAAGGCAGCAGTGAACCTACTTTAAGTAAGTAGATGATTTCTTTTCAGCACGGCCCTCATAATGCCAAACCTACAGTATGATCTTCAATGGTCAACTCATTTAGAATGGCATTCCTGTCCTTTTATGCATATAGCTAAAAACTAAAGGCTCACAGTCCATGCATCTATTAATATGGATTTATTTGAAAATTAGATATTTTCATTTTGGAATACTTTCTTTTCACAATGGTTTGTTTTGTTATGGATTTATGGGACTTAAAGGGCACCTATTATGCAAAATACACTTTTACATGGTGTTTGAACATAAAAGTGTGTTGGCGGTGTGTGAGCAAAACCACCCTATAAATGATAAAAACCACCCAGTGTTTTTTTTTTTTTTTTTACAATCTCAATAAATCATACAGACTGTCTCAGAACGAGCTGTTCTAAGATTCAGCGCTTTGTGATGTAGAATTGAGCAAGGGGTTTGATTGACAGTGTGGTTGTGGCATAGACCCCGCCCTCTGTGATCTACAGCCAGTAATGTCCTAGAAGTGTTATGTTGTGGGATGGGATGTAATAATGACATACATAGTAGTTTCACTTATTTCCAACATCAGAGCCACTGAAAACACAGTGGATGTATTGTATTTTTGGAAGTTTAAGTGGTGCCCTTCCTTCGTAAATAAGTTTTTGTTTGAGCGAATCATTTTCTGACTGACTGTTTTGTGAATGAGGGTCAATTCAAAGCAGGTCTTGCTTCAAAGTTAATCCTCAAGTGTGGATGGTCGTCTACTGTTTGCGATCCAACGTCACCTCCAGTAACAGTAAGTGTATTTTATGATTTTTGAGCAAATAGTCATTTCAGTCAAGGTCAGACAATTCAACAAATGCATCTAAAGTTGTCGTCGTATCGAAGTAGGATGTCTGTGTATATAATTTAAACCTTGTTTGTATAGTGTGTAACCACACGTTTATAAATATATATATATATATATATATATATATATATATATATATATATATTTAAAGATATTGTATTAAAAACTGCATATATGTTCTTGTTCTGTAAGTAAGCCATCTTCACACATTTGCCACAGAAGCACGTTTGACAAGTAATGTAAACATGACAGCAACAGGTCCCTCGCATAAATGTAATTTCGCTTGTACGTAGCAAACTTTATCACAGTATGTGTATGTAGTTTCAAAACACTGCGCCAACGTTAGTGTTTGTGTGTGTGTTGCACATACATAATTTCAAGGGGACGCAATTACAACTCAATAAGTACATAAATGTATCAAATAACCATACTGAGATATACTGGTCCATTCTGATTTGTGTTTATTCTGCCGGAGTCTCTTCGTCATCTGGGTCTGATCAGAGACTATTTATATATTCCGATTCAAACACTTGAATGACAGCGGGTCTGCACTCTCTCAGCCCTTCTGCTTAGAACGATTGCCATAGGTATGCATGTGACGCCCTCATCCAAAGACAGGGCGGTGATGCAGCTCATTTGCATTTAAGGTTGTATACCCCAAAACAGGTCATTTTTAAACAGGCCCCAAAAATTACATTTTCAAATGATTGTAATAAATTAACGGTGGGGTATTTTGAGATGAAACTTCACAAATACATTCTGGGGACACCCAAGACCAATATTACATCTTGTAAAAAGGGGCATAATACAGTATGTGCCCTTTAAAGTCCACATGACTTAAAAATTGACCATACTTACTTTGTTTGCCTAAATTGATTCGTTTTGTGGTGAACAATTCATCCATTGCAAGTCAATCCACAGACAAACATTTTTTGGCTTCGTAATCTTTAATCAAAGTCTGAAAATTCCCCTCCCTCTGCATTGGAGGACCTTCCCTGATGACCTAGGTTTGACGGTTTGGATGTCTGCTTAACATCCGTAACCACAGCCCTCCAACTGACAGTAGACAGGCTGCCTGTGTGTTTGCGAGCATTGACAGCACGTTAAAGGAGAGATGGCGAGAAGGTGCATTTTTGGTTGTGGCACTTACAGGTTGGCGTAAAGGTTAAGGTTGCAGCATTAATAGTAAATAAAAATAGTTTAAAATTCCAATTAGTGTTAACATTGGGACACATTGAGATGTTTGTGAGTGTGAAAATGCTCTTGAGCCGCCACGTCCATGTGACCATTCGAACCCTTCGCATGTAACGGCTCAAACATGTACGGTCTGATTCCCCCCGTGACAAAATGATCCTCTGTGTGCTCCTGTTCTTCTTCATCTTCCTCCTCTTCCTGCTGCAGGAAGGGGACTGCTGGCGGCGTTTCAGGGGGCGAGTAATCCTCAACATCCGATTGTAAACTTGCGTTAAGATTTGACTCCAGTTCTGAATCTTTCTGAGATCCAAGTAGGTGCTAGTTGGAAAAAAAATCCACGCCCACTATTTTCCGTCATTTAGTATTCTGTTTCTCTCGGAAACACGTCACAACGCTGGAGAAAAGTCGTTTGAAACTTCCGGTTCACGGGGACTTTAATGTTGCCATCTGTTTTACTGTAATATGGATATACCATTGTAATGGATTTTGTTTGTGGTTTGTGATAAATATATATGAGTTTCCAGAAAACTGACTCACTATGAGTTCATTAACTTTACAATTCAATTAGTTTACAATTAGCATTTAATGAGACTTGATGATGGAAGCTTTATTCTTAATTTGTCATCTTTATAATTCGCTCTAGTCTTCATGACCCCTCATTGGATCAAGATTATTAACCTCATCTGTCACAGCTTAATCTAGTCTGGGCAGTTTGTCAAGTATGCACAGCCAAATTAATCTCTGTGAGAGAATAATCTGTCATTTTTATACAGTGCTGGTCAATTTGTGTGCGTCTGATACTGGCAATCATTAGTTGCTAATGAAACAACTTTGGATAAATGCAGTAGTACATACCTGTGTGAAATTAACTGCATAATTAAATTACCTACAAATGTATATTATGTTAAAGTTTTTGCTAAGAGAAAAATAGACAGAAAAACAATCAGCCTATCAGCACCATAACAGGTCTATTACAGTGTATGCCGTTCAAAAATAACCTCCCTACAATGTTCCTGCAACAAACCCAATTTTATAGTAGCAAAAAATAAAACCTAAAAAGAATGTTCCTAAAACGTTATTATGTGGATCTCAAAAACAAAAAACAAAAAAACAAAAAAAAAACAAAAGGGAACCAAAGACACTGTAAAAAAGGATTTTTTGGTGAAGTAAATAATGCGGAAAAAATAAAAAAACAATGTAACTTACATGAAAAAGTTAGTACAGGCAAGAATAAAAAAAACAATAATAAAATAAATAAAACGAAGTAAATTCCATATCAGTACTTAATTCAAGCGAGTACACTGTAAAAAAAATATATATTTTCAAGATTTGTTATCACAAATTTAAATAATTTATTTAGTTTAGATAACCTATTATTTTGAGTTTCTGATGATTAAATCAATCTCCTTCATTGTATTAACTCACTTTTTCCAGTTCCATCAACTTAATTTTTGTAAGGCAACCAGGTTACTTAATTTTTTAAGTTAAACCAGCAATATTTTTTTACAGTGGAAAGTGTAAATATCAACTCAATAAAATTAAGTAAAAATTACTCAACTTTTCTGATTTTTTACATGTTTTATTGAAATGTAAAGCAAAGGAAATTTCAACTAAATCGATATTAATCAACCTTTTACTAGCCAAGTTAAAATTACTTATTTCTCTTTGTTACTTTCACTTAACTAGGTTAAGTAAAGTTTACTTAATTCTATTCCAAGTAAATATAACTTAAGGATTTCTAATTAAAGCTACTGATAAATATGTTTAGGTTTTTACTTGGCAAATTCTTTGTAAATTTACTAGCATATTCTGAGTGAAAAAATTTGCCTAGCTTTTTTTCAAGTAAATCCTACTTAAATGTTTTTTTCAGTGTACTGACGTTAGGCAACATTATGTGGCTTAATCTAAGCCCTGTCTGTGAAACCAGGCCTATGTTTACTGGGATACTGCAAAGACGGGTGTTCAAGTTTAGGCAGGGACCAAGAGAGTTGGGAATGAATAACGAAATGAATAAACAACATAAAATTATGATCAGAAGAGAGTGACTTTGTATATGAGCACAATGTTATGACCATGTAGGCTGTCTTTTCTTCTCTGAAATCCTATTTGAAAGCAAGTGCTTCCCTCATTAATCAGTCCGTGTTTAGTAACTGGAAAAAGGATTTCAACTGGATTGAATATTTCTTTTGTTTGCCTATGCCACTTCTGAATGGATTGACACTTCTGTCTATATTACCCTGCCAAGGAGAGATTGATCGGGCAGTCTGGATAATAGAGTTCTGAAATGAAAGGCTTTATTTCACTTTTCCTGCCAAAGGCATTTCTGAGTCTGGCAGGGCATCAGCTGCGCTTTACAGCCACTGGCTATTTCAGTGGCAGTATTGTTACACAACCTTATCTAGAGATATGCCTGCCCTCTTTATTTCAGGGGATATGGAGCTCAAGTAAGACACCAGGCACAGTACCATTGCTAGAAGCTACGCTTTTATCATATTTGTAGACTTTGTCACTCATATCTGCAGTATCCTTCTGCAAATGTTTATGAACATTTTGATCCAGCTACATCTGAAGAGTGTCTGTGCTAAATGTAGATTCTTTGTTTTTAGGGAACATTGAGCTCTAAAAGTTTTACTATCACAGACACTGATTATTTTTGGCAATTGATTCAGATGGTTTGCTTTTGGCTGGACCTCAGTAAAGGACAGTTATAGGTTGCTTGGCACATTGTCAGATCGTACATTAACTCTGCTAGGGAACAATGTACTCCTGGCAAGCACAACATATTAAGAGTTTGAAATGTCTCTTCTGACTTAAAATTGTCTTACATTCAGAAACAACAGGAAGCATCAACACTATTTAGGTTATTCTGATGCCAAAAAACAGTCAGAAATATTAAGAATGTCTAGTTTCCAATAACATAATTGAAAGGGTGTGGCATTCTACCGTATAATAATTTTTCTTTTATAAATAATTCAGTTTTGATTTCTAGATGCAAACTCTGTTAATAGAATCAACTACGTATCAACAAATGTTTTGTATCCTGAACATTTTACATTCTTTGTCTGTTAGTAAGTGGTGAAATATGTGACATTCCTGGAAAGTAGATATTGTTTTTATATTATTCAAATAACTTTACATTCCCTTACTTTTTTCACTTCAGTAGTGTAAGGAGTATACAGACTATTAGGAGTATCAAAGACCCAGAACCAGATATGAAGAATGAAGACCCGGAGTCAGTATTATAAAAAAAGAAAAGTTTTACTGAATATAGTTTGCAGTTTCATCAGCAGAAGTCAGCTTCAAGACTCTCACATGAGTTCGTAGGCTGCCTCGCTTAAGCCCGGAACACACCAAGCCGACAGTCGGCCGTCTGGCAGATTTTTTGCGTTGGTCAATTAAGTTTCCTTGGTGTGATATGCACGGTTCCATGCCGTTGGCTGAAAATAGTCCTCCTCGGCTTTGTTTCGCGCGATTCGACATGTTGAATCGACGTCGGGCCGTTGGGGAAAGAGAGAACTCTGATTGGCTGTTCAGCTTAGTGAAAGAGTCAGTGCACGAAATAAGCACAAAAAAAGCAAGCAACGAAGTCAAAACGGTAAAGATAGAAGGCTATTCTTATGTTACTTCTTCTTACCTGAGTGTTCATTGGCGAACATTTCAATATTAAGATGAGTGGAGTAGAATAAAGAAAGTGTTCAGATTGATAATCAAAACGGTAAGCACGCGCTGCTTTGTTTACATTATGTGCATCTGCAGCCGGCAGCGTTGGTTTTCCTTTCTGAATGACGAATATAGACTAATATATCTGCAGAAATAGACAGTTGGCTCATTAAACGCAGGCGCAGAACGCACATTCTAGCTGACAGTCGGCTGCTGTTCTCTCGGTGTGTTCAAGTGCAGCTTTTTACCTCGACGAGAGGAGACAAAACAGTTGGCTTTCATCAGCGCTAGTTCGTTGGCGTCGGCTTGGTGTGTTCCGGGCTTTACAGTTACAAAGATCACAGCAGTTATACCATTTCCAAGGTCTAAGCTACGTCATTCTACGTGATTCTCATTGGCTAAGAAATAGATAAACACACATTTTTCCACACATATACAGATAGATGGAAGCATATCTCCATCGATTATGCATCTGACACTCAGAGGCACGTCATGACCTTCCAGGTCGCAGATTTGAGTTTCAGGGCACCAGTTTGTCCAGGACAACTCAGTCAATCTCCAATAATGGCACTGGTTCCTTAACCTGCAACCAAGAAAACCAACACACACACCGACACACTGCTTTTCCAAGGTTGGATTTGGCCATGCTATAAACAGGAGAGCCCTCTCAAAACATCAAGATAATTCCTTCTTTCTCTAGCTAAACTTTAGTCTAACTGGAAAGTAACGCTTTAAGTGTATGTGTATATTTGTTACATTGTTATTATACATTTGTTGAAGTGTATTAAATGTAATTATACATTATTTATAACAGTGTAATTGTAAGTTTGTTAAAGTGTAATTAAATTTAAAAGTGCATTATAAAATGGTAAGTTCCAATTCTTGATTCTGATTATTCACAATAAAACAAGACCAGACCAACGCTGCGGGGCTCGGGAACAGTGTAAAAGCTCCCTAAGTCTAATAGTACATTGTTATCACAGTGTATTCATATGTTTGTTACATTTATTACAGTGTCGTTATAACATTTGTTACAGTGTAATAAGACATTTGTTACAATGTAATTATACATTTGTTACTGTATATATTAAGTCTAATAATACATTTTCACAGTGTATTCATATGTTTGTTACAGTCTCGTTACTTTTGTTTGAGTGTAATAAGTGTCATTAAAGGGGGGGTTGACTGCTTTTTTTCTTTGCATGATTGTATTTATGGGGTGCAATATAACATGTATTCATGGTTTTTCTTTTTTTAAAGTCTTATTTTTCATAAACTTCACCTTTATTGTCAGCCGCGCTCTCCTCTGTCCCCTGAAAGAGCGGTTCACTTCCTGATTCTATGAAAACACTCCCTCAGAAACACCTCAGTGAGCTCAGATTAGTTAGTTTGGCCCGGTGTGTTGTGATTGGCTAAACTGTCGCTCACATTGTCCGGAAGGTTAACGCCCATTACCTTTACGGGCATGTCATGAGGTCCGGTCCAGATGTAAATAATGGTGTCGAACTGCAGTATCAGTTTCAGACAGAATCAGACCGAGAAAGCCACGATTAAGAGAGTCAAACAGAACCTCACCACACACGGCTCTTACTAAACGTTTCTGAATGATAATTTGCTACATTTTTTAACTTTATACATGTTTGTTTTACACAACAGCATCTGACTGGCAACAATAGCAACTGGCTGGCTTCTAATGTTATACTCAAACAGCGTTGGCATGTTTACGTTCTTGATCAAATCAAAAATAACGTCATAAAGCATATATACATGAAAAATACGTTTAAAACATTAGTACTTATAGAAAATTCAGGCCCATAATGTTTGTACCCGTTTGTCGTAAACACAAAATAGCATAGTCTAACTAGTAGTGGCTATAAAGGCACTGGCATTTGAAACACAAGGCTACGTCTTGAATTATACATGCAAATACATTTAAAATGATGAAGTCTTATAGCCTACTTACAGATTGTGGCCCAACAACTGCTGCCTCTTGTTTTAAAGTCGGAACTGCTTTATGTTTTAGTAACAGTTTCTTGTTGAATCCGGGGTTGAACTTGCTAGATTACGATCGTCATTTTCAGGAATATAATCAAACATAAATTGTATCCATTTTTGAGAAAGAATAGCGTCCATGGGAAGCCCGAACACAGAAGACCTGACAGCTGCGTGAACAACACACTTGACGAGTCGACGTGCCTCAGAAATAAGCGCATTGCGCATGCCATTTCCTGCATATTCCGGAGGGAGGAGTTGATGCAAATGTGTAGGTTAGTGACGTACCATAACCCAGCTGTAGTCCCATTCGAGTCGTTTTTGTAGGCAATTATACTTCCTGATTTTTAAAAGACGATATCTCTGCTTACACTGAACTTTCAGCGCTGCAACCTTGCAGATACTGTTCATGCACCAACAGCAACATTACACACTATTTAAAATGAAAAAAGTGAAATCGCAGTCAACCCCCGTTTAAGTGTAATGAACCAATGATAACATGACAACACAAACACATGGCAGAATCACATAAGTGCCTGAGAATCAAGACAGACAAGACAGAAAATATGACGCAAAACAACCTTTAACAATCACCATGAATAATTTATATTAACTGGAATAAACTGTACACAGAAAGGGAGAAGAAAATATGACCGACAGTGAAGCTGTCCATAACTTATAGCTCAGGTTTACACTGTCCCAAACACTCCTGATAGTCATGAAAGATATGCAACATGAATCTCTTGCATCAAATCTGCACTTTGTTGTTTAAGATGGGAGAATTCGCAAGTTTCAGTCAGAGAGCGTGTGTGCTGAACAAAACTCTTAAACTAAGCTCAACAGAAACGTTTGTGATTGGTTATAATGCTTCACGCTACAAAACTAAATCTCATGGAATGCAGCAGTCGGATAGATCGAATGAACGATAAGTATTGTAGTTTGATTAACCATTATCACTGTTCAATTATACAAATATTTTTTCAAAAGTTTTCCAGGCCAAAATTGCTATTTTAAAATCCTATGACTTTCCAGGTTTTTCATGACCGTATGAACCCTGAATGTGCAACATTTAAAGGGATGCTCCACTTTTTGGGAAATAAGCTCCCCAGAGTTAAACTGAACCGCCAGAACCGGAGATCGGCTGAATGGATTCAAAACGGTAAAACTCAACAGTTTAACTTTGGGGGAGTTGTAAAATGAGCCTATTTCCAAAAAGCGAAGTATCCCTTTAACAGTGACTGTTGGTAATAGTGGTTATTGGGGGGTAAATCTATTCTCTGTGTAGAGGTATGACAGTGATGAAGTATTCCTTTCCTCCCAGCTGGCTTGGCAGGATTGCTAACACCTGGATGATCAAACTCTTAACTGGGTCATCTCCACGGGGAACAGCACAAGTGGCCACTTACCTCATTAGAGCTCCCTCTCATTTTTGAGCCTTCATGTTCATCTCTCCTTTCCGCTTCCACAAAACTGTATTGACAGTCAAAAAGCAAGTTGTAAAATAAAGGGGAAAAGGGTAAATAAGTAGTTAGAATTATGAAATCAGTCTAATACTGTAGCAGAACAGGGTGTGAGTAGCAGGCAGAAGATGGATATCATTCCAACACAAAGTTTAATAAATCCAGTATCAAATATGTAATCATTTCTAGTCAAGAAAATAATTTAATGATAATTTTGTCAAATTAGCCAAAATAGATTTTTACAAGACAAATTTTAAAAGACAAAAAAAAAGAAGGAGAAAAGGAGGTGCATCATTTGAGATGTGGTGGAAAAGACCACGTCTTTGGTTTTTGGTTTACAATAATGACATCTACTATCGGACATTACAAATTAAATTAATTAGTGAGAAATGCAATGAAAAAATGCCAATATTTGAAGAAACAAAATAAATTATGTTAGTCAGGGTTATATCAGAATCTTTAAATACAACTCAACAGTTTTTATATGTTTCTGATAATATGAAATTCATTTCTAATACCTACCTAAATGTGAAGTTAGTCCTAGTGTGATTGTGTTTTATGCAAACTGTAGCAAGAAATATGAATTCTTCATACTAATCTTCATATACTATTGACTATTTTAAGTCAAGTCACCTTTATTTATATAGCGCTTTTTACAATACAGATTGTATCAAAGCAGCTTCACAGTGATAACATGAAAATAATACAACACAGATCAATAATATTGTTGAATTTTAAATGTCCACAGCAAAGCAAGCCAAAAGCCAAGGAAACAGTGGCAAGGAACCAAAACTCCATCAGGTGACAGAATGGAGAAAAAACCTTGGGAAAAACCCGGCTCAGTCGGAGGCCAGTTCTCCTCTGTCCAACGAAGCAACGTTGTGTGATTCGGGTAGCATTACAAGACAAATTGGATTGAAATATTAAGAGTAATAGAAGACCTACTATAACCAAGGGGTTTTTGGGTAATGAAAAACTACTTTTTCATAGCTCCTAGAACTATTGGTGAAAATTTTTTAGAGCGCTCGCACCACAGGACTAGGAACTATTTCAGTTCTAGGAACTCTTTTGGAGGACTGATTTTGCTCCTCTCTTCAGAGTAGGATCTAAGGTGTACTCACACTAGCCAGTTTGAACCGTGCCCGAGTGCGTTTTGACCACCGAAGCGTGGTTCGTTTGACTAGTGTGAGTGCTCCGAACCGTTCCCGGGCGCGGCTCGATTGGCCGGCCCTGGCCCGCTTGGAAGAGGTGGGCCAGAGCACGGTTCAGTTGGACTCAGGCGCGGTTCGCATGCAGTGTGAGCGCTAACCGTGCTGGAGCACGGAACAGGACACGTGACGTGCAAACTTCCTCATACAAGCAGCACGATTTCGTGAAAATTTTTGCGCCACTAAGGCGACACATCTGTTTAACAACAGGCTGTGAGAGGGCTGTGGACCACCGTGGACCAAACGACACAAAATTATCCACAAAGAAAGCGATGGACTCCATTGTGTTCAGAGAGCGCCACTCTTCTTGTTTATCCCGAAACCGTCAAACCATAATGACATAAGCGTGCTCCGGCACGAATGCTGAAACCCTATGTGAGTGCAGGCCAGATGGGGAGTGGGGAGGGGGACAATCGTACTCGGGCCCGGTTCATGGCAACCGTGCCTCAGTGTGAGTACACCCTAATCCAGCAGCATATACTATCCATGATGTTAGTATACGGCTGATTTGCCAAACGCACACGAAACACCTGCATCCGCCATTTTTAAAAAGGCAGTGTAAACATTCAGATTATAGCCTATATATGTACTCCACAAACTAACTCTACAAACATGGAAAACAGCTATAGATGGGCCTCTTAAAGTCCCCATGAACCGGAAGTTGCAAACGACTTTTCTCCAGTGTTGTAAGCGTATTTCCACGAGAGACGGAATACTAAATGAGGCAAAATAGTGGACGTGGCTTTTTTCCAACTTGCACCTGATTGGACCTAGAAAAGTAGGTGTTTCATTCAGAAATGGAGGCAAATCTTAACGCAAGTTCATAATCAGTTGTCAAGGGATTATTTGCCACCTGAAACACTGCCAGCAGTCCCCTTCCTACAGCAGGAGGAGGAGGAAGATGAAGACGTGGCGGCTGGAGAAAAGTCGTCATTATGATAGTAACCTGTAACACGCCAACCCGTGAGTGCCACAACCAAAAATGCAACCGTCAATGCTCGCAAACACACAGGCAGCCTGTCTACTGTCAGTTGGAGGGCGTGGTTACAGATGTTAAGCAGACACCCAAACCGTCAAACCTACGTCATTAGGGAAGGTCCTCCATTGCAGAGGGAGGGGAAATTTCAGACATTTATTTATTTTTATTTTATTTTTTAATGTGAGTGTTTAGAGTTTTCATACTTTGTTTATTTTGGGTATATTGTAAATTGTTTGTCTTGGTGTACTGATCACATGTAAGGCAATAAATTGACATCAAATGTGTTTATTTTCTTCATTTCATTTGCTTGGTTTAATCATGATTTTCTTTTTCTGGAGCCGGCTGGTTGTCTGTTGCATTACGGGCTTTGTTTCACCAAGGGTATTCTTATTGCATTGTTATCACTTTTGTCATTTGCAATGAACTTGGTGGGTGTGATTTGGATTGGCGTGCTTTCTATTGGAGAATTGCTGCAATTACACTAGCCTACTCTCTATAGGAGACCTCATCCCCTGTGAAGACTTAATATGAATTTTGTTTATTTATTTGACACACCTGTTACTTGTGATTTTAAAAAACCTTTGGCCAACTTTTAGCTTAATGAAAACAAAAATACTTTAGTACAATAACCCATGCCTCATGCCTTTCTTGGTGAAACGTACTTGTGTGCTTTATTAGGGTTGTATTTTCTCCGTCAACCTGGGGTGGCATAGTCACTAAATATTCGAGCCCCTTGACATAAGGAATAATTGATGACGGGCCATTGAGTTATTGGTCAATTATTCCACTTATTAAGTTACCACAAACATTGTTCAGATGATGTATTTCAAGACGTTTGTCGGGTTTTTGTCCTTAAGATGCTCACGTGTGGGACTAATTTCTTAGGCATCTCATCCCAAGCCTCCGTTGCTAATTCCAAAATGTAATTTTAGAGCTAGTAACGGAGACTTGAGCCTCTGATAACAGTCTAATGTAGTTAAGTCAAGTCACATTTATTTATATAGTGAGATAGTTACTAGAGAGATTAAGCGTGTGTGAATTATCTCAATCTGTGTCTCAAACTCCATCTCTCAACAGTGTTCGGCAACAACTGCAATAGCGAAACTACGTTTATCTGCACATAGCTAGTGAGAAACGTCGTGTAGCTTTTAAGTTGCTAAACTATTTTACTGATAGAATTGTCAGAACAGTGCTGACGACGCACAAGTTTGTGTCTGTACATATGTCTGTGCATTTGAGTGGGAGAGAGAGAAAAGATTTGCGATTATGCATAATAACTAAATGCAGGATAAATACAAAAAAACGTTATCGGTTACCTAATGTAACCGAGTGTATTGCGCAAGTTCTTTTATATACATTGGCCACTCCCACTTTGGCGGGCTGTGACTCACTGGGTGTGACGTCATGCTGGGCTCACCGATAGGCTGCTGCATTTGCCGCAGGACAGCCAAGGAGCACACTTACTCACTCTGCTGTGGTCTGCTGTCCGCTGCATTGCATTGACAATAAATACAAAAACATTAAGGATAATTTTTGGCTTCAGATCTAGAGAAAAGATGACTTTAGCCGTACCTTACGCAAAACAAGAGAACCTCTAGTAAGAGAACTTTGAAATTATTTGTTGTTCTTGTTGTTTTCTATATTTATTTCCTTGGTCAGTGGGTTTTGGTTCTTTTGCTGTTGTAGGTTGTAATGACCTTTGAAATAAATAAAATCATTTGGCAAAGTGATATGGTAATGCGGTTAAGCACTATTTGTAACAAATTTTCCCTAAAAAAATAATTGCACACCTTAACATTCATAAACCGATTAGAATCAAGCATTCAACAGCTCCGTAAGCAATCAGAATCCCCTCCCTCTTTTAAAACTTGAGTTCTAGAGATTGATCAAAGGCTCGCAGAAATGAGGAGTGATGTGGAGCTTTTCTTTGTCCCCCTCTCTCTCTCTCTCTCTCTCTCTCTCTCTCTCTCTCTCTTTCTCTCTCTCTCTCTCTCTCTCTCTCTCTCTCTCTCTCTCTCTCTCTCTCTGCCTCTCCTTCTCTCAGGGGATTTTGACAGTGGATGATAAATAATGGAAGTCATATGTAGCCTAGGGCTAACACAGAACACAGCATCTGTGAAACCAAGACTCCTAGATCAAAAGATTAAAATTTGGAAAACACACCAACATTAATGACTGTGTGCATCAGTGTGTGCATGCATCTTTTTCACATGCTATTATTCACTCTAATTAATGCTGGGTTGTTTGAACCCAAATTTGGGTAAAATATGGACAAACCCAAATGTTGGGTTAAAAATGTAATTTAAAATTTGAACCCAACTTCAACTTTCACTTTCAACTGTACATTTTTAATTGCATTTTTGACCCAACATTTGGGTTTGTCCATATTTAAAACAACCAAGCATTGTTTAGAGTGTTACAATCAACCTGTAAATATTTTTACTATATTGTTGATTAGCCTATAAATGTATTCATCCACTGGGATTGTGAAATGTGATCGGCTACGTCAATCGTATGCTTCAACAGACAGTTCCATTCCATTAAAAACCTTTTCTTTCTTTCAGTGGTTTTTGAACTCCATGCTTAGTGGCCTGTTCAGATTTTTTTTCTTGACCCTTGTGGCCATTCCATGTACTGCAACATCAATCTTTAGCAACACTATTTGTAAGTTACAAAAGATTAACTTCTGTCTTTTTAAAGAATATTCAAAAATAATTGGAAACAATAATGCAATAATAAGAAAAATATTATCTGTGGTATCTGTCAGAAGCTACTGTAGTAAGCAGTAATAAACCACATGAGACAGGATTAGCAAACTTCATCCGTCTTGTTTAATCCTACTCTTCAATTCCATTTTCACAAACATATCATAATATAATTAATCTACGAATACATTATCATTCCTATCCATTGTGTTATAATATTACTAAATGGAGAGGAGGACATTGAAAAGAACTGGAAAGTGCTTTAATCGCACGGGTTAGTATAACATTTTAAGCAACAAAGTCTACTTTTCAGTTTCTGACTTCAGTATCTGCTAAGTGAACAGTATCAAATTTTGTCGATTAAACTTGAGTAAGCAATTACGCTTTTTTTTTTAGAATGATGATCATAATTTCATAAGAATAAAAAAACACCTAAAATTTTTTGGAGCTATTAAGTTTTTTTTTATTATTATTAAATATTAGGCTAGTTCACCCTCAAGTGACAATTAGCCTATACATTTTTAGAAGTGAAAATCTATTGAAAAATCTCTCTTTTCACCCTAAATCTTATTTGTTTCTAAACTTAAAAAGTGTGAGGATTACATCCTTAAGATTTGTTCAAAGAGAAAAAGAGAAAGAGATCATAAAACAGTTGTCTAACTCGAAGGCACTCAGTGAGACATACTGATACTGCCACTCAGAGGACATGACTAAACCCGGGCTTTGTTCATTTATTGATTGCATGGATGAATGTTCACAAGAGTCAGTTGAATGTTGTCTTTTAAAGGTTGTTATTGATCGTTGAACGCCTCTAGATTTATTATCCACATTACACAATAGGACATATGTTTACTTTGTTTGACAGGTTGCAGAGTGTATTTGAATGTGAATGCTGATGGGTGAATACGCAGAAGTTATGCTCCATTTTTTTTAATCTTCATCTTTTAAATTTTCACTTGTAAGCAGAATGAATCACATTTTTCCTGAAGTGACACTGTGTTGTGTTTTGTGTGTGCGCTCTGACATTTCAAACAGAGCTGAGGAGTGTGAGGTTTTTTTCCCCTCACCCACACCATCATCTCTACACAGTCGAACCATGTCTGGGTAACCATTGTGGAATCCCAGTTGCATAGCAACACATCTCCAACACATTCCAGACAAGTGTTACTTCTGTTTTGCAGTTGCCATATTCAAGTCTTTCCTCTGTATCACTCGTTCTTTCACTGTAGACAAATGAAATGCTGAGCACTTTAACGAGAAAACAATTAGACCTTGGTTCACCACAATTGTCATTATGTCAATCATACATCATGAATGGCATCTAGGCACTTTTTTGCACTTGCGAGTGTGGTAAGTGACCTTGTTATGAATAACTGTGCTTTGTTATGAATAACTGTGTTATGAATTAATAACTGTGTTATGAATTAATAACTGTGTTATGAATCCAAATATATCAAGATAGGCATGCGTTCTGTCAATCATTTTGAGAGATCTATCTCTATCTATCCATCCATCCATCCATCCATCCATCCATCCATCCATCCATCCATCCATCCATCCATCCATCCGTGTATTAATAATGTGTTTTTAATATATATAGTTTTTATCTTATTCTTATAGTTTTTATCTTATCTTATAGATTTTATTTAATTTTATTTGAATTAAGCACAAGCAAGGAGTTCTTTCTCCACCTGCCCAGCAAACACAGAACGTTCCCCTAACGTTCCCGAATGGTCCATTAGGTTATTTTTTTGGGAACCAAACAAGAATGTTATAGGAACGTTCCATGTAGGTTATTTTTAGGTTTCATATTTATAACGTAAGGAGAATGTTCCGGGAACATTCCCTTAACCTTAAGGGAAAGTTCTAGGAACGTTCTGGAAACCAAAACGAATGTTCCCAGAACGTTCCCAGAACCTAAATTTGTTTGCTGGGTGTGCTCACAAACTTTCTGTGGGTTTCTTGTCAGATTCAATATTAACCCCCCCCCCCCCCCCCCCCCCCCTCCTCTATTGATCATATTTTATTGTAAGTCCCAGTAACTGAGCAAGCCAGTTTTCTGATCATCATCATTGATTTCAGGGGTTATGTTGGTGTATTCATCTATAACATAAAAAATGTGGAAGACCGTTTTTTTTAAAGCTTATTTATTTATTTATTTATTTATTTATTTATTTATTTATAAGTAAAATTAAATTGATCAACAATGACAGTAAAGATTTTTTCACTTTGTGAAAAAACTTTGTATTCACTTCAAAGATTCACTTTGTATTCAACAATTTTTCATTAGTTCTGCACCAACCTTGACATTTTTGTAACTAATGAGTCCATTGATTTTCAGTTCTGTCAATATGAAACACTGGAGCAGGTAGCAGGTTTGTGCTTGTGCGATAGTAGCCTTCTGGATATGGATACACACATCACATCCATTTCATTAACAATCTCTATTGGTGTATGAAAAGGGACAACCCGGTATCACGACAAGACGTGATATAATCACGTTGGTCCACTTTGGAAAACGTGTAGATGTCACGGTTTAACCCCCTCAAATGTGAAACCTAGGCTACACGTTTGCGTTAACACGTTCCAGTGGAGAAATATCCGGATGTTGAACTATTTTACACGCGATCGCCTCTGCCATAACGACCTATTGATTTTCATTAAATCGAGAAAAATGGAATTTTGTTTTATTGACGATCACTGAGAAATGTTCTATTATTTAAAGGGGTGATGAACTGAGAAATCAAACTTTCCTTGAGCTTTTGACATCTAAGAGGTCATCATATTATAAGAATACCCTGTAAGTTTCAGAACTGAAAACGACTTTGTTTGTCCAATAAAAGCTTTTATTGACACCAGCCTCAACAAACGTTTTGTTTTTGAAAGTGTGGAAGTATGACATCAATGACGTTAAAACCCCACCCGCTCATCAACGCCTACTTCTACACTGCCGGTTTAGCCCCGCCCACCGATTCGCGCATTCACGCATAGGTAAACAAAAGCATACCTTGTGATGACAAACCGGAGCGAGCTACCAGCAATAAACATTCCGTTGACAAAATGTTGTGCCATGCCTGACTGTGGAAGAAGACAGTTGCTACATAAGCTTCCTCTGGATTCCAATATTAGGAATGCCTGGTTAAAATTTGTTTTTAATGACGTTCCAGCAGATGAGTGCTTCATTTCACCGAGGATTGTTTTGTGAACAAGACACAGTTCGAGGCTGGATTTGCAGACCGATTAAGAGAAAAGAACGGTGCTGTGCCGTCTATATTGGATCTGACAGGAATTGTGCAACACACGGACTCTGGGTCGAACATGTATGGGCGAATCCGGTTGCCATTTGACAACATTGGATGTTTTCCCCACGTGCACCGACGTGTGAGTTAAACTTATTATAATATAAGAGAGAGAAATGAAGACGACACAGATATGCATTTTGTATGACCTAGAAGTATTTGTTCAGCGATCGGCGGTTAAAGTTAATCTGTACAGAACATTTTTATGGAACATGATTAGTCTACGTTACCTTCTATATTGAATCTAACAGGAGTGGTGCAACACACTTATGTGAGTAATATTTTTATTTTAGAAATAATAATCTACTCAGCTAGCATTGCATTGTTACAGATCGTTTGATATCTAATAATTATGTGTATGTGTCTACAAGTATCCGTTGCATTTGAGGTGCTGTTGGTTCATTGTCCTGCGATTCGGATCGGACTCTGGGTCAAACATGTATGGGCAAATCATTCTGGTTGCTATTTTACAACAGTGGTTTTCAAAACAAATTCCCCCACGTGCACTGACCGAAACCAATGACAGAGTTGAAGCTCATTATAATATGCAAAACTGTTATCCACTCACAGTAGTGGGCGTTTACTTCAATGCGATACACCCATAAAATCAGAGCATTTTTCAAATAGGCTGAAAACTTGGGAAGAAAATAGCCCATAACTTATTATTTTTTATGTTTTTGAATGTAAAAACCAAGCGAATGTCATAAGTTGACCTCAGACAAGAAAACAAAAACATGTAAAAAGCCAGTTCATGACCCCTTTAAAATGCTAAAAACATTTATTATTTTCAAGGTGAAAAAGACTCATTTGCCTTGATCCATGCCGAAAAAAAAGTCTAAATGTCACGTTTTAATGAAGAAGCCTAATGAGTAAAACATCTATTTTTCCGGCGTCCCCAGCTCCTCGTGCAAAAGGTACGCTAAAACAACGTATTACATCGACGTTAAACCACATTAACCGTGTTAACCATAACCTTTTAACCCCTCAGACCTGAATTATTTCCTGAATTAAGAATTAAGTTTCTGAAATATATAAAAGTAAATATTCCCAGCTCATGAGGTTTCTATAAATGAAAACAAATGAAACAAATATATATATATATATATATATATATATATATATATATATATATATATATATATATATATATATATATATATATATATATATATATATATATATATATATATATATATATATATATATATATATATATATATATAATTGCTTTTATTGTGATTTTTTTTGTCCATTCCAATGGACATCAGGTCATAAACGGGTGTACTTCCCAAAATGTACCAACATGAAATAAATTAATAAACATAAAATTTGTTGGTCTATACTTTAAGCTTTTTGTCAAGGTCAAAAAAATTCCAGCAGTATACCATTTCAACTATAATTTTGAGGTTTTTGTTTTACAGATTGCACATTGTTTGTAACAAATTAAATATATTTGAATCAATCAATCTGGTCATATTAGAGTCATTTTCTTTACCCACTATAATAACCCACTATTTTTGAAAAATAATATTCCCTGGCCTTCATGCAATAAGCTGCAATTGGACAGAATTCCGCCTGCAATCTATTGAATGGGGATTTGGGTAGTGTAATTTTGAGTGTATTTTTGGACATATTAATTCAAGTTTCTTTCATGATAAAAACTATTTTACTGCACTCAGCAGGCCCCACTGAGTCCGTAGCACCAAGCGCCATCCCATAATTCCACCGTCCACAAACCCACTATTTTTTTAATGGCATAAATGCAAAGTGGGATATCCATATCTCAGCTCTGGAAGGGTCTAGAGACTCCATTTTTGCACTCAGGTCTAAGGGATGGCGAATTATGGGATGGCGCTTGGTGCCACAGACTCAGGGGCACCCCTGAGTGCAGTAAAATAGTTTTTATCATGATAGGAACTTTAATTAAAATTAAAACTTTGAGTTTCTCTGGAAACTCTGGAAACTCTGGTCACAAATATCTCATAAATATCTCAATATCTCAGCTCTGGAAGGGCCTAGAGCCTCCATTTTTGCACTCAGGTCTAAGTCCCATGGCCCGTCTATCAGAATCCAGAGTTTCAAGAAAACTTTTTTTCGCACAAAAAAAAAAAAAAACGACAGTGGCACCCCTTATGTTTTTTTTTGTGTGTGAAAAAAAAAAGTTTCTTGAAATTCTGGATTCTGATAGAGGGCCATGGGACTTAGACCTGAGTGCAAAAATGGAGGCTCTAGACCCTTCCAGAGCTGAGATATTGAGATATTTATGAGATATTTGTGACATACTGAGATATTGAGCCATTATAAATATCTCAATATCTCAGCTCTGTAAGGGTCTAGAGCCTCCATTTTTGCACTCAGGTCTAAGTCCCATGGCCCTCTATCAGAATCCAGAGTTTCAAGAAGATTGGAGAACTTTTTTTCGCATAAAAAAAAAATCGACAGTGGTACCCCTTATGTTTTTTTTGTGCGAAAAAAAAAAGTTTCTTGAAACTCTGGATTCTGATAGAGGGCCATGGGACTTAGACCTGAGTGCAAAAATGGAGGCTCTAGACCCTTCCAGAGCTGAGATATTGAGATATTTATGAGATATTTGTGACATACTGAGATATTGAGCCATTATAAATATCTCAATATCTCAGCTCTGTAAGGGTCTAGAGCCTCCATTTTTGCACTCAGGTCTAAGTCCCATGGCCCTCTATCAGAATCCAGAGTTTCAAGAGATTGGAGAAACTTTTTTTTCGCATAAAAAAAATCGACAGTGGTACGCCTTATGTTTTTTTTTTGTGCGAAAAAAAAAAAAGTTTCTTGAAACTCTGGATTCTGATAGAGGGCCATGGGACTTAGACCTGAGTGCAAAAATGGAGGCTCTAGACCCTTCCAGAGCTGAGATATTGAGATATTTATGAGATATTTGTGACATACTGAGATATTGAGCCATTATAAATATCTCAATATCTCAGCTCTGTAAGGGTCTAGAGCCTCCATTTTTGCACTCAGGTCTAAGTCCCATGGCCCTCTATTAGAATCCAGAGTTTCAAGAAGATTGGAGAAACTTTTTTTCGCATAAAAAAAAAATCGACAGTGGTACCCCTTATGTTTTTTTTGTGCGAAAAAAAAAAGTTTCTTGAAACTCTGGATTCTGATAGAGGGCCATGGGACTTAGACCTGAGTGCAAAAATGGAGGCTCTAGACCCTTCCAGAGCTGAGATATTTATGAGATATTTGTGACATACTGAGATATTGAGCCATTATAAATATCTCAATATCTCAGCTCTGGAAGGGTCTAGAGCCTCCATTTTTGCACTCAGGTCTAAGTCCCATGGCCCTCTTTCAGAATCCAGAGTTTCAAGAAACTTTTTTTTTCGCACAAAAAAAAAACCATAAGGGGTACCACTGTCGTTTTTTTTTTTTTGTGCGAAAAAAAAGTTTCTTGAAACTCTGGATTCTGATAGAGGGCCATGGGACTTAGACCTGAGTGCAAAAATGGAGGCTCTCAGACCCTTCCAGAGCTGAGATATTGAGATATTTATAATGGCTCAATATCTCAGTATGTCACAAATATCTCATAAATATCTCAATATCTCAGCTCTGGAAGGGTCTAGAGCCTCCATTTTTGCACTCAGGTCAAAGTCCCATGGCCCTCTATCAGAATCCAGAGTTTCAAGAAAACTTTTTTTTTCGCACAAAAAAAAAACCATAAGGGGTACCACTGTCGTTTTTTTTTTTTTTTTTTGCGAAAAAAAAGTTTCTTGAAACTCTGGATTCTGATAGAGGGCCATGGGACTTAGACCTGAGTGCAAAAATGGAGGCTCTAGACCCTTCCAGAGCTGAGATATTGAGATATTTATGAGATATTTGCTGACATATCTGAGATATCTACAGCCATCTCATAAATATCTCAATATCTCAGCTCTGGAAGGGTCTAGAGCCTCCATTTTTGCACTCAGGTCTAAGTCCCATGGCCCTCTATCAGAATCGCAGAGTTTCAAGAAGATTAAACTTTTTTTCGCACAAAAAAAAAACGACAGTGGTACCCCTGTACGTTTTTTTTTTTGTGCGAAAAAAAAAGTTTCTTGAAACTCTGGATTCTGATAGAGGGCCATGGGACTTAGACCTGAGTGCAAAAATGGAGGCTCTAGACCCTTCCAGAGCTGAGATATTGAGATATTTATGAGATATTTGTGACATACTGAGATATTGAGCCATTATAAATATCTCAATATCTCAGCTCTGGAAGGGTCTAGAGCCTCCATTTTTGCACTCAGGTCTAAGTCCCATGGCCCTCTATCAGAATCCAGAGTTTCAAGAAGATTGAGAAACTTTTGATTCGCATAAAAAAAATCGACAGTGGTACCCCTTATGTTTTTTTTTGTGCAAAATTTTGATTTCTTGAAACTCTGGATTCTGATAGAGGGCCATGGGACTTAGACCTGAGTGCAAAAATGGAGGCTCTAGACCCTTCCAGAGCTGAGATATTTATGATATTTATAATGGCATACATAGCTGAGATATTGAGATATTTACAATGGCATAAATGCTACGTGAAATCTCAATATCTCAGCTCTGGAAGGTGTCTAGAGCCTCCATTTTTGCACTCAGATCTAAGTCCCATGGCCCTCTATCAGAATCCAGAGTTTCAAGAAAATCAAAATTTTGACCCGAAAAAAAAACGACAGTGGTACCCCTTACGTTTTTTTTCGAGGTCAAAATTTTGATTTTCTTGAAACTCTGGATTCTGATAGAGGGCCATGGGACTTAGATCTGAGTGCAAAAATGGAGGCTCTAGACCCTTCCAGAGCTGAGATATTTAGATATTTATAATGGCATACAGAGCTGAGATATTGAGATATTTACAATGGCATAAATGCTACGTGAGATCTCAATATCTCAGCTCTGGAAGGGTCTAGAGCCTCCATTTTTGCACTCAGATCTAAGTCCCATGGCCCTCTATCAGAATCCAGAGTTTCAAGAAAATCAAAATTTTGACCCGAAAAAAAAACGACAGTGGTACCCCTTACGTTTTTTTTTTCGGGTCAAAATTTTGATTTTCTTGAAACTCTGGATTCTGATAGAGGGCCATGGGACTTAGATCTGAGTGCAAAAATGGAGGCTCTAGACCCTTCCAGAGCTGAGATATTTAGATATTTATAATGGCATACAGAGCTGAGATATTGAGATATTTACAATGGCATAAATGCTACGTGAAATCTCAATATCTCAGCTCTGGAAGGGTCTAGAGCCTCCATTTTTGCACTCAGATCTAAGTCACATGGCCCTCTATCAGAATCCAGAGTTTCAAGAAAATCAAAATTTTGACCCGAAAAAAAAACGACAGTGGTACCCCTTACGTTTTTTTTTCGGGTCAAAATTTTGATTTTCTTGAAACTCTGGATTCTGATAGAGGGCCATGGGACTTAGATCTGAGTGCAAAAATGGAGGCTCTAGACCCTTCCAGAGCTGAGATATTTAGATATTTATAATGGCATACAGAGCTGAGATATTGAGATATTTACAATGGCATAAATGCTACGTGAAATCTCAATATCTCAGCTCTGGAAGGGTCTAGAGCCTCCATTTTTGCACTCAGATCTAAGTCCCATGGCCCTCTATCAGAATCCAGAGTTTCAAGAAAATCAAAATTTTGACCCGAAAAAAAAACGACAGTGGTACCCCTTACGTTTTTTTTCGGGTCAAAATTTTGATTTTCTTGAAACTCTGGATTCTGATAGAGGGCCATGGGACTTAAATCTGAGTGCAAAAATGGAGGCTCTAGACCCTTCCAGAGCTGAGATATTTAGATATTTATAATGGCATACAGAGCTGAGATATTGAGATATTTACAATGGCATAAATGCTACATGAGATCTCAATATCTCAGCTCTGGAAGGGTCTAGAGCCTCCATTTTTGCACTCAGATCTAAGTCCCATGGCCCTCTATCAGAATCCAGAGTTTCAAGAAAATCAAAATTTTGACCCGAAAAAAAAAAACGACAGTGGTACCACTGTACGTTTTTTTTTTGGGTCAAAATTTTGATTTTCTTGAAACTCTGGATTCTGATAGAGGGCCATGGGACTTAGATCTGAGTGCAAAAATGGAGGCTCTAGACCCTTCCAGAGCTGAGATATTTAGATATTTATAATGGCATACAGAGCTTGAGATATTGAGATATTTACAATGGCATAAATGCTACGTGAAATCTCAATATCTCAGCTCTGGAAGGGTCTAGAGCCTCCATTTTTGCACTCAGATCTAAGTCCCATGGCCCTCTATCAGAATCCAGAGTTTCAAGAAAATCAAAATTTTGACCCGAAAAAAAAAACGTAAGGGGTACCACTGTCGTTTTTTTTTCGGGTCAAAATTTTTGATTTTCTTGAAACTCTGGATTCTGATAGAGGGCCATGGGACTTAGATCTGAGTGCAAAAATGGAGGCTCTAGACCCTTCCAGAGCTGAGATATTTAGATATTTATAATGGCATACAGAGCTGAGATATTGAGATATTTACAATGGCATAAATGCTACGTGAAATCTCAATATCTCAGCTCTGGAAGGTCTAGAGCCTCCATTTTTGCACTCAGATCTAAGTCACATGGCCCTCTATCAGAATCCAGAGTTTCAAGAAAATCAAAATTTTGACCCGAAAAAAAACGTACAGTGGTACCCCTTACGTTTTTTTTTCGGGGTCAAAATTTTGATTTTCTTGAAACTCTGGATTCTGATAGAGGGCCATGGGACTTAGATCTGAGTGCAAAAATGGAGGCTCTAGACCCTTCCAGAGCTGAGATATTTAGATATTTATAATGGCATACAGAGCTGAGATATTGAGATATTTACAATGGCATAAATGCTACGTGAGATCTCAATATCTCAGCTCTGGAAGGGTCTAGAGCCTCCATTTTTGCACTCAGATCTAAGTCCCATGGCCCTCTATCAGAATCCAGAGTTTCAAGAAAATCAAAATTTTGACCCGAAAAAAAAAAACGACAGTGGTACCCCTTGACGTTTTTTTTTCGGGTAGAAATTTTGATTTTCTTGAAACTCTGGATTCTGATAGAGGGCCATGGGACTTAGATCTGAGTGCAAAATGGAGGCTCTAGACCCTTCCAGAGCTGAGATATTTAGATATTTATAATGGCATACAGAGCTGAGATATTGAGATATTTACAATGGCATAAATGCTACGTGAGATCTCAATATCTCAGCTCTGGAAGGGTCTAGAGCCTCCATTTTTGCACTCAGATCTAAGTCCCATGGCCCTCTATCAGAATCCAGAGTTTCAAGAAAATCAAAATTTTGACCCGAAAAAAAAACGTAAGGGGTACCACTGTCGTTTTTTTTCGGGTAGAAATTTTGATTTTCTTGAAACTCTGGATTCTGATAGAGGGCCATGGGACTTAGATCTGAGTGCAAAAATGGAGGCTCTAGACCCTTCCAGAGCTGAGATATTTAGATATTTATAATGGCATACAGAGCTGAGATATTGAGATATTTACAATGGCATAAATGCTACGTGAAATCTCAATATCTCAGCTCTGGAAGGGTCTAGAGCCTCCATTTTTGCACTCAGATCTAAGTCCCATGGCCCTCTATCAGAATCCAGAGTTTCAAGAAAATCAAAATTTTGACCCGAAAAAAAAAACGACAGTGGTACCCCTTACGTTTTTTTTCGGGTCAAAATTTTGATTTTCTTGAAACTCTGGATTCTGATAGAGGGCCATGGGACTTAGATCTGAGTGCAAAAATGGAGGCTCTAGACCCTTCCAGAGCTGAGATATTTAGATATTTATAATGGCATACAGAGCTGAGATATTGAGATATTTACAATGGCATAAATGCTACGTGAAATCTCAATATCTCAGCTCTGGAAGGGTCTAGAGCCTCCATTTTTGCACTCAGATCTAAGTCCCATGGCCCTCTATCAGAATCCAGAGTTTCAAGAAAATCAAAATTTTGACCCGAAAAAAAAAACGACAGTGGTACCCCTTACGTTTTTTTTTCGGGGTCAAAATTTTGATTTTCTTGAAACTCTGGATTCTGATAGAGGCCATGTGACTTAGATCTGAGTGCAAAAATGGAGGCTCTAGACCCTTCCAGAGCTGAGATATTGAGATATTTATGATGGCATTTATGCCAGCTGTAAATATCTCAATATCTACAGCTGGCATATATGCCATTATAAATATCTCAATATCTCAGCTCTGGAAGGGTCTAGAGCCTCCATTTTTGCACTCAGATCTAAGTCCCATGGCCCTCTATCAGAATCCAGAGTTTCAAGAAAATCAAAATTTTGACCCGAAAAAAAAACGACAGTGGTACCCCTGTACGTTTTTTTTCGGGGTCAAAATTTTGATTTTCTTGAAACTCTGGATTCTGATAGAGGGCCATGGGACTTAGATCTGAGTGCAAAAATGGAGGCTCTAGACCCTTCCAGAGCTGAGATATTTAGATATTTATAATGGCATACAGAGCTGAGATATTGAGATATTTACAATGGCATAAATGCTACGTGAGATCTCAATATCTCAGCTCTGGAAGGGTCTAGAGCCTCCATTTTTGCACTCAGATCTAAGTCCCATGGCCCTCTATCAGAATCCAGAGTTTCAAGAAAATCAAAATTTTGACCCGAAAAAAAAACGTACAGTGGTACCCCTTCGTTTTTTTTTCGGGTCAAAATTTTGATTTTCTTGAAACTCTGGATTCTGATAGAGGGCCATGGGACTTAGATCTGAGTGCAAAAATGGAGGCTCTAGACCCTTCCAGAGCTGAGATATTTAGATATTTATAATGGCATACAGAGCTGAGATATTGAGATATTTACAATGGCATAAATGCTACGTGAAATCTCAATATCTCAGCTCTGGAAGGGTCTAGAGCCTCCATTTTTGCACTCAGATCTAAGTCCCATGGCCCTCTATCAGAATCCAAGTTTTCAAGAAAATCAAAATTTTGACCCGAAAAAAAAAAACGACAGTGGTACCCCTTGATTTTTTTTTCGGGTCAAAATTTTGATTTTCTTGAAACTCTGGATTCTGATAGAGGGCCATGGGACTTAGATCTGAGTGCAAAAATGGAGGCTCTAGACCCTTCCAGAGCTGAGATATTGAGATATTCACGATAGCATTTATGCCATTGTAAATATCTCAATATCTCAGCTGGCTATATGCCATTATAAATATCTCAATATCTCAGCTCTGGAAGGGTCTAGAGCCTCCATTTTTGCACTCAGATCTAAGTCCCATGGCCCTCTATCAGAATCCAGAGTTTCAAGAAAATCAAAATTTTGACCCGAAAAAAAAACGTACAGGGGTACCACTGTACGTTTTTTTTTCGAGGTCAGAATTTTGATTTTCTTGAAACTCTGGATTCTGATAGAGGGCCATGTGACTTAGATCTGAGTGCAAAAATGGAGGCTCTAGACCCTTCCAGAGCTGAGATATTGAGATTTCACGTAGCATTTATGCCATTGTAAATATCTCAATATCTCAGCTCTGTATGCCATTATAAATATCTAAATATCTCAGCTCTGGAAGGGTCTAGAGCCTCCATTTTTGCACTCAGATCTAAGTCCCATGGCCCTCTATCAGAATCCAGAGTTTCAAGAAAATCAAAATTTTGACCCGAAAAAAAACGTACAGGGGTACCCCTGTCGTTTTTTTTTTCGGGTCAAAATTTTGATTTTCTTGAAACTCTGGATTCTGATAGAGGGCCATGGGACTTAGATCTGAGTGCAAAAATGGAGGCTCTAGACCCTTCCAGAGCTGAGATATTGAGATTTCACGTAGCATTTATGCCATTGTAAATATCTCAATATCTCAGCTCTGTATGCCATTATAAATATCTAAATATCTCAGCTCTGGAAGGGTCTAGAGCCTCCATTTTTGCACTCAGATCTAAGTCCCATGGCCCTCTATCAGAATCCAGAGTTTTCAAGAAAATCAAAATTTTGACCCGAAAAAAAAACGTACAGGGGTACCACTGTCGTTTTTTTTCGGGTCAAAATTTTGATTTTCTTGAAACTTCTGGATTCTGATAGAGGGCCATGTGACTTAGATCTGAGTGCAAAAATGGAGGCTCTAGACCCTTCCAGAGCTGAATATTGAGATTTCACGTGAGCATTTATGCCATTGTAAATATCTCAATATCTCAGCTCTGTATGCCATTATAAATATCTAAATATCTCAGCTCTGGAAGGGTCTAGAGCCTCCATTTTTGCACTCAGATCTAAGTCACATGGCCCTCTATCAGAATCCAGAGTTTCAAGAAAATCAAAATTTTAACCCAAAAAAAAACGTACAGGGGTACCACTGTCGTTTTTTTTCGAGGTCAGAATTTTGATTTCTTGAAACTCTGGATTCTGATAGAGGGCCATGGGACTTAAATCTGAGTGCAAAAATGGAGGCTCTAGACCCTTCCAGAGCTGAGATATTTAGATATTTATAATGGCATACAGAGCTGAGATATTGAGATATTTACAATGGCATAAATGCTACGTGAAATCTCAATATCTCAGCTCTGAAAGGGTCTGAGCCTCCATTTTTGCACTCAGATCTAAGTCCCATGGCCCTCTATCAGAATCCAGAGTTTCAGAGAAAATCAAAATTTTGACCCGAAAAAAAAACGACAGTGGTACCCCTTCGTTTTTTTTTCGGGTCAAAATTTTGATTTTCTTGAAACTCTGGATTCTGATAGAGGGCCATGTGACTTGATCTAAGTGCAAAAATGGAGGCTCTAGACCCTTCCAGAGCTGAGATATTGAGATTTCACGATAGCATTTATGCCATTGTAAATATCTCAATATCTACAGCTCTGTATGCCATATAAATATCTAAATATCTCAGCTCTGGAAGGGTCTAGAGCCTCCATTTTTGCACTCAGATCTAAGTCACATGGCCCTCTATCAGAATCCAGAGTTTCAAGAAAATCAAAATTTTGACCCGAAAAAAAAACATAAGGGGTACCACTGTCGATTTTTTTTTCGAGGGTCAGAATTTTGATTTTCTTGAAACTCTGAATTCTGATAGAGGGCCATGGGAACTTAGATCTGAGTGCAAAAATGGAGGCTCTAGACCCTTCCAGAGCTGAGATATTTAGATATTTATAATGGCATACAGAGCTGAAATATTGAGATATCTACAATGGCATAAATGCTACATGAAATCTCAATATCTCAGCTCTGGAAGGGTCTAGAGCCTCCATTTTTGCACTCAGATCTAAGTCACATGGCCCTCTATCAGAATCCAGAGTTTCAAGAAAATCAAAATTTTGACCCAAAAAAAAACGACAGTGGTACCCCTTACGTTTTTTTTCGGGGTCAAAATTTTAGATTTTCTTGAAACTCTGGATTCTGATAGAGGGCCATGGGACTTAGATCTGAGTGCAAAAATGGAGGCTCTAGACCCTTCCAGAGCTGAGATATTTAGATATTCACAGTAGCATTTATGCCAGTTGTAGATATCTGAGATATTTACAATGGCTATATATGCCATTATAAATATCTAAATATCTCAGCTCTGGAAGGGTCTAGAGCCTCCATTTTTGCACTCAGATCTAAGTCCCATGGCCCTCTATCAGAATCCAGAGTTTCAAGAAAATCAAAATTTTGACCCAAAAAAAAAACGACAGTGGTACCCCTTACGTTTTTTTTTCGGGGTCAAAATTTTGATTTTCTTGAAACTCTGGATTCTGATAGAGGGCCATGGGACTTAGATCTGAGTGCAAAAATGGAGGCTCTAGACCCTTCCAGAGCTGAGATATTTAGATATTTATAATGGCATACAGAGCTGAGATATTGAGATATTTACAATGGCATAAATGCTACTGTAGAAATCTCAATATCTCAGCTCTGGAAGGTGTCTAGAGCCTCCATTTTTGCACTCAGATCTAAGTCCCATGGCCCTCTATCAGAATCCAGAGTTTCAAGAAAATCAAAATTTTGACCCAAAAAAAAACGACAGTGGTACCCCTTACGTTTTTTTTTTCGGGTCAAAATTTTGATTTTCTTGAAACTCTGGATTCTGATAGAGGGCCATGGGACTTAGATCTGAGTGCAAAAATGGAGGCTCTAGACCCTTCCAGAGCTGAGATATTGAGATATTTATAATGGCATACAGAGCTGAGATATTGAGATATTTACAATGGCATAAATGCTACATGAAATCTCAATATCTCAGCTCTGGAAGGTCTTGAGCCTCCATTTTTGCACTCAGATCTAAGTCACATGGCCCTCTATCAGAATCCAGAGTTTCAAGAAAATCAAAATTTTGACCCGAAAAAAAACGACGTAAGTGGTACCCCTTACGTTTTTTTTTTGAGGGTCAAAATTTTGATTTTCTTGAAACTCTGGATTACTGATAGAGGCATGGGACTTAGATCTGAGTGCAAAAATGGAGGCTCTAGACCCTTCCAGAGCTGAGATATTTAGATATTTATAATGGCATACAGAGCTGAGATATTGAGATATTTACAATGGCATAAATGCTACGTGAAATCTCAATATCTCAGCTCTGGAAGGGTCTAGAGCCTCCATTTTTGCACTCAGATCTAAGTCCCATGGCCCTCTATCAGAATCCAGAGTTTCAAGAAAATCAAAATTTTGACCCAAAAAAAAACGACAGTGGTACCCCTTACGTTTTTTTTCGAGGATCAGAATTTTGATTTTCTTGAAACTCTGGATTCTGATAGAGGGCCATGGGACTTAGATCTGAGTGCAAAAATGGAGGCTCTAGACCCTTCCAGAGCTGAGATATTTAGATATTTATAATGGCATACAGAGCTGAGATATTGAGATATTTACAATGGCATAAATGCTACGTGAAATCTCAATATCTCAGCTCTGGAAGGTCTGAGCCTCCATTTTTGCACTCAGATCTAAGTCCCATGGCCCTCTATCAGAATCCAGAGTTTCAAGAAAATCAAAATTTTGACCCAAAAAAAAAACGTAAGGGGTACCACTGTCGTTTTTTTTTCGGGTCAAAATTTTGATTTTCTTGAAACTCTGGATTCTGATAGAGGGCCATGGGACTTAGATCTGAGTGCAAAAATGGAGGCTCTAGACCCTTCCCAGAGCTGAGATATTAGAGATTTCACGTAGCATTTATGCCATTGTAGATATCTCAATGGCTCATGCTATTATAAATCTCAATATCTCAGCTCTGGAAGGTCTAGAGCCTCCATTTTTGCACTCAGATCTAAGTCACATGGCCCTCTATCAGAATCCAGAGTTTCAAGAAAATCAAAATTTTGACCCGAAAAAAAAACGTAAGGGGTACCACTGTCGTTTTTTCGGGTCAAAATTTTGATTTTCTTGAAACTCTGGATTCTGATAGAGGGCCATGGGACTTAGATCTGAGTGCAAAAATGGAGGCTCTAGACCCTTCCAGAGCTGAGATATTTAGATATTTATAATGGCATACAGAGCTGAGATATTGAGATATTTACAATGGCATAAATGCTACGTGAAATCTCAATATCTCAGCTCTGGAAGGGTCTGAGCCTCCATTTTTGCACTCAGATCTAAGTCCCATGGCCCTCTATCAGAATCCAGAGTTTCAAGAAAATCAAAATTTTGACCCGAAAAAAAAACGACAGTGGTACCCCTTCGTTTTTTTTCGAGGTCAAAATTTTGATTTTCTTGAAACTCTGGATTCTGATAGAGGGCCATGTGACTTAGATCTGAGTGCAAAAATGGAGGCTCTAGACCCTTCCAGAGCTGAGATATTGAGATATTTATAATGGCATACAGAGCTGAGATATTGAGATATTTACAATGGCATAAATGCTACGTGAAATCTCAATATCTCAGCTCTGGAAGGTCTAGAGCCTCCATTTTTGCACTCAGATCTAAGTCACATGGCCCTCTATCAGAATCCAGAGTTTCAAGAAAATCAAAATTTTGACCCGAAAAAAAAAACGTACAGTGGTACCACTGTCGTTTTTTTTCGAGGTCAAAATTTTGATTTTCTTGAAACTCTGGATTCTGATAGAGGGCCATGGGACTTAGATCTGAGTGCAAAAATGGAGGCTCTAGACCCTTCCAGAGCTGAGATATTGAGATTTCACGATAGCATTTATGCCATTGTAAATATCTCAGATATCTACAGCTGGCATGTATGCCATTATAAATATCTAAATATCTCAGCTCTGGAAGGGTCTGAGCCTCCATTTTTGCACTCAGATCTAAGTCCCATGGCCCTCTATCAGAATCCAGAGTTTCAAGAAAATCAAAATTTTGACCCGAAAAAAAACGTACAGGGGTACCACTGTACGTTTTTTTTTTCGGGTCAGAAATTTTGATTTTCTTGAAACTCTGGATTCTGATAGAGGGCCATGGGACTTAGATCTGAGTGCAAAAATGGAGGCTCTAGACCCTTCCAGAGCTGAGATATTTAGATATTTATAATGGCATACAGAGCTGAGATATTGAGATATTTACAATGGCATAAATGCTACGTGAAATCTCAATATCTCAGCTCTGGAAGGGTCTAGAGCCTCCATTTTTGCACTCAGATCTAAGTCCCATGGCCCTCTATCAGAATCCAGAGTTTCAAGAAAATCAAAATTTTGACCCGAAAAAAAAACGTAAGGGGTACCACTGTCGTTTTTTTTTCGGGTGGAGTTTGATTTTCTTGAAACTCTGGATTCTGATAGAGGGCCATGGGACTTAGATCTGAGTGCAAAAATGGAGGCTCTAGACCCTTCCAGAGCTGAGATATTGAGATATTCACGATAGCATTTATGCCATTGTAAATATCTCAATATCTACAGCTGGCATAAATGCTATCATAAATATCTAAATATCTCAGCTCTGGAAGGGTCTAGAGCCTCCATTTTTGCACTCAGATCTAAGTCCCATGGCCCTCTATCAGAATCCAGAGTTTCAAGAAAATCAAAATTTTGACCCGAAAAAAAAACGACAGTGGTACCCCTTACGTTTTTTTTTCGGGTCAAAATTTTGATTTTCTTGAAACTCTGGATTCTGATAGAGGGCCATGGGACTTAGATCTGAGTGCAAAAATGGAGGCTCTAGACCCTTCCAGAGCTGAGATATTTAGATATTTATAATGGCATACAGAGCTGAGATATTGAGATATTTACAATGGCATAAATGCTACGTGAAATCTCAATATCTCAGCTCTGGAAGGTCTAGAGCCTCCATTTTTGCACTCAGATCTAAGTCCCATGGCCCTCTATCAGAATCCAGAGTTTCAAGAAAATCAAAATTTTGACCCAAAAAAAAAACGACAGTGGTACCCCTTACGTTTTTTTTTTCGAGGTCAAAATTTTGATTTTCTTGAAACTCTGGATTCTGATAGAGGGCCATGGGACTTAGATCTGAGTGCAAAAATGGAGGCTCTAGACCCTTCCAGAGCTGAGTATTTAGATATTTATAATGGCATACAGAGCTGAGATATGAGATATTTACAATGGCATAAATGCTACGTGAAATCTCAATATCTCAGCTCTGGAAGGTGTAGAGCCTCCATTTTTGCACTCAGATCTAAGTCACATGGCCCTCTATCAGAATCCAGAGTTTCAAGAAAATCAAAATTTTGACCCGAAAAAA
>JAQIUQ010006047.1:0-61297 GCA_030378365.1 Hybognathus amarus | reverse complement strand
GCAATGTACTGGTTCAGTTCAGTATTGCTACACTAAACGTATGTTATTGTGAATATTGGATTAATGTCAATCTTGTGTGTGTGTGTGTGTGTGTGTGATAGGACATCCACAGGAAGCGTCAGGAGAAGGATTTATCTGAGCTTCAGTCTCTGATTGAGGCTCATTTTATCCAGAGGAAGAAAGATGAAGAGGATCTGATCGCTCTAGTCAACAGAATCGTAAGATTTCACAATTAACAGCTTTAAATGCTAAAAAACATTCAGTGTTCACTTGCGAGTGACAGTGTTGTGTCTGTCCGGTGCTGTGTGCAGGAGAAGCGTCGCACGGAGAGAGCCGAGCAGCAGAGAGTCCGTTCAGAGAAGGAGAAGGAGAGACAAGCCCGCCTGGCCGTGAGTGACGCGCCCTTCAGCCAATAGGAAGCAGCCGTTTACCTCCATCAGGCTAAGTGCTGGAATACAAGTCAAACTCTTTCCATCGGATCTCTCCACAGGAAGAAAGGAGAGAAGAGAGCAAGAGGAACAGAGGAAGAAACAAGATGAAGATGCCAAGAAGAAGAAAGCTCTTACCAACATGACTCACCAGTACGGAGGAATCCAGCAGAAGGTTTGAATAAAGAGATAACTAGGAAATGTTGATGTTGGATTTTGATCCCAAAAACCTAGGTATATTAAACCTAAGATAAGATGCATGTGAAAGTATGATGCTTCCCTTTCACTCTGAATCAAAAACCATCATTTATTTTAAGCAGGGCGAGGGTCGCAAAGGGGCGAAGGAGCAGACGGAGAGGGAGAAGAAGAAGAAGATCCTGGCGGATAGGAGGAAGCCACTCAACATCGATCATCTGTCTGAAGATAAAACTGAAGTAAGTCACCGCTGACCATGACCTCATCACAGTTGGCATAAACGGACACTGACGAAGCTTCTGATTGGTTCTCACAGAGAGAAGGCCAACGAGCTCTGGCAGTGGATGATGCAGCTGGAGGCCGAGAAGTTCAAACCTCGCGGAGAACTGAAGAGGCAGAAATATGACGTAAGTGTTCACACAGAAAGCATAGCATAAATGTTTCAAAAATGACATTCAATATGGGATTTGTTTGTTGCAAACATCATTGCCTTAATTTTCAGTGAAAACTGCTTTTTATGTATGTTGGCATCAGCTTTTTAGCACAAGTCGATAACATATAATGCAAAGTTGTTTTTTTAATACACATTATTATTGTTATTAACAATTGATCATCTCTTTAAAAATGACATCAAGCACAGCCATACACTGTAAAAGTAAAAAAAATAAATCAAACATTTCTTTAGTTACTACTTATGAGTAAACTTTAATGTTTCATTTAATTTGTTATTAGCCATTTCTTTGTAATTAATGGTGAAATTTACTAAAATTGTTTCTACAATATTGTTCAAGCTATACAGAAGTCACACAAGTCCCAGTTTACACTTTTTTTTTTCATATATTCACATTATGCAAGTAAAATAGTTCTTTTATGTTGACTTTGAGGCCTGGTATACCTGGTATTAAGAAGCGTTTTTGCGACACTAAATGCAGGTGTAAACGGGTCTAAAATGTTTTAAGCTTGTCCACTTTCGACCACTTCCAGAGGTAAAAGCCCATTAGACCGGATTGCTTTCGATAGTGTAAATGCTCATCAAATGTGTTCAACCAGCCACTAAAGACTCATGAGGAAACATCATAGGAAGAGGTCTAGCCCGATGGGATTTAAACTTTGGTCAAAGTTTGGTTTGAAGAACAAAAACTCACCAAGCACAATGTTTTCTCTGCATTTTTTGATTTCTAACACACACCTCCTTTTTGCGCTCATGTAAAGTGAGTGAGCTTATTTATGGTGCGTTCACGTGCTGTGGTAATTATGGTAAATACCAAAAGCCGACGTGGAAAATGCACATATACACCCCTCATGTGCATACCTTTCTCACCGTTTTTTAGCCCTATGTCCTGCGACCCTTCCCGGTTTGTTATTTCTCCTGGGAAACTCCTATAATTTGCATGGCCCAAACTCCTTTATGAATAATCGGACCAATAGAGCGCCGAAGCTGATGACGTCACTTTGTAGGACAAGCTCGGAAGCTAGCGGCACATGGGTTCCCTTGAATCGAAAAGCTATGCATTTTCCCCATAAACTTTAGGAAAATCGCAAAAAATGAGATCTGTGTTTAACAAAGAGTTGTGACTCTTACACGTTTTGTCTATCAAGATAATCTTATAAGTTAATCCAAAATGTATACATTTTGAAGCCTATATAAAGTTTTTAAAAACACAAGCAGACACATTCAAGTTTAAAAAAATCATAAGCAGGTTATAACTGGTGTGTTTTTTGTCATAGATCAAACGTGAAAATAAATATTTAAGAGGCTTTGTTCACCACAGACCTTATATTAGGGCGATTTAGCAAAAAACAATTTAAAAATCCCGTCGAGACTTTAGAGCGAGGGAACCGTGCTAAAATGCTAACTCACTTCTGCGTTTTGGCCTACAGAGTGACGTTGTAACTTTGGCACTCTATATGTTTGACAAGATCTTGTATTAAATGCATTATATTCACACAATCCACACACCATTTACAATTTCAACCCGTTTGTCATCTCAACCTGGCAACATATACCCAAGTTGCGCAGTCGCGGAAAGCTCGACCCGAAAGCGATAACTCCTCCTCAAACTCCCCGCTGCTCTTTATCCTGCTTTCTCATTGGCTGTCGGTAATCGCCGATGTACATTTCAGTCAGAACACTTTTCACACAGCAGGATTTTGAATCGACAGGTCCAGATATTTAGCATGTCAACTCAGTCAGCGATTCTCTCAGATTGCGTCTTTGCTCATTCACACTGCGTGATTGAGCAAACACCGATATTCTCGAAACCTGTCGCGAGCTAAAATCGTGCAGAATCTCGGCATTAAGCAATCTAAAATAGTTTTAGATAAATAACAGATCTGGATCTCATCTTTTTACCCCTTTACGACAACAAAAGCACTTGAACGCATTAACAGACTGGTAAATACCAGTTCACAAGTGGAAAATATCATATTTTCCATAGCACGTGAACGCACCATTAGTCCATTAGATAAAAAAAATCATTAAAAAAATAGACCCTCCCCTCGAAGAAATCAGTGGTTGAAAATGGACAAAAGAGACTAGATTGAAACACCAGGTGTGAAAGGGAATGTTCTACTTGTGATCCGAAAATAATCATGAAAACAGGGCCTAAAAGATAAGAACAGGGCGCTGTGATAAACTGCCGTCTATGGCCTACCTGTCTTAAACTGTGACTTGCTTCCAGATGAATGTTCTCCAGACCCGAATCAATGAACAACAGAAGTTGTAAGTAACTGGCTGTGAGGGCGGCCACCTCACTGTTGTGTAGCGTGCTGTCAGTAACTGTTGTGGGTCAGATTTGTGTCGGGTCTGGGCTCTACGGTCTCGGTCGTCGGTCGGTGAAGGCAGGTGACGTGCAGCAATCAGGCTGTGAATCCACAGGTTTTCCCACATCAGCTGGTCCTGTTGATATTGTCTGTTGTGCTTAGCAAGGCCTCCGTATGTGTTCCTTACAGATCACTCAGCTACTGGCTAGAGTCAAAGATCACCAGAGGTAAGTACCCTGAGCCACACTGGTCACTTTCCCCTGGTTTCAATGAGGTCTGGCTCAGAGGAAGTGATGCTGTCAGTTAAAGGCATAGTTTACCCAAAACTTTAAATTCGCACATCATTTACTCACCCTCACGCCATGCCTTCCTATCTTCAGATAACAAAAAGTTTTTAATGAAAATAAGCCACCTTTGTAAGTCCATAATGAGTGCCGCTTGTGTTCGATGCGTGGAAAAACCACACACATTGATAGTCATGGTAATCCATACGACCACAGTGGATGAATCAATGTCTTCTGAAGCCAAACTATACGTAGGTGTGTAAGAAAAAATACTTTTATTTAACTATAAATCATTGCTTCCGGCCTGCTGTGAAATGAAGCGTTCACAATAGGGATGTTGTGACGGGCGACATCTGTTACTATCTGCACAAACTTCACAAGGCACTTTCATTTGTCAATCTGAACTTGTGAACGCGCCTCGGACAAGTTAGCCGGAAGCGATGGTTTACAGTTTGACCTCTTAAGTGTCAATGGCCTTAAACTAATCTTGACCTACTATATATCATTTGAAAGCTTACAATCTCTAGTTTTCATATGTGGTGACTGAGAAGCCGTAATTTATCAATTTCCAACAAGAATATTTTTGACTCCTCCTAAGACGTGTTTAGACCTTGAAAAATCATGAAAGAAGGATAGAAACCTCAGTTTAAATTTCATACCAAAAGTTCAAAAGATAGCATCCATAAAAAATTTTTAATATAAAGATAAAAATTATAGATTCAGCCATCGTGATGTGGCAGGAAGCTATAACGCACATGCTTGTTATTTTTATCTGTTTCTTAGAGGTAGAATTCATATTGAAATCTGCCAAACTTCCCATACTACTTCTGAAATGGATGTCAACTTTATAAATTGTGTGAAAATTGTGGAAATAATGGTTCATATCACTCAAAACACATGGAAATGTCATCGACCCTTATATGGGCAGCAATTGAATCTGGTTGTCATCTAGTGAAAAAGTTTGGTACTGCGCCCAAACAAAATCTCACTAATAGCTCATTTTTTGAGATATCAACCTAAAATTTGAAACTCCTAAAATTTCAACCTAAAATTTTTGTTGTTTTAGAGTCGCCCAGGTTTTGAAAACTCAAACTTCTATAAAATCTTTCACTTCTACTAAAATCTGCCTATAATCTTATGTCTATATTCCAAAGCATTCTTGAATTACAACCATTTAAGTTGAAATGTGCATTTTCGAGGTTAAAAAGTATTTTAGCTTCCGAATACATTGATTATTTTCCTCAAAATCTTTCTTTGTGTTTATCTGAAGAAAGAGTCATGTACATCGCGTCTGGCATGAGGGTGAATAAATGATGAGAGAACTTTCCTTTTGGGTGAACTATCTCTTTAAGATGACCAACACAGAGCAGCTTTGAGTTTGGTCTGCTCAACAGATCCCGTTCCTCTCAGATCCCAGGCCCGATGAAACACGTACAGCTCTTTGACAGGTGCGAGCTCGGAGCATGTGGTTCAGCTCAATCCCAACGTCAGAACGGGGAAATGTTTAGGATCTTTACACTCAATCCTAATGCGACCAGTTTAAGTGGCTCCTTCCGTTCGTACCTTCACTGTTCAACACAATACATGAATTTGTCCAAAAATGCACTCATAGATGCAGATAAATATGAATTATTGTAAATGCTGAGACATTAAATATTGCATTGAACATAAATGAAGAGAGACTCCAATGAAACGGTAAGTTTAAAATGCATATGTTTGCCTCTGAGAGACGGATCTATAGGCTGAACAAGGGTAAGATACACAGTAGGATAAAACAAGACTGCATGCGACTGAGTGCCACTTTTTCCTTGCATGTGAATGAAAAGTGTCTCTTCTAATTTTGCACTGTCTTTTATTTTTTAACTGTCACCTGTAAGGGTCCTTTCACACCGATCGTTTTTTTTTTTCTGTTCCACTGCTACTTTTCCGCTGTATTTTTCCAATGTAAACCCGTGCTAGATGGACGCCTCTAACCGTTGCACTCCAGTCTCGTGTCTTGTGCATTACACCAGTGGTTTCCCAACCTTTTTTTGTCTGAGACCCCCTTTTCCAAATTATATCACAGTTATTTACCCTGTAGAGTACAGAAACTTTCTGTTTACCAATTAACAGTTTTGCAGTACTTTTACCGTTAAAATCACGGTTATTTTTTGCAGTGTTAATATATTTGTTTCTACTCTGAAATATGTAATATATTCATATTATGGAAGTAAAGTAGTTATGTGAATATTCCATGTTTAGTTTTTTGGACTGGGGTTAATGTGTTGTCACAACACCAGTTAAGCCTTAGCTCATGAATATTAATTTGGGTACGCTCAGTTAAATAATCGTCTATGATCTGAGGTCAGGGTCTGTATTAAATAAATGTGCTCAGTTCCAGGTCAAAACTGAAATGCATTAGCATTATGGTTGAGAAATAAACTGCACAAAATCATTTAAATAATTTCCATAGCACACTAAGTAGCATAACGATTTATGTTCTCATAATGCAGTGATTTAGTCAGATCAGTGGATTGATGAGAGGATCATAATGCTTATTGAGATGCAGCCAAATAAAATGGTTTGATAATTATGTTTCTCTTGCAGTGCCAAAGGTCGTGGCAAGGGCAAGGTTGGCGGCAGGCTGAGGTGAACGTCCAGCCGAATCGAAACACCCCAGATATCCAGAAGACTTTGCCATCTTCTTCACATATGCAGTTGTGGTCATAATAGAGGCATTGTTCTGTTTGACTGCACTTTTAGAGACAGTGAAGTGACATTTTTCATCTATTTCTGCTTGTTTTTGTTGTTGTTTTTTTGTCTTGGACACAAGTATTCTGCATTTATCACTAAATTTAATGTCACTTTAACCCTGCAACATTAAAAGCGTCAATTGTCTACAAAGCATCTGTTTCTTAACTTATACATATCCCATTTGTAAAGGTAATGTTTAGTTGACATTAAAGGGGTAGTTCACTTTGAAATACATTTTTGATATGTTTTAGCTTACCTCAAGGGCATCTAAGATGTAGTTGTCTTTGTTTCCGCTGTATTTTCAATTTTGATATTTTTAGGTTGAAACCGTTCTTGTCAAAGCTGCCATGAGTGCCATCTTGTGGCAGAACTTCACTTGCGTTAGCATTTCCATTGACTCCCATTCCCTTTGACCATGAATAACTTTACATCTGAGCTCTGTTTGAGTCTGCGCGTCAGGAACGGAAGAGCTAAAAAATCGCCAAATGTCAAGAACTTGATATCAAACTCTGTGATTTTGAAAATTAAAAAAAAAAACGGCCTTCACTTGACTCAATGGAGTTCCAATGAGATGGCTCTGTCCACTTCTTATACTGTCTATGGTTTTCATATATTAGTGCAGATACACTTATTGTCCACAAGGATGAGATGCATGATCTTGGAGGACTCTTGGTCACCTCCTCAGTGACACAGAGAAAGTGATTCTATTGATGTTTCACGTTTATTCATTTCTCATTCAGGCTATATATTTAACACAATCTAATGGCTACTTCTTTCAGTATCATAAATTACTTAGCTTGCCTTTACCACAGTTTTCCGTCACCGAAGCGCAGTTTTCATCCGTTCCACTAGGCGGCGTGATCGGGCTTCACTGTCAGAGCGACTCCCGTGTATCCTTGACAACATTGACGACTGATGACAGACGCTACCAACATGTGTAGATGACAGCTATTAATATTACACAACTGGCATGTTTCAGAAAATAAATCAACATTTAGGCCAATAAAATGCTGGAATCGAGCGTCGCGCTATTCACCGGTAAGTAACTTTGCAGACAATTTCTTCAGTAAAATGAGTTGCTCTGTCAGGTAATTTAGGTTTGTTTACATGCTGAACTAATGTTAGACCTTCCGAGTCGTAAATTTTTAATGAGTCGCCATGTGATGTTCATATTAATAAGTAGAATAACAAGTAATTGTGGTCGGTTGGATTGAGAAGCTGATGTTTCTGTTACTCAGAACAGATCAGGGTAAAACTGTGTGCAGGAACCCAGCCTTTTAGGATTAACGTTAATTGTGAAGACAGCAGATTAGTAAATATTTTTTCATTAGTAAAGTATACTGTATACTGTACAATAATACTTTACAGCTTTAGTTTCAATTTATTACATTTCCATCGTTTCCATCATTTCCAGTTTTTAGACTAACTTGCACATTCTATTTTTTTAGATGTAAAATAATGTAGATGGATGCTTAAAGGTATAGTTCACCCAAAAATGACAGTAATTACGTCAGTAATTACTAACCCCCATGTCAGTAATTACTCACCCCCAGTTTACTCAAAGATGCCTGATTAATTTCAATACATTTAAAGTAGGCTATTGCTCCTATGTATGGATAAAAAAAAGTGTATTACAAGACACAAATTCAGATAGGCTTCTCAGAGGTTACTCAACATGTTTTAGTATGACAGGTTTCAAAAATAATGAAATTATGATAGAAATAATGTCTCTACTGTATTAGAAAAATAAATAATAAATAACTAAAAGAAATACCCCCAAATTGAACAAAAATATCTCTCGCAATTTACAAAAATGAACTAAGAAAATATATTTCTTTATATCTTTAGTTTTCTTCCTCATCCTCCTTGTTTGCCCATCTATGTTTTGCTGTAGAGCTGATCTTTCCCAGCAGTTTTTTGAAAACCAGGACATTTTCATCACTTATAAAAAACAGCCAGGACAGGATGTGAAAACAGGATTGTTGATCACCCTAGTTAATAGTCATTGTAAATTCTACATTATGGGTGTTCTTTCTTCAAACAGGGGCTACCCATACAACATTTTGGGATTGACTGTGGCGTATTTATGGTTATGATGAGTTGCCAAGGTCATTTTCAGGATGTTTAGTGATGTTCGAACAATATCCATTGCCCATTTTTATTAATCTTTGTGAATTTATGCTCATACAAAAGGCATGGCAACATAACAGCCTTTCAGACTTTACAGTATACCTGGTACACAGCTATGTAGGCAGCATTTGATTTCACCACCATAAGTGTTTGTGTCAATTTGGTAATGACATAAAGATGTTTAATGTTAATTGTGGTGAATTACATTGCATATGTTCTTACCTTCCGTCTGATGTGCCATATCCGAGGAGTTGGTGGTGCCCCTTTGAGTTTTATTTTTATTTTTTTTAGTTTTCTCGGGTCGAAATTTTGAGTTTCTCTGATCTTTCTTGAAACTCTGGATTCCGATAAAGGGCCATGAGACTTAGACCTGAGTGGAAAAATGGAGGCTCTAGACCCTTCCAGAGCTGAGATATGGACATCCCACGTAGCTTTTATCCCATTATAAACCACTATTTCTATAATGGGATAAATGCTATGTGGGATGTCTATATCTCAGCTCAGGAAGGGTCTAGAGCCTCATTTTTGCTCTCAGGTCTAAGTCCCATGGCCCTCTATCAGAATCTAGAGTTTCGAGAAGATTGGAGAAACTCAAAATATTGACCCGAAAAACACAAAGGGGTACCCCTGTCGACTTTTTCGGTGCAAAAAAAAAGTTTCTCTGATCTTCTTGAAGATATACTTGGCTTTTCTTGTCAATGTTTCTTTATTTAACTTCAGTTTATTATGTGTGCTGTATGATATTTGTCTCTGTGCTTCAGAAACTGGCCATCAGAAATCCTCTACACAGAAAGAAACTGCAACTGGCTCTTCATTCGCTGGGCTCAGGGGAAGATGCCATGGGTAAACTGGACTACAACTGGGTTACAGCGTAAGTTACGGCAATCAGCCCTTTGCTTTAACTAAAAAGATTAAGCCTTATGTCTTTGAATGCAGTTAATTATAAACCGAGGCGGACAGAGTACACAGCTTTATTACTTGAGTAAAAGTACAGATACCCCTCGCTAAATTTTACTCAAGTACAAGTAAAAGTACTACAGTCAGATGTCTACTTAAGTAAAAGTACTGAAGTACTTGTTTTTAAAAGTACTTGAGTATCGAGAGTACAAGAGTACATTTTCTAAATATCGCATTACTACTGCCACAGTGCTTACATTTATGGACCGAAACGGCCTACATGGAGTTATGAAAAACGTTAATGTCAATACCTTTTGACCATACGTCAATATCCGCCTTTTAGGGCCCCCCTAAACGTCGGTTAGATGATGTTATCGGATCCTAACTCTACCCCAGACCTAAACCTACCCCTAAACCTAACTGACGTTAAAGGTAAAGCGTCAGTTGTATGAGTCACATGTATATCCCCTAAAAAGGCGGATATTGACGTATGGTCAAAAGACATCCCAAGACGTCAGTTATGTGACTTCTTGGGATGAGACTGTTGCTGTGTCCGATATCTCCCTTTACTCACTATATAGTGGACTATATAGTGAGCTTGGCATTTTTTAGTGCTGTTCGAAATGTATAGTGATAATTATTATACCCTATATAGTCCACTCAGTGTATCCCAGAATGCATTTTGAAAAGTAGTGTACAACCGACGGTCACTAACCTAAGACCTACATACCATCATGCATTGTGCTGATTGTAAAAATAAGTTATAATCATGTGTGGAGTAGCGCATTATAACAAAAACGGCCAGAAATCACTTGTAGTTCTTAAATTTTGGACAAATAAGCTCAATATAATGTAATATATTTATTTGTACAAATCTATTTAGCCCAGATCCGAGCTCGGCACCAGCTGACAGATGATGTAATCAACGGCACCGAGAGACGATCGAGTAGTGTCCGAAAGTGGTGTTTCTATTATGCTGGTGAGCCCAACATAGGGGGTAGGGAGTAGTGCTTTGAGTGGAGATTTCGGACACAATTTCCAAAATGTTTCTTATTTCCATTTTTTTTTTTTTTTTTAGTAGTAGTTACTTTTTACTCATGGTTATGGATAGAAATGTCAGTGGAGTAAAGAGAACAATATTTCCCTTTCAAATGTACTTCAGTAAAGTCATGAGTACTCCCCAAAAATTATACTCGAAATAAAGTACAGATCCCTCAAAATTGTACTTAAGTACTGTACTCAAGTAAATGTACTCCGATACTGTCCGGCTCTGATTATAAATGCTTTGTAGGACTGATCAGACCTAGTAGTGGGAAAGCACCAATAACATTTTATTACAGACTGCGAGTATCACAACATTTTTTTCTTTTGTCAAATCAACTTAATTAATTTATTTAGGTCAGATAACATAGAATTTTGAGTTTCTGATGATTAAATCAATCTCCTTCTCACTTTTTCCATTTCAATGAACTTAAAAAATGAAGGCAACCAGGTTACTTAGTTTTAAGTTAAACCAACAATTTTTTTTTTTGTTACAGTGTAGCAGATTCCAAGTTTATCTGCTGGTCCAGATCCTGAAAAAATCACGGACTAACTGTAAAACGTGTAAAAATTAAACATTCCTGTTGATGTCTGTTTCATCTATTAGTGCTGTTGATGCACTTATTGGCCACAGGAGGGAGCTAGTGATCAGCTTTATTGTATTGTTTAACGTAATAGGATTTTTTTGTAATGTGACATTTTTAAATTAAGCTGGACGCATAAGAACTAAAGTGAATGACCGAACCTGAAGTAATTTTCGGTCTGTTGGTGCTTATTACACGATTCGTCTGGTAGAAACTGTGCAGTTTTCATCCGCTCTCTCTAGACGGCGTAAGCGCGCTTCACGTCTCTTCTGTTGTAAAGTCACTGTAGGAGCATTAATTGTTTTCTATTAATTATTGGTTATTCTAATTTTAAAATGTGTAAAACTAACTTTTAAATGTGTAAAAATTCAACATTTCTGTCGTGACGCCAAAGACCGCAAGCTTGAGTTTGGCGTTTCATCTATTAGTGCTGTTCAGTGGTGGAATGTAACGAAGTACAAATACTTTGTTACTTTACTTAAGTACATTTTTCATGTATCTTTACTTACTTAAGTAAAATAAATAGTGAATACTTTTTACTTTTACTTCGTTACATTTTGCAGCAATTATTATACTTTCTACTCCACTACATTTCTACAACTTCTGTTACATTTTTGTTACATTTTCTGACCAGTTTTTCCCTGCCAAAACGTAATCTGACCGTCCGTTCGTCTGCACGTTTGTCTCACCAGTGACGTTTGGTTGCCATAGATACAACAACCCGGTCACATTAAATGCGTCTTGCATGCAGTGTGTTTATCGTGCAATTTATACGCGAAATGTGTTTTTACCTGCATAGGAAACACACCGTGTAATATACGTTTGGTTAGGATTATGGCAAGCCAAGAGGTTCAGAATTACACCATAAATTAATCGCGTTTAACTGCCAAACATAGTTATTAACATATAGTAAGGATAAGCATGGTTTATATTGCCTAATTGCAAGCTTGTTTCAGAAATGGTGACAACATTTTTTTCCATCATTATTGAACATCATTATAGGAGTATTAGGTTGAATGAGTTAGAATTAAATGTTTTATTAATCATTAGAAAATAGTCATTAAGAGAATAAATTGTTATGCAAGTACTTTTACTTTTAATACTTAAAGTACATTTAAAATCAGGTACTTTTTACTTTTTACTTAAGTATGGTTGTCATTGTGTTACTTCTACTTTTACTAAAGTAAATATTTATCTGGTTATTTGTACTTTTACTTAAGTACTGGGATTCAGTTACTTCCTCCACCACTGGTGCTGTTGATGCACTTATTGGCCACAGGAGGGAGCTAGTGATCAGCTTTATTGTATTGTTTAACGTAATAGGATTTATTTTGTAATGTGACATTTTTAAATTAAGCTGGACGCATAAGAACTAAAGCGAATGACTGAAGTAATTTTCGGTCTGTTGGTGGTTATTACACGATTCGTCTGGTAGAAACTGTGCAGTTTTTCATCCGCTCCTCTAGACGGCGTCAGCGCGCTTCACGTCTCTTCTTTTGTAAAGTCACTGTAGGAGCATTAATTGTTTTCTATTAATTATTGGTTATTCTAATTTTAAAATGTGTAAAACTAACTTTAAAATGTGTAAAAATTCAACATTTCTGTCATGTCGCCAAAGACCGCAAGCATGAGTTTGGCGTTTCATCTATTAGTGCTGTTGATGCACTTATTGGCCACAGGAGGGAGCTAGTGATCAGCTTTATTGTATTGTTTAACGTAATAGGATTTTTTTGTAATGTGACATTTTTAAATTAAGCTGGACGCATAAGAACTAAAGTGAATGACCGAACCTGAAGTAATTTTCGGTCTGTTGGTGGTTATTACACGATTCGTCTGGTAGAAACTGTGCAGTTTTTCATCCGCTCCTCTAGACGGCGTCAGCGCGCTTCACGTCTCTTCTTTTGTAAAGTCACTGTAGGAGCATTAATTGTTTTCTATTTATGATTGCTTATTCTAATTTTAAAATGTGTAAAAATAACTTTAAAATGTGTAAAAATTCAACATTTCTGTCATGTCGCCAAAGACCGCAAGCTTGAGATTGGCGTTTCATCTATTAGTGCTGTTGATGCACTTATTGGCCACAGGAGGGAGCTAGTGATCAGCTTTATTGTATTGTTTAACGTAATAGGATTTTTTTGTAATGTGACATTTTTAAATTAAGCTGGACGCATAAGAACTAAAGCGAATGCCTGAAGTAATTTTCGGTCTGTTGGTGGTTATTACACGATTCGTCTGGTAGAAACTGTGCAGTTTGCCATCCGCTCCTCTAGACGGCGTCAGCGCGCTTCACGTCTCTTCTTTTGTAAAGTCACTGTAGGAGCATTAATTGTTTTCTATTTATTATTGGTTATTCTAATTTTAAAATGTGTAAAACTGAACTTTAAAATGTGTAAAAATTCAACATTTCTGTCATGTCGCCAAAGACCGCAAGCTTGAGATTGCCGTTTCATCTATTAGTGTTGTTGATGCACTTATTGGCCACAGGAGGGAGCTAGTGATCAGCTGTATTGTATTGTTTAACGTAATAGAATTTTTTTGTAATGTCACATTTTGAAATTAAGCTGGACGCATGAGAACTAAAAGCGAATGAGCACAAACCTGAAGTAATTTTCGGTCTGTTGGTGGTTATTACACGATTCGTCTGGTAGAAACTGTGCAGTTTTTCATCCGCTCCTTCTGAGACGGCGGTCACGCGCGCTTCACGTCTCTTCTTTTGTAAAGTCACTGTCAGGAGCATTAATTGTTTTCTATTTATTATTGGTTATTCTAATTTTAAAATGTGTAAAACTAACTTTAAAATGTGTAAAAACTCAGACATTTTCTGTCGTGACGCCAAAGACAGCAAGCTTGAGTTTGGCGTTTGAGTTTCTGTTGACGGCTGTTGATACACTTTTTGGCCACAGGAGGGAGCTAGTGATTACACAGTGGGCACAGGTGGTCACTTCCGTTTTGTTGTTTGGAACGTGCGAGTTGTGGAAACCTACTTTTTGTTGAACCGTATTATTGTCGTTGTTTACTTTTTATTGACCGTATTGCGTTCAATGAATCATATCTGCATATGTGAAACCGAAAATAAAGGTGAAATCAAGTAAGATCCATTGTTTTGGAAACAATATGACCAACGAGTGCAGCGAGTCAGGATGAAGTCATCCCGCTTCAGGGCCTCTGCGTGAACATTAGGCAACAGAAAACGGCGCTTTGTTTTTAAAGGAAATTTCATTCAAGCCTGCATTGGAACACAGTTGTGGATTACAAGAGGAAACGGACACGAGATGCACATCACTTGGACCGGTATGTGAATCAGATTATCATTCATCTGCTGGCTGGTTGTCATATTGGAGACGCTACTTGTGTTGTGCTTGATGTGGAACGCGGAGAAAGTACAGTGGACTGGAAAGTGTGTAGTTTATGTCGTGTGTGTTACACGCAGCGCTGGGGATATGCACAATTGTGTGTGCGATTGAATGAATTGCCTTGAAAGTTGTTTGAGTGAAATTAGAGGAAGATGAGTCTGTTGTATGAAGGTAAAAGAGTAGCAACACTTGAGAGCGCGTAGATGTGAATTTGAGAGCTTGTACAATCAATATTCATATTTGTATGTGAACATGCACACCCACAGCTCCAAATTCAAAATAAAAATTTGAAGTTGAATGTTGAAATTTGCAATTGGCAGACAAGGCAATAGTGTGTAAAATGTCATTCACAGAAATACAATGACAGGCACAAACATATAAAATATATTAGCATTTATTGTTTTAAATAATCTACTCCAGTAAATGTTTTTTGAAAAGGATGTGTTTCTCTCCAACTATCGAGTAAAGAAAATCGTTGCATAAACCTCTTCAAGAATAAGTTTGAGTTATCAGGTGATTTTGGAGGCCATCTGTCTAAGATGTTATCCAAAACCACATGAAATCCCCTCTAAAACAAAAAAAGAATTTGGGTGTTTAGTAAGCAATTATAACACATGTTCTTCTACTTGAGCAAAAAGTTTTGCGTTGCTTTTATGTTGATTGAAACCGTAAACATTGACAATAATACCTATTACAATCGAAATATCCAGTACAAGGCAAATATAGTGACCACCTGGATCACAAACGGAACATAATATCTTCCCACTAAAGCGGTTTTTAAGAACACAAACACCAGCTGAGTTACTTGTTCCATGAGCCATCCATAAATCAGATCCCCACTGAGATTTCCAGAAAACAAAGGCCTCTTTAGTTGAATGGCATTCTTGTAAAAAAGAAGCAAATTCAAATTTCGTGCCTTGACTTTAGCTACTTCTACATCACACAGGTGCAACTGCAGCATGTCGGATGCAGAAGCTGGCCGCTGAAGAATCGAAAATCTGTAAAGAAAGGTCTGAAGTTTTACCGAATACCATCAACTCACACTCCTTTTGGCACCAACCGCAGACGTCTTTGGTTACAAGCCCTCAGAAGAGATCGACTGGAATGTCGACCTAACTGAAAACGGCCGACTCTGCAGTTCTCGCTTCATATCAGGTAAGTTGCGTTAAATCACCCACATCACTTTATTTAGTTTACAACAAAAACTGTGATGTTTGAGACTAGCTAGCTTAAATGACTCAGCTAAGTGATTTAAAGAGATAGTGGTATGGAGCGAATTATGTGCCGAAGCCTCAGACACACACACACACACACACACACACACACACACACACCACACACCTAACGTGTATTACTCACACCCAATGATTCACAAACAAAGTCAGTGTGGTTTGTAAATACAAAACATCTCTCACAAACTAATGCGTATTGTTCTGCAAATAAAAACGTACCTATCAAAGAAATACAGTATGTTTTACAGTGTAAAACACATGGCTTTGCTACACTACACTGAATCCCACACGGCTTTGCTACACTACTGAATCCTACACCACACTGTATCCCACATGGCTTGCTACACTACTGAATCCCACACCACACGGCTTTGCTACACTACTGAATCCCACACCACACTGTATCCCACACGGCTTTGCTACACTACTGAATCCTACACCACACTGTTTCCCACACGGCTTTGCTACACTACTGAATCCCACACGGCTTTGCTACACTACTGAATCCACACGGCTTTGCTACACTACTGAATCCCACACCACACTGAATCCACACGCGGCTTTGCTCACACTACTGAATCCTACACCACACTGTATCCCACACGGCTTTGCTACACTACTGAATCCTACACCACACTGTATCCCACACGGCTTTGCTACACTACTGAATCCTACACCACACTGTTCCCACACGGCTTTGCTACACTACTGAATCCCACACCACACTGTATCCCACACGGCTTTGCTACACTACTGAATCCCACACCATGCTACACTCTGAATCCACAGCTTCACACTACTGAATCCCACACCACACTGAATCCCACACGGCTTTGCTACACTACTGAATCCCACACCACACTGATTCCCACACGGCTTTGCTACACTACACTGTTTCCTACACCACACTGTATCCACACGGCTTTGCTACACTACTGAATCCCACACCACACTGAATCCCACACGGCTTTGCTACACTACACTGTTTCCTACACCACACTGTATCCCACACGGCTGTTTCTACACTACACTGTTTCCTACACCACACTGTATCCCACACGAGCTTTGCTACACTACTGAATCCCACACGGCTTTGCTACACTACTGAATCCACACGGCTTTGCTACACTACTGAATCCCACACCACACTGAATCCCACACGGCTTTGCTACACTACTGAATCCCACACCACACGGCTTTGCTACACTACTGAATCCCACACCACACTGAATCCCACACGGCTTTGCTACACTACTGAATCCTACACCACACTGTTTCCCACACGGCTTTGCTACACTACTGAATCCCACACCACACTGTATCCCACACGGCTTTGCTACACTACACTGAATCCCACACGGCTTTGCTACACTACTGAATCTCTACACCACACTGTTTCCCACACGGCTTTGCTACACTACTGAATCCTACACCACACTGTTTCCCACACGGCTTTGCTACACTACTGAATCCCACACCACACTGTATCCCACACGGCTTTGCTACACTGACTGAATCCCACACGGCTTTGCTACACTACTGAATCTCACACCACACTGTTTCCCACACGCTTTGCTACACTACTGAATCCCACACGGCTTTGCTACACTACTGAATCCCACACCACACTGAATCCCACACGGCTTTTGCTACACTACTGAATGTCACACCACACTGTATCCCACACGGCTTTGCTACACTACTTAATGTCACACCAGTGGTAGTAAAAGTTGATCAAAGTCACGTGTCAGTCATAAAAGAAAAACAGTGTTTTTTTACTGAAGTGTCTCTAACTTGGAAGCGAATTGAGATATTTAGACCAAATTTGGCACACACATGTATTATTTTTTTCTTCTTCTTCTTCCTCCTCTTCCTCCTCCAGACCGGGCGTCACTGGCAGCCCATCAGACTGAGTTTGCAGGAAAGTTGTTTTGGTTTAACATTACTGATAAAGGATATGCCACCAACATTAAGTACACCAATGCTGTTCAAAGTGTGACTTTTATGATGCTAAAAACTGTTGAAGTGAGGCCTATCAATAATATTGTTTTTTCCTGTTTTTACAGAGCCGACACCGATTAGATGGCACCATACGATGGCTTTTTTTGTGGAGCATCGCACTCCAGACTCGCCACATTTGGGCGTCAAAGGCTGAAGGCAGCTTGGGTGACGGCCTGCGTGTCAAAAGGCCTTTAGTGGCACACTTACGCGAACAAGCGCAGAAGTGTGTGGTAGGATGACAAACACTCTGTGTGGACTGGAAGGTTTCCATTGAAGAAATTGTTTTTTGCTTTCTTAACTATCGTTTGCTGTAAAACTATGGTAGTTGAAGAAGATTTTCAAAATAGAGCAGCTGTGGCTGTCATAATCCACTTTCCCGCCGAACTAAGCTCCAACTGTAAGAAGCATACCTGAAGAAGCTAATCAAGGTCGTGAGGATTGTTAGAAATCTTCAGACTCATTTAGTTGTCCAGGCCTGCTGTAAAGCTTTCTTGTGATCAATGGAAGAATGTCCTGCCTAATGTGTAATCTCTGAAAATGTATTGGTTGAAGTGTTCCTTTAACATTAAAGTCAACAGGTATTTGTTGTGCAAATGACATGCTGTCACAGCTTCAGGACTGTGTCTGAACTTTCGTAGTCGTGGCTTTGCCATCCGTCATGTGGATAATTATTTGTCGATACGCTTATTAGTCTTAAATATGGAGTAGCCTAATGAAATTGTGGATGTGTGAAAATGGATGGCAAATGGAGCATGGACTGGTTGTGTAAAAAGTACATTCACCACTTGTTTGGATGTCCCTGGTGTAAATGCATTTGATCATGTTATTGTGTAATCAGTTGTGGCAATTAATTTTGTTATGGTGGGCAGGCCAAAAAGGTGGCATTTGTTAAAGAATGCTTTAAAGTGTATGTATGTATCTATGTAGTTGTCCAAATGATCTTTGTGCTTGCTTGCTTGACTGACTGTCATTGAGCTCAAATGTTATGTATGTAGAGTGGCAAAGGAAAAAAGTAGACTCAGTGTTATATGAAGTTGACTGTATGCCAATTGCAATGGTTGTATGATGTGTTATGTAATTTTTTGAGAAAGTGTGTGTGTTTTTTTTGTGTTTGGCAGCAGTGTTTACTCCAGTTGTTGCATTGAAGTAACCTTAATGATAGTGTTTCGAATAATTGATCATTTTTGACAAATGATGTTTGTTGGTTGTAGGAGTGTCCAGGAAGACGATAGGGCACCCATTTCCATAGCCGTGTGATGTGAACATCCTCCATCCATGGTACACAGTAAAGGATCTGGCCAGACCTGCAGCAGGAGGAAGGTGACTGGTGCTGATCTAGGACCTGCCTGAGCAAATGGTTTTATAGTATAACCATAAGCTCATGGGTAAGTATATTTATGTAGTGCATTTCATAAGCACTTTATTATAGGAGGAATGAATATGAAATATGTAGAAATAGCCAGAGTCAGAAATGAGGCAAATGTTGTAATCAAAGTTTTATTCATGTTTGAAATAAACATTTAATACAACAGCAGATGATGTCTTGTGTGATGAGTTCTTAGAAGAAAAACAAAAAAAACTTTAAAAAAAAAAAACTAAAAAAAAAATAAAAAAAAAATAAAAAAATAAAATAAAAAAGAAAAAAAATAAGTAAAAAAAGGGCTAAAAAATCTCCCAAAAAAAACAGGCCAAAAGTGATAGAAAAAAGTTAAGTAAAAAAGTGTCGCAGATTGGCGTTTTTAAAAAGTTGTATAACTTAGGCTCTCGCCCACCAGTCTAGATAATTAATTATAATCACCAGTCTAGATAATTAATTATTAATATATATAAGTATTACTTGCCCAAAACAGCCAAAAAAATCCAACAAAACTTCACCTTTCCTAATATCCCAACCACTAAACATTTTGAACAACTCAATCAAATCTCAGTGCAGAGATTTGAATGAGAAGTCCAAAACGTTAAGTGGTTGGGATACGTGGAAAGGCAAAGTTTTGTTGGATTTTCTTTGGCTGTTTTGGGCAAGTAATACTTTGGTACCTCTCAGTGCATTGGTTCTCAATTCTAGTCCTCTGGGTAACGTGCCTTTACTCAACACACATGATTCAGAAATGAGCTCTGGATCTGAATCACTTGTGCAAAATAACAGGCAGAGGACTGGACTTGAGAACCACTACACTACAGGTACCAAAAGACTCTTGTGCAAGACATTCCTCAGCCACCACTAAAAAAACTTTAAAAAAAAGACTTTAAAAAAAAAAGAAAAAAAAACCTCAAACAAACCATACCAACCAAGACACATTTTGGACATCTCATTCAAATCACAGTGCAAACTGCAGATTTCAATGACACATCCAAAATGTGGACTAGTTGTGGGATGGTTTGTTGGAGGATTTTTCTTTTTTGGTGGTGCTGTGACTGAGGAATTACTTGCACAAAAATCTTTTTGCTACCTGTAGTGCACAGATTCTCAACTCTAGTGCTCGCAACCTACTGCTCTGCATATGTGCAGGTCTCCCTTAGCAACCACTGATTCAGCTCAATTCTCAATCAGGTGTTCAATAAGGGACACTTGGACAACACAGAGCAGCGAGTCGTGAGGACTGGAGTTGACAATCAACGCACTAGAGGTACCAAAGATTATTGCACAAGTCCTTCCTGAGCCACACCAAAAAAGAAAATCAAAAACACCTCAAACATACCATCCCAACCAATACACATTTTCAACATCTCATTGAAATCTGCAGTGCAGACTGCACATTTCAATGACATGTTCAAAGTGTACTCGTTGGGATGCTTTGTTGGAGGGATTTCTTTTCACTGTGGTGTGTCTCAGAAATTACTTGCACAATAATCTTTTTGGTACCTGTAGTGCACGGACTCTCACCTCCAGTCCTTGCGACTCACTGCTCTGCATGTGTGCATGTCTCCCTTATCAATATTCAGATCTAGCTCATTTCTGAATCAGGTGTTCAATAAGGGACACTTGCACAACACGCAGAGCAGTGGGTCGATGAGGGCTGGAGTTGACAATCACTGCACTAGAGGTACCAAACATTATTGGACAAGTCCTTCCTGAGCCACACCAACAAAAAAGGAAAACCTCAAACAAACCATCCCAACTACTACACATTTTCAACACGTTCATTGAAATCCCACATTTCAATGACAAGTCTAGTAGTTGGGATGTGGGACGGTTTGTTGGAGGAATTCTTTTCTTGTGGTGTGGCTCAGGAATTACTTGCACAATAATCCTTTTGCTAGTGCTTCCAATCTTTCTCCCTTGTACCTCAATTGCAATACTTAGGGATCAAACATTGGAAGCACTAGACCACTTGTGTTCCCAGTCAAAAATTCACAGCCTTTCAGTCAAATGCTATGTTAAACCCCCAAACATGCTTCTTTCCAGTACGATAGCTTTGCCATTTCTTTTAGGAATGGACTAATAAGCGTTACTGATCTCAATGTGCACAAACTCAGATCAATAACACCTACTGTCAAAACACACAAAGAACTATCCCAATGGAAAGAACACTTAAGCAATTTACTCTAGGCTGCTCATTCTTGACCAGTAGCACAAACAAACCCCGCTTCAAAATCAGACGCACTTACCTTCTCCACGCTCGAGCCAAAATTCTTCAGCGACGCAAAAATAAAATACACGCAATCCTGGAAAACAGCAGGACGTGTCGCAAAACGGACGGAGCGAGACCACTGCCGAGTCAGCAGTCACCTTGACGATTCAATGAGACACGACACATTCACCAAACAGACTACTTTGCCTTCAGAGTTCATTCACTTTATTCACATTAAAACATACAAAAATCATTTGCACATGCAAAACATAAGCTCATTCCACATTACATTTCTCAAGACCTACACTGACAAACCTACACACATACTGAGCTACATCTTACAAGTAAGCCTCTCCAGATACAAAATGCATACAAACACAGCAACAAAACTAATTCTACAAACAAATTGACACATTAAGGCATCAGGTCAAACACATGGGCTCTGATCAAATCCCAGACTGGGCCATGAACAAGTTCCACATTAACAAGCTTTCACATCTTTTTCTGCTTCACACTAGTTGCACTCAAATACAGATTATCAAACTAAATAACACATTATAAACATCACATGCAGTAGCCATTGTAAGTCCACAAATGTGCCACTTGGGACAAAGTCTGATGTTACATGTGTGCTCTACATCTTATTGCCAAATCACTGCAAGCCAATTACCCTGACAGTGGCGTCTTCACGGATCCAGAGAGAGGTTTCGCTGTAGTCAGTGAACTGACAGCAGGGAATGGTCCTAGTGTGACCTGAGAGCGTCACCCTTTTTCCAGATGAAACCTCAAACACCTTCAGAGAATGGAAAACCAATTCAATTACTACATAATAAACCAAATTCCAATTGTATTTCTTTCAACTTAACATGGAAAACTTCACAACATACACATGGAAAAAACAGGGTACAAAGCTAACTTACTCTGATGCAGTTTCATGACAGCAGAAGTGAGCCGTTGGGTGAATACTGGACACAATGAAAAAAGCTCAGGCAGACCGTTAGCGTTCACATTCCTTTCGTACTGGTCGAAAACTTCCACAGCTGAAAACCCAATTAGAAAACTATTACATTTGGAAATGCTTGCACTTAATCTGCACATTTTAGCACATTTGTGGTGTGGTGTAGTGTGTTGTGACCGTACCTATGACATAGCGACGGCCAGCAAGCTGCTGTTGCTTGTCGCAATACTGATTATGTTCAGACGACTCGTCTTCATCTCCAGCAGCAAATCCGATGATCTTTCACTTTACATCAAACACCTACAGGCAGACGACAATAAACAGTTAGAACAAATCAGGAGCACAAAGCTGAAGCAAATCACAGTACATTATTCGTTTCTACAGTCCGACTACTAAAAGAGGAACTTTTACACAACAAAAACAAAAGTCAATTACAAACAACGTACCTGTTTAGCGTTGCATAGAAATAACGCCAGCTGACCCAGTGCTTCATTTCACGATGGCTTTTGCTTCGTCACTCTCTGGGACAAAAAAATGTTGACGTCGATCGATTTCCACTCGCTCGCAGACGACACCTCAAACAGCCGCCGGATACAAAAGAGCCCAGATTCGTCGTGAACCTGGAACTCCGGAACTTTCTCTCCAGAGATCGTTTTAAACCCATAATGACGACATAAATATCGTCACTTAAACCGGCACAGCGTCAGGACACAAACGGATATTTATCCGCAACATCTTGCTGGCCACACAAGAGGACTACGCTTGCTTCTCCAAAGATGGGAATCTTTGGAGAAGCAAGCGTAGTAGACGGACCTCCCTCAACAAAACTCCAATCAGACACATCTCCAAACAAGGAGAACCTGATGGAACAATGTGAGGTAAGGACGGACCGTGAGAATATCTCATTTAGCATACAAGAAAAAAACGACTTACCTTTATCTTCGTTCAACGACGCTTGCCTACCTGACATAACCCAGCTGTGACCGAGGTGACTGTAGAGAGACTATCGTGTAGCCTTTCTATCAGCTCCTCCGACCAGTCTGGCCAGCTCCTCTGACTTCAGCAAGGCTTTTAAACGCCAAATGCATCAAGATGCTGCTCTGTGATTGGCTAATTACATCTGAGTTAACAAGCAGGTGTACTATAATGTCACAGTTTACCGTATAACAACAACGCACACTTTTATCAAGGAATGGTACTTTTAGAAATATTTCAAGTGGTCAAACACAATAAACATTCTTTTTGCACACTGTGTGGACTAAATTCATTCATCACTATAGATCTCTTTATTTATAGAGTTCCTTTTGTCAACATGCCTTTAGAATGGGAAGCATGCTAGATTTATGAAAGCCAGAAAGGAATAGTCCAATACTGGCTTCTTATTGCTCAGCATAAAATCAACTAAATAGTGCCTCATATTTCTGCTAAGCAATATTAAATCAAGCCAGGCACCATCTTTTATCCAAGGATGCCACAAGGATGAACTTTCTTACAGCTTGTTTGAGTAGTTTAACCGTGATTTATTAGCCCAAACTGCATGATTTAACACCTAGCTCACAATTCATTTATATATTGGAATATTACATGGTCACATGTACTATTGAATGGATATGAAAAGGGGACAGTATTTCATAGTATGGTTCCTGGCCTTAACTTATACTAATAAGTCTTTTTTGGATGGGTTATTATTCTGTTTAATGTACAAGGAAACAAAAAAGAAGGGGAAAAATGTCACATGTGTGCATGAATGTGTGCATATGTGCTATATGTCACTCATTTTAATCACTTCAATTATCAGCCGTCACCTTGCCTGTGCCTCCTGAGCTGCATGAATCATGTCCACACACACTACTCTTAAAATGTTACTGTTATTAAACTCCACATATCTACATACTGTACATATCTGTCTATATTGTTCATACTGCATACTCATGTGTTCTGCACATAATACTACTGTTCACACACTTCACATATCCTTACTATAAACCATACCTCTAGATTAACACTATACCACTGTCTACACTGCACTGTCATTTACTATTTACTGTATATACTACACTACACTACACGTCTATACCGTACTTTTTTGCACTTCTGGTTAGACATTACCTGCATTGAATTGTCTCTGAACTTGTACTCCACACATTGACAATAAATATCAATCTAATCTAATTTAATCTATAGGTGTCTTCACACCTCCCTTATTAATATTTACTGTGTAGGCCACTGACTTTTCAATATGTATCGGTACCAAATTTGATATTTCTGTCAAAGTAAAGGGAGCAGTGACAATTGAACAGTGTTATGTCTACCGATGTGATAATGTGTTCAACTAAAGATAAAAGGCTTTTGTCAAACAATCTTCAACTGTTTCATGTTTCAAACATGTTGAGGGGTTTAATCCAGCATCACCCCAACTGGATTAAGCCTCTCAAACCTTCAGCTAAATTATTCTTTTATTATAACTTCGTCCCTAAGAAACATTTGAGGCTTGTTAAATACAATTTGAGGGTGATGCACCATGCCCCCCTGCTTTCCCAAGACCTATCAGAATCCAGAGTTTCAAGAAGATTGGAGAAACCTTTTTTTCGCACTAAAAAAATAAAAAACACAGTGGTACCCCCTTATGGCTTTTTTTTTTTTTGCCCATCTTCTTGAAACTCTGGATTCTGATTGAGGGCCATGGGACTTGAAAAAATGGAGGCTCTAGACCCTTCCAGAGCTGAGATTGTCAGGATTCAGGCTCGGACACAGAGGCAAGTGATAAACATAAATGTATCTTTATTTAAAGCAAAGGTAAGTATGCAGGGTTTCAGGACTTCAACGGTGATCTTGAGGAGGATACGATGGCAGGAATGCATCCAGGTGAGTGAATCCTCTTCATAAGAAATAACATGAGGGATAACACAGATCAATAACTTGAGTTTCTCTCTTTAGGGATCGTCCGTGGATAGACGTGATTCAGGAAGGATTCCAGGTGAGTAGATCCTTTGAAGTGCACTTGACAGTGAACTAACCAGTTCAGTGATACTTTATCTTTCCCTTGCAGAGCCTCCTTAGGGAAACAGGACTCATGGTAGATTCCAGGAAACCCTGAACAAGAACCATGGAACGGATTCTGGAAACATCAGGAAGTGAAGCATGCGCCCGTCCACTCTGCCCTCGTCAAACTGAGATTTCAGACTGAGCCAGTCCGATGTCATCCAGCCATCCTTTTACAATAATAATGTTAGTACTCGCACTCTGTAATAAAACGTTATTGGTGCTTTCCCACTACTAGGTCTATCAGTCCTAAAAAGCATTTATAATTAACTGCATTCAAAGACATAAGGCTTAATCTTTTTAGTTAAAGCAAAGGGCTGATTGCTGTAACTTAGCGTAACCCAGTTGTAGTCCAGTTTACCCATGGCATCTTCCCCTGAGCCCAGCGAATGAAGAGCCAGTTGCAGTTTCTTTCTGTGTAGAGGATTTCTGATGGCCAGTTTCTGAAGCACAGAGACAAATATCATACAGCACATTAACGCAGTTCAAAACCGTTTTTACTGCTTAACATTTTTGTTTTCTGCAATTCTAAGGTTCTCAAAATTTCTTGGGTTAGGATGACCTGCTGGGTCTGAAAGTAGGCAGTGTGCTTCACCATCTCAGTATTAAGAGGGCCATCCAGGAGCTTCGCATCAACTGCTTTGACCCTGACTGTCTCCAACGCAGACCTACAGAGGTAGCACACCCTCGGTAGACATCATGCTACCATGCACACTTTAGATCCATTCGCTTACAATGACTGACTTTTGCTTAATTTATTTCCTTCTGATTAGAATAATGCCACACCAGCGGAAATCTGTCAATGGTCCAATCACAGAGTACTGGAGTGGCTTCGTTCAGTGGATCTATTATTATAGAGCTTAAGACTCAACCATCATCTATAATTATAGAGCTTAAGACAAAAAAAATGAAGAAAATAAAGAGTAAGACTGGAAGCTCCAGTGGCTCATGATATATAAGCGCTCAAACCACTGAGCCACGGGAGATGAAAGCTCCCGTGGCTCAGTGGTTTGAGCGGCGATCTATCATGTGGTGAATTTGGGTTCAAGTCCCGCTCTTTGCGTTAAAAAGACATTAGCCCAAAATAAAGAGGAGTAAGAGTGGAATCCAGTGGATCTGCTGAAGTTAAGGTTCAAATCCCACATCAGCTATTTGTCCCCATAATTTAAATACAATTGTTATCAATAGTTGTTATATCAAACAAAGTGGCCAAAACACGAGTTCTCGATGTGAAAGCCACAGTGGTGCAGTGGTTAAACACGTTCTGTGAAGGTAAGGATGCGCTGAATTTAAGCTTCAAATCTCACCTCATCTATTTGTCCACCATATTTTAAATAAATTTGTTATAGATCGTTGTAACAACAACTAGCGATTCAATTTAATCACTGTCTTACAGGCCACACAATTTTAAACACACTGAACACACAGAACTAAAAACTAACTCCCCATTCACAGAAAGCCAAACCTACAAAACATCAGAACAATATAAGAAATGCTATGCAAAGAAAAGCAATTGCAAAGTGTCTAGTCGCTGCTCTTTACTTGTATTGTTTCATGCTTGTATGACATTTTAATTAAATACCATTTTAAAGGCAGTTTTCACTCTCAGAAGGGGCGCCTATATATGAAAAAACTGCATTTCCCACAATGCACAGCTCAGCAAGCCACACCCACTAACCCGGAACAGCCAGTCTATGGGAACAGCGTAAACAGAGAATTCACTCGTCTTCCGTCTACAAGGCTAACATTAACTGTCACAGTTTAAAATTCGCCAGGCCGGTGGCGTGAGTTAGAACAGAGACTGATAATGAAAGACATCTGTGAGCTGCACGCCGGTCTTGCGTCTCCCACGGAGAAGCTAAAGCATACAACGCTGAGTGACGACGGCAGAACGAGAGAAACAGGCCTGATTTTATGTTTTGTTTCTGTTGTGTGTAACGTTACTGCAGTCGCCAATGAGGGGCTGCTGGCTTATACGTTTTGTATTTGTTCATTTACTATTAAAATGCTTAGATGTTCGCCGGTTCCTGCCTCCTTCTTCCCACAACAACAAACCCCGTTAACGTTACATTGGCAAACTCATTAGTGAATTACTCTTCGTTTTTATTTATTTCTGTTTGGTGAATTACTGCATGATACCTGGATGTTTAGTCAGGCGAAACTATCACGACAATCGTCCTAAGTTAATTGCCATCGCGAAAATAAAATATGCAGCGAGAGCATTTTAATGTTATTTTAAGTTATTTTGTGTTGAATATAGCACTATATGGACTTTGGTCTACGATGTTTGTTGGCAAATGTTCCATGTAAAAAAAAAAAAAACCTTTATTTTGAAGAGCACCTGAAATACATTTCCGGTGTTGTCACTGTCTTCACTAAAAAAATATCGCACCCTGTGCTTATTTACTTTCTCTGCAGTGATTAAATATGACTGTAAGCGGAATTTAAAAGGGGTCAAAGATGGAAGATGAGCGCCGATTCTTCCACCGTCAGAAAACAGCAGGATGGAATCAGGTGAGAACTTCTAGCATGATCTCTGACCCGCATCGCTCGATATTATTTGTCTTATTAAGGCTAAAAAAAGTTGTCGCGTTTATAATACTCACTATTTGTGTATTCAAACAATTGAACAAAAATACACCCTTTGTAATATACGGAAGAAAAAAAATGAATTAATTGCTACCGACAGAAAAAATATAATATTCATAATAAATGAAGAAAACGAAAATAATATATATATTTTTTACATCACTTAAAGTATACAAATCAAAGGTACTGCAAATGTAAGTCGTTCTACATGCTTTCTTATTTACTGAAGATGAAATGGTGTCCAAATTCATGTGAAATTAATTAAAATAGTGTCCTAAAATAAGAGTTATGGTTACATTTGTTAGATATTATCATTAATATATGTACCAATAGTCCACAGTTGTTCAGTATAACGACAGGCCCAAAATAAATGAAATACACCAAACGATAATAATACACAAAGCAAAATTTCCACATTTTTCAAAAGCATTGACTTTAATTGATTGTAAGCACAAGTAAAGACAACTTTATTAGGGTTGAATATTGTGTGCTTTTGTGTGTTTTCCCACCAAAGCTGAGCACTGTATATTTCATCAGGTAAAAATATCTTGAATGGACTTAAACTTGCTCACTTCATTCCATAGTTTTAGAACTATAATAATTACTGTGAGGGGAAAAAATCACGTTTTCTGAGTTTTAGTGTCAGTACTCCATTAAACTACTGTATATAATGTATAATAATGCATATTAGTGTGTCCTGATAATGCCACATGTGTTGTTACCAGTTAAAGTGGCCTATACATTATTGTAAAAAAAAAATATACGCAGTGAAAGTGTGCAAGCATTCGTCTAAAATATTTATATTTTCTGCTTCAGGATCATGAATATTGTTATTTTGGTGACACCAAAATTGTAACACCAATTATAAAACAAGGCTGAAATACACTGTTAATTTTTTAATTATGCTGTTAAAATTGTACTATAAATAATCAAACCATATTTATAATTATTATTGACCAAACTTAATATTAACTCAATTATAAACAAGACTGAAATATTAGTTTTGAATTAGTAATAATAATTATTTTAACCAAGTATAAAAACGACACTGACCCGAGTGTGTTTCACAGACAGATGTCCGAGGGCCGGGACGGAGGCGTACGTTTGTGCGTCTGCTGCCATGGTGGAGAACTTGGCGTTGCGGGACAGGCAGGAGGGCATCAGGGCGTTCCTGGAGAAGCGCAGGCCTGTGTGGAGCAACACTGATGAGGAAGCACACATGTGACATCATTTATGTAAAGAGGTGGTAATAAACAATGTTGTTGTTGTGTGTGTTTTTGTGTGTATAAAAACATGTTTTTGTGTGTTGTGTGTTTTTTTGTGTGTGTTTTGTGTGTATAAATGTTCACAATCATGCATCCCATGTCCTTCAATAACTGCTTCTCTTGAAGCAAAAAAAAAAACAGAGTCAAAATAATAAAAAGAAAAAACAATGCACACTAAATGTCCTTCAATAACTGCTTCTCTTGAAGCAAAAAAAAAAACAGAGTCAAAATAATAAAAAGAAAAAACAATGCACACTAAATGTCCTTCAATAACTGCTTCTCTTGAAGCAAAAAAAACAGAGTCAAAATAATAAAAAGAAAAAACAATGCACACTAAATGTCCTTCAATAACTGCTTCTCTTGAAGCAAAAATAAAACAGAGTCAAAATAATAAAAAGAAAAAACAATGCACACTAAATGTCCTTCAATAACTGCTTCTCTTGAAGCAAAAAAAAACAGAGTCAAAATAATAAAAAGAAAAAACAATGCACACTAAATGTCCTTCAATAACTGCTTCTCTTGAAGCAAAAAAAAACAGAGTCAAAATAATAAAAAGAAAAAACAATGCACACTACATGTCCTTCAATAACTGCTTCTCTTGAAGCAAAAAAAAACTGAGTCAAAATAATAAAAAGAAAAAACAATACACACTACAGGTGAAAACACAACGTGACCAAGAGATGGACAGAGACCGAGACGAGAGCTTCTGCAGTGTTGCATGCTGGGAGAGAAAGAAGGGACAAGACGGTCATCTAGAAAACCAACAAGTCAACATCAAGTCAACATCAAGAGAATATAAAACACAACATTATCATATGATCAAGACACGCTATAAGAAACTGAACATCATAAACCTTGAAAATGAAACTTACTTGAGTTAAAAAGTAAGTAAGTAAGTAATGTCAAGTAAGTGTTATCCAAGTAAGTAAGTAAGTATCCAAGAAGAATTTCAAGTAAGTAAGTTTCCAAGTAAGTAAGTTTCCATGTAAGTAAGTAAGTTTCCAAGTAAGAAATGTCCCAAGTAAGTAAGTTCCAAGTAAGTAAATATCCAAGATAAATATCCCAAGTAAGTAAGTAAGTTCCAAGTAAGTAAATATCCCAAGTAAGTAAGTAAGTTTCCAAGTAAATAAGTTTCAGTAAGTTCCAAGTAAGTAAATATCCCAGTAAGTAAGTTTCCAAGTAGTATCAGATTTCCAAGTAATGAATTTCAGTCAGTAAATATCCAAGTAAATAAGTTTCCAAGTAAGTAGTTCCAAGTAAGTAAATATCCCAAGTAAGTAAGTAAGTTTCCAAGTAAGTAAATATCCCAAGTAAGTAAGTAGTTTCCAAGTAAATAAGTTTCCAAGTAAGTAAGTTTCCAAGTAAGTAAATGTCCCAAGTAAGTAAGTTTCCAAGTAAGTAAATATCCCAAGTAAATAAGTTTCCAAGTAAGTAAGTTCCAAGTAAGTAAATATCCCAAGTAAGTAAGTAAGTTTCCAAGTAAGTAAGTTTCCAAGTAAGTAAATATCCCAAGTAAGTTTCCAAGTAAGTAAGTTTCCATGTAAGTAAATATCCCAAGTAAATAAGTTTCCAAGTAAGTAAGTTTCCAAGTAAGTAAATATCCCAAGTAAGTAAGTAAGTAAGTTTCCAAGTAAGTAAATATCCCAAGTAAGTAAGTAAGTTTCCAAGTAAATAAGTTTCCAAGTAAGTAAGTAAGTTTCCAAGTAAGTAAATGTCCCAAGTAAGTAAGTTTCCAAGTAAGTAAATATCCCAAGTAAGTAAGTAAGTTTCCAAGTAAGTAAGTTTCCAAGTAAGTAAATATCCAAGTAAGTAAGTAAGTAAGTTTCCAAGTAAATAAGTTTCCAAGTAAGTAAGTTTCCATGTAAGTAAATATCCCAAGTAAGTAAGTTTCCATGTAAGTAAATATCCCAAGTAAATAAGTTTCCAAGTAAGTAAGTTTCCAAGTAAGTAAATATCCCAAGTAAACAAGTTTCCAAGTAAGTAAGTTTCCAAGTAAGTAAGTTTCCAAGTAAGTAAATATCCAAGTAATTATCCAATTAAGTAATTATCTATCCAAGTAATTATCCAATTAAGTAATTATCTATCCAAGTAATTATCCAATTAAGTAATTATCTATCCAAGTAATTAATTATCCAATTAAGTAATTATCTATCCAATTAAGTAATTATCTATCCAAGTAATTATCTATCCAAGTAAGTAATTATCCAAGTAAGTAATTATCTATCCAAGTAATTAATTATCTATCCAATTAAGTAATATTATATTATTAAACGTCGCAAAAATTAACGGAACATAACCGCAGCGACGGGTTTCGAAACCTCGGGGGGGACACACACACACTACCCCCCCTTTGGTGGTTTTTTTGTGCAGGCTCCTCGGTCGGATTGATTCCCGGGAATTGCTCCGTTGGCTGCTCGTTCTGAACCGGTATTGAACCACAGACCATTGGAAGACAAGCCCAGGCCTCATCCACTACGCCACTCAAGCCTGCACACTTCTGACACTTCTCTTCGTACATTTATCTTTCGAAACGGAGTCTAAACGCACAAATGCAACAAGAAGCTGGATTAGAACCGGCAACCACTCGCTTCAGCAGACGGTTCCGCTACCACTGAGCCACTGAAGACGACACGGTTCTGACACTTCTCTTCGTACGTTTATCTTTCCAAACGGAGTCTAAACGCACAAACGCAACAAGAAGCTGGAATAGAACCGACAACCACTTGCTTCACAGCCGGTTCCGCTACCACTGAGCCACTGAAGACGACACGGTTCTGACACTTCTCTTCGTACGTTTATCTTTCGAAACGGAGTCTAAACGCACAAACGCAACAAGAAGCTGGAATAGAACCGACAACCACTTGCTTCACAGCCGGTTCCGCTACCACTGAGCCACTGAAGACGACACGGTTCTGACACTTCTCTTCGTAAATTTATCTTTATGGAGGAATCTTAACAGTGTTAAAGTGTTTTTTTTTTTTTTTTTTTTTTTTTTTTTTTTGGAAGACGGCACGCTTCTGAAACCGACTCGGCTCGCTGACTTTCAACCGTCAGAACCGTGTCGTCTTCAGTGGCTCAGTGGTAGCGGAGTCTAAACGCAACAAGAATTTGGAACCTCTCACTACAGAGCCAGTAACGCTACCGCTGCGCCACTGAAGACGACACGGTTCGGGCGGTTCTCTCGTACGTTTATCTTTCGAAACTGAGTCTAAACGCAACAAGAAGTTGGAATAGAACCGGCAACCACTCGCTTCAGAGCCGCTATTGCTACCGCTGAGCCACTGAAGACGACACGGTTCTGCCAGTTCTCTTCGTTCGTTTATCTTTATGGAGGAATCGTAACATTGTTTTAGAAGTTCAAATATGGAGTGATTAATCACATGACAATTAGGACTCAGATGATTCGCTCAATGTTCTGGAACCATGTGACTATGAAGTAAAGATGGCTGAAACTGGGCCATGCGCTTCCAAAGCAGCATGTGGAGTTTGAGATGAATGTGAATCCTGAGTTAGTGTTTGATATAGATATCAGGTCTGATTGGTTTTTAACCAAAAATCCTAAGCAGAAAAACAAGCTCAGTCTAAACAAGTGCTAGTTGACTTAAAACCTAAATCTGTTGAACATCCCTAACCCTTCTGAACATTTTCAAACAAGGTAATGCCAATACTGTTTGTTTTTGTGAATATATATATATATACACGATTAGTTGAAGTCAGTGCTGGGTAGTAACTGATTACATGTAATTTAATTACTTAATAAATCTTGTGCTTTAAAAAAAACAATCAGACTATAGTTACTTTTAAAATTGATTTACAGTTTGATTTACAGAAATAATTAGTATTTTCTCAACATTACAGCTCCTGACGAACATAATTTTTGTCAGTAATCCTCTTTTGATGTAATATATTTGCTTGAAGTCGCCCTGAAATTTTAAGATGTTCATGTTTCTCTGATGTCGTATAATGCAAGTAAAGAAAGCATTGCATCAAGTGTTTTAGTTTGTTTTAAATTTCTTTAACTTTTTTTATTGAACTAACTATTAGTTTTTCAATAGCTTATGTTACCAACTACAATTTAGTCATGTACAATGCATTCAGCAACAGACTAAGTATTGTAAGTAATCTACCCAGCACTGGTTGAATTATAACTTCGCAAATGTTTTTGTACTTGAGTCAAAAGACGTCATGTGAGCGTTTAAAACAAGTCTCTCAGCAGTCCTAGTTTTTGGAGATCTGGCACTGAAAACCGACGGGCACGGCTGACTTTGTTGAGCAGGTAAACATTTATTTATATACTTTTATGTTGTGACGTGTGTTACACAGCTTTTTATCAGTTTGACAACTTGCTCATGCTGCCGGTCGGCATTGGCAAACGTTAGCCGTTTAGCATCGCCGATCACGGGTCAAAGTAATTATATTTCTAAAAGTGCTTTAATTTATTTCAGTATGCCTAGCGGGTTTCTGTTCGAGCCGATCGGAATTTGAACAATATGCGCTGTTGACGTGAACTCATCCGTGACATAGCTCAGGGATCAGGTAGCACAGAGGGGAGGGGTGTGTGTGTGTGGAGGGGCGGGATGAGTTTTTAAAACTTCCCTTCCGTCTCAGGCTTTCTCGACTGATTTTCAACATCGTATACCATAGCTTTAATGTCGCTCACGGAATTCGCTTCACTTTTGTCCAGTCCAGTGCCTCATAGTCAGACGCGGTGTGTGTGTATGTGAGAGAGACGCGTAAGTGAGAGAGAGAGAGATGGAGGGCGAGCGGGGAAATAGAACTGAAAGAATACGCTGTGTTTTTTAAATAGTGTTAAAATGAAATGCAGTATTTGGTGGCAAATTAGTCTATGTGTGGGAAACACTGCATAAGTCACTGACGGCTTATAGCGTTGAGTTTCTTAACTTTTTGCCGATGTAAAGCAGAGCCGTGGAGAGCCGCTTCGACATGCTTTCATTGTTTTAATTTCATCATTTGAGCTGAAATGATGGGTTGGGGGGGTTTGTGTCGCCCAGATTTGCTTCCCCCGGTCTGCATTTACGCCAGACATACGTTCTTCTCCCACACAAAAACAGAATTTCAAACCAAATATGTAAAATTCCACAAAATTCCGTGTTAACACTAGATTCCACATTAATTGGCCAATTCCGTCACACGATTTCCGTGATCGCGGAAATCATGGGGCCCTGACGAACGCGCATCACAGAAAAGAGCAAGGCGAGCATTTGTGCTTATAAAACTTAAACTTTTTTTTTAAATGAGCGATGGTTTTCGCTAGATAAGGCCCTCATCGTCTGGTGTCGTTTAAAGCCCTTTGAAGCAGCAATGAAACTTCAATGGACCCCAATGTTTCAAGGTCCAAATGAAAGTCCATCATATGAAGAATAATGCTGGAATGTTTTCATCAAATACCTTAATTTCTTTTCGACTGAAGAAAGAAAGACATGGACATCTTGGATGACATGGGGGTGAGTAAATTATCAGCAAAAGTTGTTTTTTTTAAAGTTAACTACTCCTTTAAGTTATTTATTTTCAGTTGATAATTTTAGTGCTTTAACTTAAACATAACTCATCATAACTCATTGAAGCAGGGTTACAATCATTGACTAAGATCAGAATTTGAATGTTTTCTGTTGTTTACATGGAGTTGCGGTTTCATTACAGGTTCGGTCAGTAAGATGGGTGGATTTGTGTTGTTTTCGGGTACCTGGCGTGAAGGGCAGCATGTCTTTATGTTTGTTGGCATCGGGTGTAGGTTGGACCAGGTCAATGATGTCATGATCTACAGGGCTGTGATGACGTGCCGTTTGTGTGTGTGAGGCCGGACGCCCACCGTGAGTCCCGTCCTCTCATCGTCCTCCTCCAGGGAGCCGATGGTCTCCTCAAAGAACAGAATACACTCCCTTTCCTCGAGACTGAGGTACTGCAGATCATCTTCCTAGAGAGAGAGAGAAAGTTAAAGAAAACATTCAATGACTCCTAGTTGGCACGTTGTAGATCATGCATGTCACAATACAAAAAGGCAATATGTGTTGTGAATAGTTCACCCAACATAAAAATTACAGTGTGAGGGGAAAAAAAATAAAGATTTAGTGTCAGTACTCCATTAAACTACTGCATATAATGTTGAATATAATGTATAATAATGCATATTTGTGTGTCCTGATAATGTTGCAGTAAAAGTGGTCTATACATTATTCTAATAAAATGTACGCAGTGAAAGAGTGCAAGCATTCGTCTAAAATAATTATATTTTCAGCTTCAGGATCATGAATATTGTTATTCTGGTGTCTCTATTGTTCATTGGGTTTCAGCACCAAGTCTATTCATTTACACCCATAATGTAATATCAAATGTAGCATATTAATCAACAGTTCATTTTTTGCAGTAATATCGTATCGTGACACGAGGGCATGCACACCCTTCACCCTGAACAGCCCCACTGTAAGTGAGCTGCCTGGACATCACACACACACACACACACACACACACTGCATCACTTCTGTGCCATTCAGTTTTCAGAAAACAACAGAAGCAGGACCGGCTTTTCCTCTCTGTTTGTAGAGAACAGCTGATGGTTTGTGTGTGTGTGTGTGTGTGTGTGTCACTCCTTTATCAAACGCACAGGTTTGGATCAAATTACAAACAGCACAATGATGTCATGAGGATATGATTGTGTAAAAGAGAGAAGAACGAACCGATTGTGGCATATAAATACAGCATAGCGAGAACTTCTGAATTAAAATCTGAGGTCATTTTAAAATAAAACAGCATTCTGCTCATACTTTTACTATAGTAAAGAAAATGTATTATTTTGGGGTTCGGTTAGATTTTTTATGTTTTGGAAAAGTCTCTTCTGCTCACCAAGGCTGCATTTATTTGATTTATTTTTAGAAATAGTGAAATAATTGTATTTGCTATCTATGTGAATATACAGTAAAGTGTCATTTATTCCTGTGATCAAAGCTGAATTTATCATCATTACTCCAGTCTTCAGTGTCACATGATCCTTCAGAAATCGCTCTAATATGAGGATCTGATGATCAAGATTCATTTATGATTATTATCGGTGTTTAAAACAGTTGTGCCGCTTCATGTGTGTGGAAACTGTGATACTTTACACTTGCTTAGTTGATTTTAATTTAAAAGTTTTGTCATTTTGTTTTGTCATTTCAATTATTTTATATTTTTTAAATGTGTCTATAAAGTTATTAATTATATTTTATCACATCAATTTAAACTGAATGAAAATACAGACTTAATTTCAATAATTTAGTAACAGTGCATCTCTTCTTAAAACACACATGATTTGAGGAATCATTCATGTCAAATGGACACATGCTTTGAGGCTGTAATAATAGTAGAGCTGCACGACTCTGGATAATCTGACAATCATGCTTTTTGTTTAATCGAGATCATGATTATCCCAAGGATCTGAATTGACAACTAAACAATAACGAATAATTTACTAGAAGTGACTAATTCAATTCAAATATTGATTCGCTTTGAAAGAATGACTCACTCTCAAAGGCTTCACTTGTTTCATTACTGGATAAATCAACATTTTTAAATGATTCAATGACGAACAGTCTCTTGTCTACTGGTGTAACGAAGTAATTGATGCAATCTTTACTTGAAGCGTCAAGTTCCTTTCATAAGGTGATTTGCTCTATTTTGATCACGACTGTAGACATCAGTGTTTATATTCCAACTATAAACTTGTATGGCAGTATTTCTGTGATATTTAGAAGTATTATAACACAGAAATAATGATACTGTTGTTGAAAAGACTGTTAGTGAAGCTGTTTCACACTGAACGTGACGACTCACTGGACCAGAACACAGATCTGAATCAGTGTGATCGTACTTGGAGCCCGAATCACTGTGATTTAGGAATGATTCATGCGTTTGAATCGAGATTGCGATCTTTAAACAATTAATCGTGCTACGAATAGTAGTGATGCTAATCAGAAAACCATCTGAAAATGACTGTGCATTCAGAACCTGCTGGTTTTGTATAGATCATGTTGTGTTAATGTTTCACATGCTGTTCAACTAGATGATTCTTGTCTTTACTACAGAAGCACATTCCTCTGAGAGAGTTCAGCGCTTTATACGGATGCAGTGAGTATCACACACACACACACCACACCTGTCTGAGGACTGAAACACAATGACTGTCCTGTCATGCTTTGAACTGAAGGAACTGGTTTCCCTGCATCAATCAGTGTGTGTATGAATGTGTGGGTTCATTTCCTTTTGCTGACAAAAAAAGTGTTTCATAAATCTATTTTAATCATAAATAAGGTGGAGTCAGGCTTAGCTGTAGTCATTATTGTCGGCTTAAACGATTCAGGTTAAGTGTTGTGTTTTAATACTCACAGAGAAGTCATTCGGACCATCGTTCCGGCCGTAGTGAAGCGTCCGACTGTTGTGCATGTGAACATCCATTACGGCATCCAGGCCACGGCGTCTTGTGAACAAAAGGTTGAGTGGAAAAGGTCAGGGGTCGTGTGAAATGGTCTGAACATTTCCACGTACCCGATTGACTTGTTTCACATGATACACCTGGAACACACACACACAATACACAGTCAAAATCAATCCTCCATCCTAACTGCTGTTCTCAGATCACTGAGGAATATTGTGTTTGCTCACACAGATCTCCTGAGGTCTGACTAATTCATGTGGTGAACTTTCTCATTTTATTGGGGACATTTTTCATTCATAAACAGAAATTCTTAGGGTCTCAACCCTCATTCCCTTTATTTTTAGTAGAACTTAAATTACTTTTCAATTCTCTTACCCTGATAGATAATAAGAAGTGTAATAGACTTATAGAGTGCTATAAAAATATATTTGGTAAGCTTCCCTGATATTATAGTGCAGGGCTTGACATTAACCTTTTGAGGCACTTGTCCTTCGGACAAGTAAATTTATGTTTCACTTGTCCATGCACAAAAGTCACTTGTCCGGGTAAGATTTATAATTTTATCTAGGGCTGCACGATTTGGGGAAAATGTCATATTGCGATTATTGAGGTCAATATTGCGGTTGTGATATGAGATTGCGATATAATTAACAAATGGTTTCATGAGTCAACTTGTTTGGTTCTAAACCAAATGATTAGTGATAATTCTGAAATTAGCAATAGCCTAACAACTAAATGATTGAGAACACCTATAATGATCAATAAGCCATTGATTTCTGGATAAAAATTAACTGTCTAACAGGTACATATACAGAAATTGAATAAAGTTATCAAACAGGCTGCATAAATTATAAATTATATATAGACTACTCCTTATTAAAGCTACACAAGTTCTTTAGTCAAGAGCAGTGAGTAATTTTCTCTGTTCCCTTTGTTCTTTCATTAACTTTACTGACAGAACGCTTTAGCTGGCCCTTTAAGAGCATCTGCTGTGGACAGAGATGTGGATCTCACACGCACCTCATTCTCTCTCACGAGTCACAACCAACTCTTTATGTCCATCATAAGACTGCTCTTATGTTATGAAGATACTCGACAAATGACATTTTGGCTTAATTGTGTGTGTTGATGTTCGTTCAAGCGTGAAAGTGAACTTCTGGCGCTGCGGTCTGTGCATGCGCATTTTACTGGCGCCGCGTCTTTCTCTGAGTCACATTCAGGACATTCACAGGCAGCGCCAAAAATGTGTTCGTTTCAAATCGGTAAAATTAAATCTGTAAAATAGACGTAACGAGTGGCACATAACGTGAAGTAACATGGCATTTTATTTTGTTTGACATTTCACTTGTCCAGTCGGACAACTAATTTTCTCTTCTACTTGTCCTACAAAAAATCCACTTGTCCCGGACAAGCCTTAATGTCGAGCCCTGACTAAGATCAGAATTTGAATGTTTTCTGTTGTTTACATGGAGTTGCGGTTTCATTAGAGGTTCGGTCAGTAAGATGGGTGGATTTGTGTTGTTTTCGGGTACCTGGCGTGAAGGGCAGCATGTCTTTATGTTTGTTGGCATCGGGTGTAGGGTGGACCAGGTCAATGATGTCATGATCTAGAGGGCTGTGATGACGTGCCGTTTGTGTGTGTGAGGCCGGACGCCCCACCGTGAGTCCCGTCCTCTCATCGTCCTCCTCCAGGGAGCCGATGGTCTCCTCAAAGAACAGAATACACTCCCTTTCCTCGAGACTGAGGTACTGCAGATCATCTTCCTAGAGAGAGAGAGAAAGTTAAAGAAAACATTCAATGACTCCTAGTTGGCACGTTGTATATCATGCATGTCACAATACAAAAAGGCAATATGTGTTGTGAATAGTTCACCCAACATAAAAATTACAGTGTGAGGGAAAAAAAAAATAAAGATTTAGTGTCAGTACTCCATTAAACTACTGCATATAATGTTGAATATAATGTATAATAATGCATATTTGTGTGTCCTGATAATGTTGCAGTAAAAGTGGTCTATACATTATTCTAATAAAATGTACGCAGTGAAAGAGTGCAAGCATTCGTCTAAAATAATTATATTTTCAGCTTCAGGATCATGAATATTGTTATTCTGGTGTCTCTATTGTTCATTGGGTTTCAGCACCAAGTCTATTCATTTACACCCATAATGTAATATCAAATTTAGCATATTAATCAACAGTTCATTTTTGCAGTAATATCGATTCAGTAACACGAGGGCATGCACACCCTTCACCCTGAACAGCCCCACTGTAAGTGAGCTGCCTGGACATCACACACACACACACACACACACACACACACACACACACACACTGCATCACTTCTGTGCCATTCAGTTTCAGAAAACAACAGAAGCAGGACCGGCTTTTCCTCTCTGTTTGTAGAGAACAGCTGATGGTGTTGTGTGTGTGTGTGTGTGTGTGTCACTCCTTTATCAAACACACAGGTTTGGATCAAATTACAAACAGCACAATGATGTCATGAGGATATGATTGTGTAAAAGAGAGAAGAACGAACCGATTGTGGCATATAAATACAGCATAGCGAGAACTTCTGAATTAAAATCTGAGGTCATTTTAAAATAAAACAGCATTCTGCTCATACTTTTACTATAGTAAAGAAAATGTATTATTTTGGGGGTCGGTTAGATTTTTTATGTTTTGGAAAAGTCTCTTCTGCTCACCAAGGCTGCATTTATTTGATTTATTTTTAGAAATAGTGAAATAATTGTATTTGCTATCTATGTGAATATACAGTAAAGTGTCATTTATTCCTGTGATCAAAGCTGAATTTATCATCATTACTCCAGTCTTCAGTGTCACATGATCCTTCAGAAATCGCTCTAATATGAGGATCTGATGATCAAGATTCATTTATGATTATTATCGGTGTTTAAAACAGTTGTGCCGCTTCATGTGTGTGGAAACTGTGATACTTTACACTTGCTTAGTTGATTTTAATTTAAAAGTTTTGTCATTTTGTTTTGTCATTTCAATTATTTTATATTTTTTAAATGTGTCTATAAAGTTATTAATTATATTTTATCACATCAATTTAAACTGAATGAAAATACAGACTTAATTTCAATAATTTAGTAACAGTGCATCTCTTCTTAAAACACACATGATTTGAGGAATCATTCATGTCAAATGGACACATGCTTTGAGGCTGTAATAATAGTAGAGCTGCACGACTCTGGATAATCTGACAATCATGCTTTTTGTTTAATCGAGATCATGATTATCCCAAGGATCTGAATTGACAACTAAACAATAACGAGTAATTTACTAGAAGTGACTAATTCAATTCAAATATTGATCGCTTTGAAAGAATGACTCACTCTCAAAGGCTTCACTTGTTTCATTACTGGATAAATCAACATTTTTAAATGATTCAATGACGAACAGTCTCTTGTCTACTGGTGTAACGAAGTAATTGATGCAATCTTTACTTGAAGCGTCAAGTTCCTTTCATAAGGTGATTTGCTCTATTTTGATCACGACTGTAGACATCAGTGTTTATATTCCAACTATAAACTTGTATGGCAGTATTTCTGTGATATTTAGAAGTATTATAACACAGAAATAATGATACTGTTGTTGAAAAGACTGTTAGTGAAGCTGTTTCACACTGAACGTGACGACTCACTGGACCAGAACACAGATCTGAATCAGTGTGATCGTACTTGGAGCCGAATCACTGTGATTTAGGAATGATTCATGCGTTTGAATCGAGATTGCGATCTTTAAACAATTAATCGTGCTACGAATAGTAGTGATACTAATCAGAAAACCATCTGAAAATGACTGTGCATTCAGAACCTGCTGGTTTTGTATAGATCATGTTGTGTTAATGTTTCACATGCTGTTCAACTAGATGATTCTTGTCTTTACTACAGAAGCACATTCCTCTGAGAGAGTTCAGCGCTTTATACGGATGCAGTGAGTATCACACACACACACACCACACCTGTCTGAGGACTGAAACACAATGACTGTCCTGTCATGCTTTGAACTGAAGGAACTGGTTTCCCTGCATCAATCAGTGTGTGTATGAATGTGTGGGTTCATTTCCTTTTGCTGACAAAAAAAGTGTTTCATAAATCTATTTTAATCATAAATAAGGTGGAGTCAGGCTTAGCTGTAGTCATTATTATCGGCTTAAACGATTCAGGTTAAGTGTTGTGTTTTAATACTCACAGAGAAGTCATTCGGACCATCGTTCCGGCCGTAGTGAAGCGTCCGACTGTTGTGCATGTGAACATCCATTACGGCATCCAGGCCACGGCGTCTTGTGAACAAAAGGTTGAGTGGAAAAGGTCAGGGGTCGTGTGAAATGGTCTGAACATTTCCACGTACCCGATTGACTTGTTTCACATGATACACCTGGAACACACACACACACAATACACAGTCAAAATCAATCCTCCATCCTAACTGCTGTTCTCAGATCACTGAGGAATATTGTGTTTGCTCACACAGATCTCCTGAGGTCTGACTAATTCATGTGGTGAACTTTCTCATTTTATTGGGGACATTTTTCATTCATAAACAGAAATTCTTAGGGTCTCAACCCTCATTCCCTTTATTTTTAGTAGAACTTAAATTACTTTTCAATTCTCTTACCCTGATAGATAATAAGAAGTGTAATAGACTTATAGAGTGCTATAAAAATATATTTGGTAAGCTTCCCTGATATTATAGTGCAGGGCTTGACATTAACCTTTTGAGGCACTTGTCCTTCGGACAAGTAAATTTATGTTTCACTTGTCCATGCACAAAAGTCACTTGTCCGGGTAAAGATTTATAATTTTATCTAGGGCTGCACGATTTGGGGAAAATGTCATATTGCGATTATTGAGGTCAATATTGCGGTTGTGATATGAGATTGCGATATAATTAACAAATGGTTTCATGAGTCAACTTGTTTGGTTCTAAACCAAATGATTAGTGATAATTCTGAAATTAGCAATAGCCTAACAACTAAATGATTGAGAACACCTATAATGATCAATAAGCCATTGATTTCTGGATAAAAAATTAACTGTCTAACAGGTACATATACAGAAATTGAATAAAGTTATCAAACAGGCTGCATAAATTATAAATTATATATAGACTACTCCTTATTAAAGCTACACAAGTTCTTTAGTCAAGAGCAGTGAGTAATTTTCTCTGTTCCCTTTGTTCTTTCATTAACTTTACTGACAGAACGCTTTAGCTGGCCCTTTAAGAGCATCTGCTGTGGACAGAGATGTGGATCTCACACGCGCCTCATTCTCTCACGAGTCACAACCAACTCTTTATGTCCATCATAAGACTGCTCTTATGTTATGAAGATACTCGACAAATGACATTTTGGCTTAATTGTGTGTGTGTTGATGTTCGTTCAAGCGTGAAAGTGAACTTCTGGCGCTGCGGTCTGTGCATGCGCATTTTACTGGCGCGCGTCCTTCTCTGAGTCAGATTCAGGACATTCACAGGCAGCGCCAAAAATGTGTTCGTTTCAAATCGGTAAAATTAAATCTGTAAAATAGACGTAACGAGTGGCACATAACGTGAAGTAACATGGCATTTTATTTTGTTTGACATTTCACTTGTCCAGTCGGACAACTAATTTTCTCTTCTACTTGTCCTACAAAAAATCCACTTGTCCCGGACAAGCCTTAATGTCGAGCCCTGACTAAGATCAGAATTTGAATGTTTTCTGTTGTTTACATGGAGTTGCGGTTTCATTAGCAGGTTCGGTCAGTAAGATGGGTGGATTTGTGTTGTTTTCGGGTACCTGGCGTGAAGGGCAGCATGTCTTTATGTTTGTTGGCATCGGGTGTAGGTTGGACCAGGTCAATGATGTCATGATCTACAGGGCTGTGATGACGTGCCGTTTGTGTGTGTGAGGCCGGACGCCCCACCGTGAGTCCCGTCCTCTCATCGTCCTCCTCCAGGGAGCCGATGGTCTCCTCAAAGAACAGAATACACTCCCTTTCCTCGAGACTGAGGTACTGCAGATCATCTTCCTAGAGAGAGAGAGAGTTAAAGAAAACATTCAATGACTCCTAGTTGGCACGTTGTATATCATGCATGTCACAATACAAAAAGGCAATATGTGTTGTGAATAGTTCACCCAACATAAAAATTACAGTGTGAGGGGAAAAAAAATAAAGATTTAGGGCTCTATCTTGCACCCGGCGCAAATGACTTTATACACTGACGCATTTATCATTCCTATTTTGCACTCGCGCAAAGTGGGCTTTTTTCCTCCACAGACGCACGTCGGTAAACTAACAAATGAACTTGGCGCTTCCTGGGCGGGTTGGCGCAAAAAGGAGGCGTGTGTCGGCGCAAACAATCCCTGGTGCTATTTTGCAGTTCCAGAAAACAATTGCACCAATGACCAGAAAAAACCTGGTCTAAAGTCAGTGGCGCATTGCGCGTATATTCAGATGCTATTTTAAGCGTGCATGCTTGGCCATAATACAGAGTGTGAACAACGCGGATACACTGTAGATGATTCTCTCATCAACACAGATGCATTTTACTTTTTGCAAATGATACATTATTATACGGAAAATATATAAACATGAGGGAAATCATTGTTGTGTCCATGATGATGGGAAAAACAGGCATAAAGCTTACACATTTACCCAAATTATTATATGCATGTTTAACCCGAAGCTAATTTGGGTGGGTTTGTCCCATCCCCAGTGTCCCTTCTCTTTCTTTTCACGGCCCTGACGAGAACATCATTCTACTCGGCTGTGAATCCGACGCTGAAGCGCGCTTGGTAAATGCGCCGTTAAATAGAATTGCGCCACGGAACAAGCGCATCTCGTTCATCATGCTCTTAAAGGGAATGTGATATGACGCTCTTATTGGTTTATTTCCGTTACGCCCAAACCACACCTATGAATAATGAAGCTACTCCAGACCAACCCCTTTTAGATTTGCGCCAGGCGCAAGAGGCATTTATCCCGCCGGGAAAATAGCAACAGCACCGGGATCCGCCCACAAAGTTAATTGCGCTTTGCGCTTTGACACTTGCGTTTCAGATCGTTAAAATAGGGCCTTTAGTGTCAGTACTCCATTAAACTACTGCATATAATGTTGAATATAATGTATAATAATGCATATTTGTGTGTCCTGATAATGTTGCAGTAAAAGTGGTCTATACATTATTCTAATAAAATGTACGCAGTGAAAGAGTGCAAGCATTCGTCTAAAATAATTATATTTTCAGCTTCAGGATCATGAATATTGTTATTCTGGTGTCTCTATTGTTCATTGGGTTTCAGCACCAAGTCTATTCATTTACACCCATAATGTAATATCAAATTTAGCATATTAATCAACAGTTCATTTTTGCAGTAATATCGTATCGATGACACTGAGGGCATGCACACCCTTCACCCTGAACAGCCCCACTGTAAGTGAGCTGCCTGGACATCACACACACACACACACACACACACACACACACACTGCATCACTTCTGTGCCATTCAGTTTCAGAAAACAACAGAAGCAGGACCGGCTTTTCCTCTCTGTTTGTAGAGAACAGCTGATGGTTTGTGTGTGTGTGTGTGTGTGTGTGTGTCACTCCTTTATCAAACGCACAGGTTTGGATCAAATTACAAACAGCACAATGATGTCATGAGGATATGATTGTGTAAAAGAGAGAAGAACGAACCGATTGTGGCATATAAATACAGCATAGCGAGAACTTCTGAATTAAAATCTGAGGTCATTTTAAAATAAAACAGCATTCTGCTCATACTTTTACTATAGTAAAGAAAATGTATTATTTTGGGGGTCGGTTAGATTTTTTATGTTTTGGAAAAGTCTCTTCTGCTCACCAAGGCTGCATTTATTTGATTTATTTTTAGAAATAGTGAAATAATTGTATTTGCTATCTATGTGAATATACAGTAAAGTGTCATTTATTCCTGTGATCAAAGCTGAATTTATCATCATTACTCCAGTCTTCAGTGTCACATGATCCTTCAGAAATCGCTCTAATATGAGGATCTGATGATCAAGATTCATTTATGATTATTATCGGTGTTTAAAACAGTTGTGCCGCTTCATGTGTGTGGAAACTGTGATACTTTACACTTGCTTAGTTGATTTTAATTTAAAAGTTTTGTCATTTTGTTTTGTCATTTCAATTATTTTATATTTTTTAAATGTGTCTATAAAGTTATTAATTATATTTTATCACATCAATTTAAACTGAATGAAAATACAGACTTAATTTCAATAATTTAGTAACAGTGCATCTCTTCTTAAAACACACATGATTTGAGGAATCATTCATGTCAAATGGACACATGCTTTGAGGCTGTAATAATAGTAGAGCTGCACGACTCTGGATAATCTGACAATCATGCTTTTTGTTTAATCGAGATCATGATTATCCCAAGGATCTGAATTGACAACTAAACAATAACGAGTAATTTACTAGAAGTGACTAATTCAATTCAAATATTGATCGCTTTGAAAGAATGACTCACTCTCAAAGGCTTCACTTGTTTCATTACTGGATAGATCAACATTTTTAAATGATTCAATGACGAACAGTCTCTTGTCTACTGGTGTAACGAAGTAATTGATACAATCTTTACTTGAAGCGTCAAGTTCCTTTCATAAGGTGATTTGCTCTATTTTGATCACGACTGTAGACATCAGTGTTTATATTCCAACTATAAACTTGTATGGCAGTATTTCTGTGATATTTAGAATTATTATAACACAGAAATAATGATACTGTTGTTGAAAAGACTGTTAGTGAAGCTGTTTCACACTGAACGTGACGACTCACTGGACCAGAACACAGATCTGAATCAGTGTGATCGTACTTGGAGCCCGAATCACTGTGATTTAGGAATGATTCATGCGTTTGAATCGAGATTGCGATCTTTAAACAATTAATCGTGCTACGAATAGTAGTGATACTAATCAGAAAACCATCTGAAAATGACTGTGCATTCAGAACCTGCTGGTTTTGTATAGATCATGTTGTGTTAATGTTTCACATGCTGTTCAACTAGATGATTCTTGTCTTTACTACAGAAGCACATTCCTCTGAGAGAGTTCAGCGCTTTATACGGATGCAGTGAGTATCACACACACACACTCCACACCTGTCTGAGGACTGAAACACAATGACTGTCCTGTCATGCTTTGAACTGAAGGAACTGGTTTCCCTGCATCAATCAGTGTGTGTATGAATGCGTGGGTTCATTTCCTTTTGCTGACAAAAAAAGTGTTTCATAAATCTATTTTAATCATAAATAAGGTGGGGCCAGGCTTAGCTGTAGTCATTATTATCGGCTTAAACGATTCAGGTTAAGTGTTGTGTTCAGTGGTGTAGTCTACGTGATACGCAGGTATACGCCGTATACCCACTAGAAAATGTCAAGGATTTGCGTATGCCCACTAGGAAATGGCAAAGATCTCCGTATGCCCAGTTTAAAAAGCGTGAGGATTCATCACAACATCGTTTTGTGAAATTAATTTCCTACGACATCAGCCCCCCTAAACGTAGGCGACAGAATTAAGTTCTGTTATCAGATTCAGCGCGCGAGCAGAGAGCACGTCAAAAACAGAGGACAGGGTGTGTGTGTGTGTGTGTGTGTGTGTGTGTGCGTGTATCTGAGCCTCATTGGTCTGTCACTGCTCGTCAATGTCAGAATATTTGAGATGACAAATCAAATCAAAGTAGGCGGGCTTTATGTTTAAAGACGCTGCTGAGCGCGAATTTCAGCAGAGCGACAGCGACTCGACGCTTCAGTTTACGGGCAAGTGCGAGATGTAAGTGGCTAAACTTAACATTTCATATTTTACATTTTAGGTCATAAATGTTAAACGAATGACAAAAAAATAATCAGGCAAACTAATATAGTTTTGTCTAATTTCGCCATTTTGAACTGAAGTAAATAGGCCCATGTAACGTGACTCATGCAATTTAATAGTTTACTGTCATTGCGAGGGGACAAGAAACATTAACAAAGCCGTTTACATCATTTTAGCCACAAGAGTAATAATGAATGTGTACATATTGAGAATATAATAATAATTGTAGCCTTTAGTACATTAAAAAAGCTCAGCCTTCGGAGGGGAAGAGAATTTACTGCCCACTGACATAGTTTTAAAGCTATTTCTTATTCTTTTTTTTTTGTCTTCAAACGTCTTGAAATGCACATCAGAGAAATTAAAAAATTTGAAGCACCAACCAACCTCAAATTTAGGACCTCTTTGATTATAAAGCCCTGTCTACGGCCCTGTATTAGTCATAAAATCAATAATGAATGTGTGGCCTATATGTTTTGAATGCATTTAGTAAACCTAGCTTTAGTAGCTTTCAGTGAATAAACATGTCCGAGAACAATTATTCATAGGCAAAATCAACCTATCAGTTGACCCTTTGTTTACTTTCTTCACTGACAGACAAAAATGAAAAGCCTATATCAGTCAAAGCTCAGCTTTTGGAGGGGAAGAGACAGGGCAAGATAAAAACAAAGAGAAAAAAAGAGGGTGATGCTGATGAGGGGAGAGAAATAATCTGCTGCCCAGTGCCAACTGACATGGTTTTAAAGCTGTTATCTAATTTTTTTGGCCTTCAAATCATCCTAAAATGCACATATGTAGATCAGAGAAATAAACATTTTCTCAGGGAAACCCTGAACCCCCTGACTAACCTACCTCACATTTGGGACAACAGTGATTACAAAACCCTGCCTTTGCATGTAATGAAACTGTACTGGTTAATAGTGAGCATTAGATAAAGTGTTACCTTTTTATTTATTTTTTTTTTTAGAAAAAAAGTGATGATCAAAATCCTATGATGCCCCTGCTTCATGCAACCTGTCAAAATCAAAGTTTTGTATAACTTTAAGAAAATATAAAAGAAATATATTACTATTGCACAGCAGAGTATACTTCAAGTAGGCCTAATAATACTAATAATAGTTTATTAAAACACACAGAAGCTCAAATGTCTTTAATTTACAACCCACCAAAATAAACGTTTTTAGAGATAAATAAAGTAACTCGATGGAATTATGAAAGAAATTGCATAGTAAAATGTAATTTTTTAAAATAATAGTAATCAAATCTATTAAAACAGAATTTTAAAGGAATATCAAGTTTTTAAAATTTTTTGCAAATGGGTGTTGGTGGTGGCGGCGGGGGGTGGGGTGCTGCTGGTATATCACAGTATACTCACTACAAAAAACTAGACTACACCACTGGTTGTGTTTTAATACTCACAGAGAAGTCTATTCGGACCATCGCTCCGGCCGGTAGTGAAGCGTCCGAACTGTTGTGCATGTGAACATCCATTACGGCACCCAGGCCACGGCGTCTTGTGAACAAAAGGTTGAGTGGAAAAGGTCAGGGGTCGTGTGAAATGGTCTGAACATTTCCACATACCCGATTGACTTGTTTCACATGATACACCTGGAACACACACACACACAATACACAGTCAAAATCAATCCTCCATCCTAACTGCTGTTCTCAGATCACTGAGGAATATTGTGTTTGCTCACACAGATCTCCTGAGGTCTGACTAATTCATGTGGTGAACTTTCTCATTTTATTGGGGACATTTTTCATTCATAAACAGAAGTTCTTAGGGTCTCAACTAGAGCCCGACCGATAAAGGATTTTGAAGGCCGATACCCAGGGACGGATTATGGCGATGATGTGCCCTGGGCACGGATGTCTCAAAGGCCCCCTTCACCATTTTTTTTTTTTTTTGGACAACAGTGTTGCGCGCCGCAATTGGACAGGCAAGCCAGGCATTTTAAGGGGACCCCTGAGGGCTGATCATTTAAACAATCAGAAATGTTAATATACAGACAGCAACATCTCTGCATCCCCCTTATCCTCGTCTCTCGTTACGCTCGTTATGCTTTTACCTTTTTCAAACTGGTACAGCGCTTATCGCGGTATAGGTAGAAAATGCATGATTTGATTTGTTAAACATGAAAAGGACTTATCCATCTGGCATGGCACCTCGCTCTAATTTTAACCTCGATAACTGCATATCCAAAGTGTAGCCTATGTGTGTACTGCGGAGTGTGAGCGCGCACTGCATGGCAGATCGGTGCGAACACTTGCACTTTCCTCAACAGTGGAAACAACTTGAAAGTAGCCTACTACGGAGCCCAGCCCGGGAAGTCACCTGTGGAGAAAACAAAAAACAACAATCCGTGGCGACGGTTTTGCAATCCGTCCCCTCAGTTTATAAACTGTACGCACGAATTCTCAACCTGTTCCCTCGGGTTAACAATTCGTGCCCACAGTGCCCACGGATTATGAAACCGTATTCACGAGTTCTCTGAATCCGTGTTCTCAGAACTTTGTAAACCATGCCTTCAGTTTTTTTGCAATCTGCTGCACCCACAAATTCTATACATTTGCCCACGCTTTTTCCGCTTTCGCAATCCGTACTCACGGGCTTTGTACTGCGTCCCCAGAGTGTGCCGCATGATTCAGCCGGTCCTCCGCGCTTACGATGCGGGATGCTATTGCATTGTTTTTAAACAGGACTTCACATACAAAAAATAAATATAACACAAACACAAGGTTATAGGCCTATAAAAGTAAAACATTTACATAAATTATTTAATTGATTAACATATTCCTGTCTGAAGTGAACTAATTTAGAGCTAGAAACGCAAATAATAGGCCCAATAAGAATAATTAAGGCTATTATCAACTTACCATTTAGGCTACGTATTTTAGATATAAGACGCATTTATCAGAAAGAAACAAAGAAATTTCGTCGAATGTACAGTCATAATACAGGTGAGACAATAGCAATACGGGGCTGACAGATTATCACAAATAACACACAAGCACTTTTGACGACGCGCATAGCCTATCTGTAAAAATCAGAATATGCCTTTATCTAATCAATAAACTCTGAGGCAGCAGATATTACAAGCAATATTATTAATTAAATTGTACAAAAAGAATCAATTAGTAATGTGATTTTGATTAACTTTTACTCAATTCTAATTTCTTCAATTTAATTAATAATATTGTTTGTAATCTGTTGCCTCAATTTTATTGATTAGATAAACATTTCTTTTTACAGTGATTTAAGTGTTTGTGCACAAAAAAAAATAGAAAATAACATTGACGTTTAGATTTTTGTTTAAGACTTTTTGCCTTTATTAATCATTTAAAATGTTCGCAAATTAATATGGAAAAAATAGATTCTACTTTCTAAAATCAAATTAGAACATGGAAATTATATTTTGCCCAGTGCTAGAGAAGAGCATGTCTCTGGAACCATACAGAGAGATAATTTATAGTTGATTTATAGGCTCATCATAATAAATGTGTCTGAAAAAAATAACGATGGATTTTTATTGTTTTTAAATAAACTGTTTTCTATTGTCGGGCTGTTCTATTGCTATTTATGCATGCGCTTAAGCGCGGAATAGGCTATTGATCCACTTGGTTGTGGTTTTAAACTCATTTTTGTTTTTTTGTTTTTTGGTTAACCGACCGTCTTCTACGCGTGACTTTTACATGACGCAATGCTTTTTTATGCGCCTTTAGATGTTCCTCTCAACAGCGCAGCATCAATACATTAAAATTATTTATTTGATTTATTAAATTTTTTTTGCAACTGCAAAAAAACATACATTATAACTCAATATTTAACACAATTTTCCTGAAAATAAAAATAAAATAAAAATAATTATTTGAAAAGAATATACAGTAAATTTTACAGGGCCCCCTGCTGGCCCAGTGCCCTGGGCAAGTGCCCAGTAGGCCCGTGCGTTAATCCGTGCTTGCCGATACCGATACAAATATGTTTTGGTTTTAAAATCCGATATGCCGATATATCGGCCGATATTTTTTATATTATTTTTTGTTTTCGAAACGCGCAACAAAACATTAACAGATTTCCCTAACGTTAGTTATTTGTAGTTATTTATGAGTTTTAACTAAAATATTATGATTCATGCATTTTAAAAAGAAACTTGTTTCTTTTATTGTCACAACAGAACAGACTGATTAGCTAGCTTTGTGATTAGCTAGTCTATGATGAGCCATAATTTAGCAATATAATTCCACAACTGATGGGGATGTTCTTTTAATTGTTATTCAAGCAATGTATGTCTTGTGACCAACTCAACGAGTGTTGCCAACAGGGACGAGTGTAGAGTGCCCTCTGGTGGACAAACTATACAACTTCAACACTCATGACATGGTTCAAGCATGTTTTGCCCATTTTTATTTAATTTTTTTAAATATTCATTTATCGGCCATTATAACTGCCGATACCGATAATTTGGAAAATGCCTAATATCGGCCGATAATATTGGCATGCCGATATATCGGTCTGGCTTCTAATCTACAACCCTCATTCCCTTTATTTTTAGTAGAACTTAAATTACTTTTCAATTCTCTTACCCTGATAGATGACAAGAAGTGTAATAGACTTATAGAGTGCTATAAAAATATATTTGGTAAGCTTCCTGATATTATAGTGCAGGGCTTAAACATTAACCTTTCGAGGCACTTGTCCTTCGGACAAGTAAATTTATGTTTCACTTGTCCATGCACAAAAGTCACTTGTCCGGGTAAAGATTTATAATTTTATCTAGGGCTGCACGATTTGGGGAAAATGTCATATCTGCGATTATTGAGGTCAATATTGCGGTTGTGATATGAGATTGCCGATATAATTAACAAATGGTTTCATGAGTCAACTTGTTTGGTTCTAAACCAAATGATTAGTGATAATTCTGAAATTAGCAATAGCCTAACAACTAAATGATTGATAACACCTATAATGATCAATAAGCCATTGATTTCTGGATAAAATATTAACTGTCTAACAGGTACATATACAGAAATTGAATAAAGTTATCAAACAGGCTGCATAAATTATAAATTATATATAGACTACTCCTTATTAAAGCTACACAAGTTCTTTAGTCAAGAGCAGTGAGTAATTCTCTGTTCCTTTTGTTCTTTCTAGGGCTGTAATCAACCAAAGAAATCCTTAGTCGACCAAGGTCTTGTCCTGCACGACGATTAGTCGACTAAAAAAAAAAAAAAAAAACGGATGTTTTGATTGAACATTTTTAAACAATTGTCATAGAGCATTTATAAAACAACAACGAAAAAACATCGAAAATAAATAAAACTATAATAATAATACAATTCTTTGAAAATTAAGTGATTTGTTTAACTGCAAGTGAGGAGCTCTGTCCTTGGTCTATACTGACGGTCACAATCGCGCACCTGATCACACCACACGCTACAAAATAATATAACTGCTATCTGCCACATAATGAAAAATCCTAACAAAAGCTCTCGTTTATACAGGCTGTATTCTTCTTTACTTACAAAGCTATGGGTTAACTTTTGTCCAGCCGATCTGTTAGGCGTTCTTAAAACAACAGACAAAATAGCCTAAAAAACTATCTGAAATCTAGGCTGTGTTGTAAGATAGCATATAAGTTTAATTTCGTTTTGTTACATTATTTAGGCTACTTTCAAATGAGTCAAGTGTACAGATAAAAACCTATTAAGAAAACAATCTATTGAGTCAGTATGATAAAGCCGTTAAAAGAGCTGCTCACGTCTTTTGCGCGCTCAAGTTTGATTTCAAATAGGCACGCGATATGCGCGCTCATAATGGAGCAAACGCGTCGCCACCGTCGCCTACCTCCACAAACATGTAGCCAGACAAAAGATTTAGATTTCTTGGACATTCTGTCGACTAAAGTAGCGTGAACTGAATGAATACAGCAAAACCACCTACCAGTACATCCCTTACTGAGCGCGAGCAGCAGCGCAGCCAGTAGGTGCGGTTCCCGAGTGTGTTATGTGTGTGCGCTAAACTGTGGCGCAGTTACAAGAAATAGCCTAAAAGCATTTAAAGTTGGGGATAAAACATAGGCTAATTATATTTAGAATACAGTAATAAATAACTGCTTTATAAAGGAATAAATATCAGGGAGTAAATCATTGAAAATGTATTTCTATTGGCAAAAAAAAAAAAAAATGCGACTGGTCGACCAATAAGAATTTCAGTCGACCAAGACGGTATGGACTGATTAGTCGACTAAACGACTAAAGTTGACAGCCCTAGCTCATTTCATTGAGGTTACTGACAACACGCTTAGCTGGCCCTTTAAGGGCCAACTGCTGTGGACAGAGATGTGGATCTCACACGCGCCTCATTCTCTCATGAGTCACAACCAACTCTTTATGTCCATCATAAGACTGCTCTTATGTTATGAAGATACTCGACAAATGACATTTTGGCTTAATTGTGTGTGTTGTTGAGGTTCGTCAAGCGTGAAAGTGAACTTCTGGCGCTGCCGGGTCTGTGCATGCGCATTTTCATGGCACGCGTCTTCTCTGAGTCACATTCAGGACATTCACAGGCAGCAGCCCAAAAATGTGTTCGTTTACAAATCGGTAAAATTAAATCTGAAAGTAGGACGTAACGAGTGGCACATAACGTGAAGTAACATGGCATTTTATTTTGTTTGACATTTCACTTGTCCAGTCGGACAACTAATTTTCTCTAGGGCTGCAACAACGATTGGATTAAATCGATTAAAATTAATTTCTGAAAGAGTTAGCAACGTTACATTATCGATTCGTTCAGATGCACGTGACACGGAAATGTTTGTATATATATTTAAAAAAAAAGTTTGAGTTAAGTGCGAGACACTCTGCATTCTCTCTTCACGCACTGTCGCTCGTGGCCGAGTTCACATTTGTCGACGGAGAGACCCGAGTGTGTCCGTGATGGTCAAGGAGAGAGAGACCCGAGTGTGTCCGTGATGGTCAAGGAGAGAGACCCGGAGTGTGCTGCCGTGATGGTCGGAGAGAGAGAGACCGAGTGTGTCCGAGATCGCTCACGCGAGGCGAGAGACCGAGAGAGTCTGTGATCACGAGAGAGACCGAATGTGTCCCGGAATCGCTCACGCGGGAGCGAGCCGTATGCGTCCGTGATCACGGAGAGCACGATGTGTGTCCGAGATCTGGTGCGCGCGTGCGTTTGTCCAGAGATCGCGACACGAGAGACCGAGTGTGTCTGAGCATTAGTAATTTGGTACATAGCCTACTAGACATTCTCTGATACTATAGTAATACATAATTAGGCATATTATATAAGATATAAATGAAAACAACAATTCAATTCTTACCACTGAATTAGCAAACTGTGATTTGAATCAGATAGACAGATGAAAACACTTTGTCTGTCCAAGTAGCCTGCCTACCACTACAAAGGGGAATATTTTTTCCACAATTTGAAGCACTGAATTGTTCAAACTTCACTCTAAATGACTCACTGACTTCACTATATGCTCAGAAAGGATGAGAGAAAATACCTTACACCATAGGAGATGGTCAATACCATTGTATTTGATATATATATTACTTTATATTGTATTTATATTTTATATTCATTGTATTTATAATTAATATTAGGATAAACTTAGAGATATTATCTTCTGATATAATAATTATTATTGCTATTATTACCTAGGTAAAATAGTAGATAAGTGCATTTGCTTGTTCAAAAGTTTCAAACATTTTGTTAAAGATTATGACATCTTTGACAAACACACAGCACAAGTTTGTGAGTGTGTGCAGAGTGTGGTGTAGAGAACAAGTTCTGACGTTCAAAACAAATCCTGTTAAGTTTTCTGATTTGTATTTTTCTGTATTTTTTATCAATTTATTGTTCTGACAGCTGCAGGCCCCTTTAAAAAGAAAATATGCATCTTTTCTGTGCACTTTATTTTTTAAAAGGCCTATATATTTGGCAGATGTAAAGCATACATGTGTATGTTTTTTGTTTCAGTCCATTTTTTGCACTGGATCACTGAATTTGCACCTTTTAGTTCTGTTTTTTAATAAAGTATTGGAAAATAATGTTTTTAATCCGATTCATCGATTAATTGACAAATTAATCGGCAGATTAATGAATTATTAAAATAATCATTAGTTGCAGCCCTAATTTTCTCTTTCTACTTGTTCCTACAAAAAATCCACTTGTCCCGGACAAGCCTTAATGTCGAGCCCTGACTCAGATCAGAATTTGAATGTTTTCTGTTGTTTACATGGAGTTGCGGTTTCATTAGAGGTTCGGTCAGTAAGATGGGTGGATTTGTGTTGTTTTAGGGTACCTGGCGTGAAGGGCAGCATGTCTTTATGTTTGTTGGCATCGGGTGTAGGGTGGACCAGGTCAATGATGTCATGATCTCAGAGGGCTGTGATGACGTGCCGTTTGTGTGTGTGAGGCCGGACGCCACCGTGAGTCCCGTCCTTCTCATCGTCCTCCTCCAGGGAGCCGATGGTCTCCTCAAAGAACAGAATACACTCCCTTTCCTCGAGACTGAGGTACTGCAGATCATCTTCCTAGAGAGAGAGAAAGTTAAAGAAAACATTCAATGACTCCTAGTTGGCACGTTGTATATCATGCATGTCACAATACAAAAAGGCAATATGTGTTGTGAATAGTTCACCCAACATAAAAATTACAGTGTGAGGGGAAAAAAAATAAAGATTTAGTGTCAGTACTCACATTAAACTACTGCATATAATGTTGAATATAATGTATAATAATGCATATTTGTGTGTCCTGATAATGTTGCAGTAAAAGTGGTCTATACATTATTCTAATAAAATGTACGCAGTGAAAGAGTGCAAGCATTACGTCTAAAATAATTATATTTTCAGCTTCAGGATCATGAATATTGTTATTCTGGTGTCTCTATTGTTCATTGGGTTTCAGCACCAAGTCTATTCATTTACACCCATAATGTAATATCAAATTTAGCATATTAATCAACAGTTCATTTTTGCAGTAATATCGTATTCGTGACACGAGGGCATGCACACCCTTCACCCTGAACAGCCCCACTGTAAGTGAGCTGCCTGGACATCACACACACACACACACACACACACACACACACTGCATCACTTCTGTGCCATTCAGTTTCAGAAAACAACAGAAGCAGGACCGGCTTTTCCTCTCTGTTTGTAGAGAACAGCTGATGGTTTGTGTGTGTGTGTGTGTGTGTGTGTGTGTGTGTCACTCCTTTATCAAACACACAGGTTTGGATCAAATTACAAACAGCACAATGATGTCATGAGGATATGATTGTGTAAAAGAGAGAAGAACGAACCGATTGTGGCATATAAATACAGCATAGCGAGAACTTCTGAATTAAAATCTGAGGTCATTTTAAAATAAAACAGCATTCTGCTCATACTTTTACTATAGTAAAGAAAATGTATTATTTTGGGGGTCGGTTAGATTTTTTATGTTTTGGAAAAGTCTCTTCTGCTCACCAAGGCTGCATTTATTTGATTTATTTTTAGAAATAGTGAAATAATTGTATTTGCTATCTATGTGAATATACAGTAAAGTGTCATTTATTCCTGTGATCAAAGCTGAATTTATCATCATTACTCCAGTCTTCAGTGTCACATGATCCTTCAGAAATCGCTCTAATATGAGGATCTGATGATCAAGATTCATTTAGGATTATTAAGAGTTATTAAGATTCATTGAGGACTGAAACACAATGACTGTCCTGTCATGCTTTGAACTGAAGGAACTGGTTTCCCTGCATCAATCAGTGTGTGTATGAATGCCTGGGTTCATTTCCTTTTGCAGACAAAAAAAGTGTTTCATAAATCTATTTTAATCATAAATAAGGTGGGGCCAGGCTTAGCTGTAGTCATTATTATCGGCTTAAACAGATTCAGGTTAAGTGTTGTGTTCAGTGGTGTAGTCTACGTGATACGCAGGTATACGCCGTATACCCACTAGAAAATGTCAAGGATTTGCGTATGCCCACTAGGAAATGGCAAAGATCTCCGTATGCCCAGTTTAAAAAGCGTGAGGATTCATCACAACATCGTTTTGTGAAATTAATTTCCTACGACATCAGCCCCCTAAACGTCAGGCGACAGAATTAAGTTCTGTTATCAGGATTCAGCCACGCGAGCAGAGAGCACGTCAAAAACAGAGGACAGGGTGTGTGTGTGTGTGTTCGTGTTGATCTGAGCCTCATTGGTCTGTCACTGCTCGTCAATGTCAGAATATTTGAGATGACAAATCAAATCAAAGTAGGCGGGCTTTATGTTTAAAGACGCTGCTAAGCGCGAATTTCAGCAGAGCGACAGCGACTCGACGCTTCAGTTTACGGGCAAGATGCGAGATGTAAGTGGCTAAACTTAACATTTCATATTTTACATTTTAGGTCATAAATGTTAAACGAATGACAAAAAAATAATCAGGCAAACTAATATAGTTTTGTCTAATTTCGCCATTTTGAACTGAAGTAAATAGGCCCATGTAACGTGACTCATGCAATTTAATAGTTTACTGTCATTGCGAGGGGACAAGAAACATTAACAAAGCCGTTTACATCATTTTAGCCACAAGAGTAATAATGAATGTGTACATATTGAGAATATAATAATAATTGTAGCCTTTAGTACATTAAAAAAGCTCAGCCTTCGGAGGGGAAGAGAATTACTGCCCACTGACAGTTTTAAAGCTATTTCTTATTCTTTTTTTTTGTCTTCAAACGTCTTGAAATGCACATCAGAGAAATTAAAAAATTTGAAGCACCAACCAACCTCAAATTTAGGACCTCTTTGATTATAAAGCCCTGTCTACGGCCCTGTATTAGTCATAAAATCAATAATGAATGTGTGGCCTATATGTTTTGAATGCATTTAGTAAACCTAGCTTTAGTAGCTTTCAGTGAATAAACATGTCCGAGAACAATTATTCATAGGCAAAATCAACCTATCAGTTGACCCTTTGTTTACTTTCTTCACTGACAGACAAAAATGAAAAGCCTATATCAGTCAAAGCTCAGCTTTTGGAGGGGAAGAGACAGGGCAAGATAAAAACAAAGAGAAAAGAGGTAATGCTGATGAGGGGAGAGAAATAATCTGCTGCCCAGTGCCAACTGACATGGTTTTAAAGCTGTTATCTAATTTTTTTGGCCTTCAAAACATCCTAAAATGCACATATGTAGATCAGAGAAATAAACATTTTCTCAGGGAAACCCTGAACCCCCTGACTAACCTACCTCACATTTGGGACAACAGTGATTACAAAACCCTGCCTTTGCATGTAATGAAACTGTACTGGTTAATAGTGAGCATTAGATAAAGTGTTACCTTTTTATTTATTTTTTTTTTAGAAAAAAAGTGATGATCAAAATCCTATGACGCCCCTGCTTCATGCAACCTGTCAAAATCAAAGTTTTGTATAACTTTAAGAAAATATAAAAGAAATATATTACTATTGCACAGCAGAGTATACTTCAAGTAGGCCTAATAATACTAATAATAGTTTATTAAAACACACAGAAGCTCAAATGTCTTTAATTTACAACCCACCAAAATAAACGTTTTTAGCAGGGGCGTAGCCAGGACATTTATTTCTGGGGGGGCCAGCTTGTGCCAGTCTTTTATTTGGGGTGGCACTTGATTGTCAAAAACTACTATTACTAAAACTCACGCGCGGCTCGTCAGGCCATAAACAATGGATTGAACTCCCTTATGACACTAATAATGTCTAATTGATAAATGCAATGTGTCATCATTATGTGAGGGGTTAGGGACCTTAACATGAGACAGGGATGTTTTTAGTGCAAATGACAGAAAGACACAATATGAATTGTCATATTAGGCGATAATTTATTTAGGTAAACCATTGCATTTTAAGTGCAACATCCAATTTATTTGTGATAACACAACAGGTTACAACAGTTGCACAAATCATGACTAGATCAAGTAGTAACACTTGAGTCATTACTAGTTAGTTCCAATGATCTTCACTTTATAATACGGATCTAAATAATTAGTAATTCCCACAAAAGTATCTAGTAACACTTCATCTGTGAGCTATTACTTACTAATTATTTGGATCTGTATAATAAAGTGAAGATCATTGGAACTAACTAGTAATGACTCAAGTGTTACTACATGATCTAGTCATGATTTGTGCAACTGTTTGAGATTTTTGGTGAACTTTAGTATACTTTTAGAAAATGTCTTTAGTAACACTTGAGTAATTACTAGTTAGTTCCAATAATCTTCACTTTATAATACGAATCCAAATAATTAGTAATTCCCACAGAAGTATCTAGTAACACTTTCATCTGTGAGCTATTACTTACTAATTCGTTAATAAGAGTTTCTTTTAGTTAATAGTAGTTACTAGTAGTTACTAGATTATTAATAAACTTTTTCAGTAGTTCTCTGGGAAGTATTAAAAAATAGAAGTTATTGATTAGTTAATAGTGAACTACCACTTTCATCTATGCGCTATTACTTACTAGTTTATTAATCAGAGTTTCTTGTTAGTTAATAATAGTTACTAGATTGTTAATATTGTGTTACTCATTGGTTCTTGTGTAGTTATTCATTAACGAAGGAACCGTATTCTAGTGTTACCCTGAAATGTTCTGTTCGCTTTGTGTCTGCTGTAACAATTACACTCTTAGAAGAAAAGGTTCAATATAGAACCTTAAAAGGTTCTAAAGCGTTACGTATTTGGAACCCCTGAAAATGCAATGCATGTGAATGATCACAAAATTCAAGATATGGTGGTTAAAAAATGTAATTAATCAATATCAGACGAAGAGTGCCATTTCACTTTTTATCCTCCAAAAATCTGCATGATTAAAATGTGATATTAAGTTACTACAACAGTTTAATAAACAATAATTTAATAACAACTACAAATGTTGCAGAATAATGTAATATATGAATGAATAATAGCCTTTAAAAAACCTTTGAGCCAAAAGGGTTCTTTCTTGTCGTTATTGAACCTTTTTTAGCATAAAATGTCCTTTGGAGTTGAGTAAAGAACCCTATGCTACATATATAGAACCCTTTTTCCTAAGAGTGTAGCTTACACTATAATCAATGGAAGTAGCTATAGGCTACACGACGTGATTGCAGCGCCAGCGCGTGCGTTTGAAGGGATAAAAATAGACCAGATTAGTCTAAAAGGGATTTTACTGTGTCATCGTGAACGGAACGCTTCAGTTAGTGCCTGTACCCTAAGTGACACATTGGAATTGACTTAAGCTAACTATCTAGCGCTAGCCAGCCAGATAATCATACATGTTTGCAAAAATAACAGCAGCAGCGCTGCTTAACTAAACTCACTCTACATTAAACTGAGTCAGAAGATAACTAATATGATCTTATCATTTCAATTAATGTTATGCTTTCAAAAGTATCACCAACTTACTCACCTGTTAGTTACAGTGGTATATACAGTGCATGGTTAGCTGCTAGTCTTCATTAAGCGCTGTCAGAATGAAGGCACGTTATGTCTCGCACTGTTGATGGGGGCGTGACCCAACATGTTGCTAATATGGGGCTTGTATCGTAAGTGACAAATCAATGACTTGATTAAAAAATGCATACATTTCAGCTTCCTTTTTAGACCGTTACTGGAGTTTTTATTTTTATTTTTTATTATTATTACTGGCCACCATGTAGCTACGCCCCTGGTTTTTAGAGATAAATAAAGTAACTCGATGGAATTATGAAAGAAATTGCATAGTAAAATGTAATTTTTTTAAAATAATAGTAATCAAATCTATTAAAACAGAATTTTAAAGGAATATCAAGTTTTTAAAATTTTTCGCAAATGGGTGTTGGTGGTGGCGGCGGGGGGTGGGGTGCTGCTGGTATATCACAGTATACTCACTACAAAAAACTAGACTACACCACTGGT
>JAQIUQ010006045.1:0-52945 GCA_030378365.1 Hybognathus amarus | reverse complement strand
ATCCACCATCAGATCCGGATTAATGACATGAGCTCATTCTGCATCAGGAACTGCACTAAAGCATTATGTTTCACTCAAACAGGAGAGGATTGTTTTAAACAGGATTTTCTCAAACAATGATATGTTTACATCACATGACCACTTCTCTGGAATGACTCCAACCCCTCTGACTTCTGTCATTTCCAAGATGAATATAAAGGAAAATATAAAAATGTCCAATTGCGCTCTAGCCCAACAGTAATAAGTAAACTTTGAGGGGTGAGGAGAGATGTAAAAGGAGTTGAGAAGTTTGAGAGTGGGAGGAATAAATGTTAAAAATCACTGTCAAAACACGCCAAGCTCATTTAAAACCCACCAAGACAGATCATTTAGAAGGAAACAAGAGGAGGAGAAAGAGAGAGAGAGAGAGAGAGAGAAAGAGAGAGGGAGAGAGGGGGAGAAAACTAGAGTTAGAAGAAAATCGTGATACACTGCAGGGGTGTTGAAATACACACTTACCATGCACCTAAACCAACCCCTTACACACACACTTTCACTCACTCACTCACTCACTCACTCACTCACTCACTCACTCACTCATTTGCACACTCACACACACTAATTGATAGGACAGTGTCTAATCCAAATATAATCCAAATACAGTCTATTAAAACTCCAAAACACAAAGACAATCTTATAAAATCTGCCTCGTCACCCTACACTCACACACACACGCGAGAACTGTTGACTAACACTTTCCTTTCCTCTGCCAAACTGTCATTATTAATTTGACCTTTATGCGCTGTCAACTTATTCAGGATGATGTCAATCATCTTTCATCTATTAGGAGAACAACTATATCAGACGCCGTCACACTTCTTTTCTCCTCCTCCTCTTCCCCTCCTCTTCTCCTCCTCTTTTCCTCCTCCTCCTCACTTCCTCTCCTCCTCCTCATCTTCTCCTCATCTCCTCCTCTTCTCCTCCTCCTCTTCTCTTCTCCTCATCATCTTTTCCTCTTCCTCTTCCTCCTCTTCTCTTCTCCTCATCATCTTCTTCTCCTCCTCTCCTCCTCCCCTCCTCCTCCTCATCTCCTCCTCCCCTCCTCCTCCTCCTCCTCCTCCTCCTCATCTTCTCCTCCTCCTCCTCATCTTCTCCTCCTCCTCCTCATCTCCTCCTTCTCCTCCTCTTCTCCCCCTCTTCTCCTCCTCCACTTCTCTTCCTCTTCTCCTCTTCTCCTGCATCAGACTGTTCCTCATCCTCGTTCCCCGGGACTCTGGGGCTGTTTTGAGTCGCTGGACTGTGAACCACCACAGTCCCAGGAAGCAAAACAGCTAGATAACAGTCTCACACACACACTCATACACACACTCACTCGCTCACACACACACACACTAACTCACTCACATGCACGCACACACATGCGCACATACACTTACACACTGACATGCACACACACCTCTACAGTCCCAAGATGCAAAACAGTCCGCTTACAGTCTCACACACACACACATACACACACACACTCCATTGCAGTTGACAGCTGGAATGAAATGGAATATGAAATGAAAGCTCTAATTGTCATCAAACTAAAGAGGCTGTTTGCTCGATTGCTGCTTTAAGCCAAGTTTTGAATATCTGACAAATTAAAAAGGAAAGCAAAAAATAAAAACAGATAATCTGCCAATTTCTCAAGCTTGTTAACGATAAGAGAAAAGAGGAATGTGAAGGATAAGGGAGACTTAAATGTGTCGGATCCAGTTAGCACTCAAGCAAAGCGGATACAGGAGCAGCTGCCAGTGTGTTTGTCTGTGTGTGAGATTTAATCTGTACTTCACTAACATATGTTAGACGACACAGAGTAAAGAAGCATCTGAGCCTGACACACAACGTTTGACTCCTGCAGGACTGATACACACTTTCAAAGCGGTTAAGGACATACAGAACTGGGAATCACTTGCGCTTTATGCCGTTTCCTGATCAGTGTGATATTCAGATTCCAGAGACAAAACAAGCCAATCAGAAGAGAGTGTGGGCGGAGTCACTCCACAAGCTCACTGCACTCGCAACCAAATCAATACACAAATCAATCAGAAGTTGGCTTGTAACTGGGTGTCTCATTTTAATAATGAAGCTGAGACACCCAATTTTTTGAGAAGTATAGAAAGATATAAAAAAGTTATTTGAATCTGAAGGTTCTCTGTGTCCCATTCTACAATAAATGAGGACTATTTGCTTAGGATGTGATTAACCTAAATGATGAAGAAACAATATAACTTCACTTCCTTCATCTCTATGATAATTTAGCCATTTTGGGGATGAGCTCATTCTAAAACATATTTTGGAGTGGAATCTGGGTCGAGGCAGACTTTAATCTCTTAAGGCCTGTGCACACCAAGCACGATAACTATAAAGATAACTATAAAGATATAATTCTAAAAATCGTTCTCCATATTAAAGAATAACAGAGTTCACACCACAGCTATAATGATAAAGATATGAGGAACGATATCGTTGGAATCACTTTCAGAATGATTTTTTTCCAGCTGTCCAACGATAAAACACAGACAACCAATCAGAATCGTGCATTTAAAATGGCAGATGACATTGCAGAGAAGTTAATCGTTGAGGTACAAAAAAAAATCCTCCACTGTTTGACAAGTCAAACTCATTTTTCAATGATATGTTAAAAAAGATGGATATATGGAAATCATCCTGGGAATAAAGGGTGAGAAGTATTCACAATGAGATTAAGCAGTTTAGCATAGTGTTACAAAATTACCTCAGGTAGGCTATCCAGCGCTAGTTGACAACATTGCTGAAGTACTAGGTGATGTTTTTATCCCATCATTGAATTCGTCAGCTAAATCCAGATATTACACTAGACATGCTAGATTCACTGTTTAGATGCGCTCCCAACACCTCTCGCCTTTTAAGGATATTGATAGTGTACCCAAAACAAAAAGCGCCTGTTTTTCCTTTTGATATTTGTTTGTAACGTGAAGCAGCAGCAGCAGGTCATTTGTGAGAAACCGCAGTGCGCGCTTAGTGCCGTGCGTGCTTAGAATAAAAAGAATGTTATTGGTCGTTGGCGTGGACGCATATATAGTTATCTTTATCGTTATCTTTATAGTTATCGTGCTTAGTGTGAACGGGCCATTACACTGGTTAGGGCAAGAGCTGTGTGGTTCCTCGTCTCCAGACATGTTCACACACTCAAGAGGTTCAAGTGTGGATGGAGTTGCAATTCAAAGCCCCATCAGGCCTGACAGGGGAACTCGCTACGGATGATCTGCTCTTCACAGAGTCGGTTCAGTGCCTGAGACTGAGTTACATCAGGAGTGAAGCAGAGGCAGGATGGGATGAACAACGGGAGCGAGACTGTAGAGATCAAGCGTGATGCACAAGTGCTGAAAAGTGAAGCCAAATCATCTCGATCGCCCCCAGTATTGAACCCAGTATTGATCCAGTTTAGATCCCAGTGTTGGTCCCAGTATAGGTCCCAGTGTTGATCCGAGTATAGGTCCCAGTGTTGGTCCCAGTATAGGTCCCAGTATTGATCTCATTATTGGTCCCAGTATTGGTCCCAGTACAGGTTCCAGTATTGGTCCCAGTATAGGTCCCAGTGTTGGTCCCAGTATAGGTCCCAGTATTGGTCCCAGTATTAGTCCCAGTATAGGTCCCAGTATAGGTCCCAGTATTGGACCCAGTATAGGTCCCAGTATTGGTTACTGTATAGGTCCCAGTATTGATCCCAGTATAGGTCCCAGCATTGATCCCAGTATAGGTCCCAGAATAGGTCCCAGTATATGTCCCAGTATTGATCCCAGTATGGGTCCCAGTATACACTCACCGGCCACTTTATTAGGTACACCTGTCCAACTGCTCGTTAACACTTAATTTCTTAAGCAGCCAATCACATGGCGGCAACTCAGTGCATTTAGGCATGTAGACATGGTCAAGACAATCTCCTGCAGTTCAAACCGAGCATCAGTATGGGGAAGAAAGGTGATTTGAGTGACTTGAACGTGGCATGATTGTTGGTGCCAGAAGGGCTGGTCTGAGTATTTCAGAAACTGCTAATCTACTGGGATTTTCACGCACAACCATCTCTAGGGTTTACAGAGAATGGTCCGAAAAAGAAAAAAACATCCAGTGAGCGGCAGTTCTGTGGGCGGAAATGCCTTGTTGATGCCAGAGGTCAGAGGAGAATGGCCCGACTGGTTCGAGCTGATAGAAGGGCAACAGTGACTCAAATAACCACCCGTTACAACCAAGGTGGGCAGAAGAGCATCTCTGAACGCACAGTACGTCGAACTTTGAGGCAGATGGGCTACAGCAGCAGAAGACCACACCGGGTGCCACTCCTTTCAGCTAAGAACAGGAAACTGAGGCTACAATTTGCACAAGCTCATCGAAATTGGACAATAGAAGATTGGAAAAACGTTGCCTGGTCTGATGAGTCTCGATTTCTGCTGCGACATCGGATGGTAGGGTCAGAATTTGGCGTCTACAACATGAAAGCATGGATCCATCCTGCCTTGTATCAACGGTTCAGGCTGGTGGTGGTGGTGGTGTCATGGTGTGGGGAATATTTTCTTGGCACTCTTTGGGCCCCTTGATACCAATTGAGCATCGTTGCAACGCCACAGCCTACCTGAGTATTGTTGCTGACCATGTCCATCCCTTTATGACCACAATGTACCCAACTTCTGATGGCTACTTTCAGCAGGATAATGCGCCATGTCATAAAGCTGGAATCATCTCAGACTGGTTTCTTGAACATGACAATGAGTTCGCTGTACTCAAATGGCCTCCACAGTCACCAGATCTCAATCCAATAGAGCATCTTTGGGATGTGGTGGAACGGAAGATCGCATCATGGATGTGCAGCCGACAAATCTGCGGCAACTGTGTGATGCCATCATGTCAATATGGACCAAACTCCCTGAGGAATGCTTCCAGCACCTTGTTGAATCTATGCCACGAAGAATTGAGGCAGTTCTGAAGGCAAAAGGGGGTCCAACCCGTTACTAGCATGGGGTACCTAATAAAGTGGCCGGTGAGTGTAGGTCCCAGTATATGTCCCAGTATTGATCCCAGTATAGGTCCCAGTATTGATCCCAGTATGGGTCCCAGTATAGGTCCCAGTATAGGTCCCAGTATATGTCCCAGTATTGATCCCAGTATAGGTCCCAGTATTGATCTTCAGTATGGGTCCCAGTATAGGTCATAAATCCCACCCTCTCCATGAGGTCTAATGGGAAAACTCAACATCAATTTACACTTCAAATAAATTTTTTTCTGTCATTTTATGTTGATTTTATTTTTGTTGAAGTGTTTGTTTTTTAAAATAAGTCTAATCTTAGTTTGATGCCATAAAAACGGGAATGTGACGTCATGATTGACAGCTGTGATTGACAGCTTCTCTAAACAAAGTCACTGAGGCACCATCCAACTTGTTTTGGGGATTTTGGGAGGAGATTGGATCTTCAGCTTAAATTTCCACATGTCCATAACTGTTAATCTCCCTGACATAATGAGTTGCTCTGCAGTAAACTGTACTAACGGTTTCTGTGTGTGTGTGTTTGTGAGAGTGTGTGTGTGTGTGTGTGTGTGTGTGTGTAGGAGAGAGAGAGAGAGAGAGAGAGAGAGAGAGAGAGAGAGAGAGAGAGAGAGAGTGTGTGTGTGTGTGTGTTAGCGTGAGTGTGTGAGAATAGAGCTGGAGGGTGTGAGTTCAGGTTGAGCCGATCCTCCTGGGAGTTAATAAGACAAGTTTTAATTAATTTCCCCTCGATCAGGGAATGAGAAAATGGAGCCAGACCTCGAGAGGTAATGAGAACCCTGTCGCTCTATCCCAGGACCACAACCTGCAGTGTGTGTGTGTGTGCGTGTGTGTGTTTGTCGCTCTTTCCCAGGACCACAACCTGTGGTGTGTGTGTGTCGCTCTATCACAGGCTTCAGTGTGAGTGTGTGTGTGTGTGTCACTCTATCCCAAGACTTACAACCTGCAGTGTGTGTGTGTGTGTGTGTGTGTGTGTTGTGTTTGTGTGTCACTCTATCCCAGGACTACAACCTGCAAATCACACACACTCATTCGTCACCACTGGCCTTCTTTCTCTATAACTCATATGAAAACGGCTGGAGACACATCTTCATCGGCAACACTTGATCCATTAATACTAACACTTTATCTTCTATTATATTATCATTTATTTTTATAATTTGTTTAAAGTATATGTACTGCGTTAAGATCTAAACTGGGAAGGGTCACAGCACTGGCGTTTCATTGTCCTATTGTTAGTTTCACTGCTTCTATAGTTCATGTGTAAGTCTCTCTGGATTAAAGCTAAATTAATACATGTAAATGTAAATATGGAACAGTAAGTACATCGATTCTTTGCACATATTAAGTATACACTCTTGTCTTATTGCTCTCATATATCCGCCTTTTTAGGGTACCCTTAAACGCCGGTTATATGACGATCCTGGGACGTCATACAACTGACGCTTTATCTTTACATCAGTTAGGTGACGGGTAGGTTTAGGGGTAGGTTTAGGTCTGGGGTAGAGTTAGGATCCGAATACGTCATCTAACCGACGTTTAAGGGGACCCTAAAAAGACAGATATTGACGTATGGTCAAAAGACGTCAGTTATATGACGTCTTGGGATGAGACTGTGTTAACTAAAACTTCATGCAAAAATAGTGCTTGAATATATTATAAAATATATATAGACCATTTCGCAAGATGTAAACAACACTGGTCCAGAAGCACTTCCTGTTTCAGTTTTTAACACTACATAAAAGCTGGGATAAAATACAACCAACAGAACATATAAAACTGAACAAAAAGTTAAACAAACATCTTGAAGATGTTTTATTTACATGTGTAATAAAGAAAACAGTTACAAACTGAAACAGGAAGTGTTTCTGGACCAGTGTTGTTTACATCTTGCGAAATGGTCTATATAAAATAAAACTAGAAATATAAAATATAAATATATTATAACATTTTTATATCAGCTAAGTTTAGTATGATTCCTAAAATAAAAATAACAATCAGTTTATTGGTGCATCCCTATCCTGTCATATAAAAGATTTGCTGTCATACTTAAAAATCCATCTCCATCTCATTTACATTAAACTTAACAATTCTGAACTTAATTAGAAAAAAAAAGTTTTTAACCAATCAAATCCCATTCTGACCAGTCAGGGGAAATTGGCACCACTGGGTTTGTCAAGACGGCTAATTGTGAGGATGTTATTTATTCGAAGGTTTCGAGTAACAAATCATCCTTCCTCGAGACATGACGGGTTTGTTTAATTCATGTTCATCTTCTAGCGTTTCTAATGGAAGAGGAGAACTGACCCATGGTGCGCCTGCACACATTTAATTGTTTGATTGCAGTGGTTTAAAATTGGAATAAAAAGCAAGCTGGAATAAATTAAGATCAGTTTTACTTCATCAGTTTTTAATTAGAGACATCATGTTCGCTCATGTTCCCCAGCTAATTATCACTGGGTTTTTTCAGGGGATCAAAACAAGTGCCTTAATGTTTATTCCACAGCTGAAAGAAACAGAAAAGAAGCATCTATTCTATTCTATTCTATTCTATTCTGTTCTGTTCTATTCTACATCGGCTGATTATCACTGGTGTTTTTGAGGGAATCAAAACAAGTGTGTTAATGTTCATTCCACAGCTAAAAGAAACAGAAAAGAAGCATCTATTCTATTCTGTTCAATTTCATTCTGTTCTGTTCTATTCCACATTCGGCTGATTATCACTGGTGTTTTTCAGGGAATCAAAACAAGTGTGTTAATTTTTATTCCACAGCTGAAAGAAACAAAAAAGAGGCATCTATTCTATTCTATTCTATTCCATTCTGTTGTTCTATTATATTACATTCTCTTCTATCTCTATTCTACATCGACTGATTATCACTGGTGTTTTCAGGGAAACAAAACAAGTGTATTCATGCTTATTCCACAGCTGAAAGAAACAGAAAAGAAGCATCTATTCTATTCTACACTGGCTAATTATCACTGGTGTTTTTCATGGAATTAAAACAAGTTCATTGATGTTTATCAATTCTATTCCATGCCGTTCCATTCTATTCTGTTCTATTCTATTCTACACTGGCTAATTATCACTGGTGTTTTTCAGGGAATCAAAACAAGTGCATTGATGTTTATTCCACAGCTGAAGGAATCCATCTATTCTATTCTGTTCTATTCTATAAAAATCTCTTTGTGACAGCAAAATACATACATTATCTTGCAAAATCTCTAAAAAGTTAAGTCAATCTATTGCTCACTGTTTCTTCTTCCGAGGACTCCTCAGATTAGAGCTAACAAGCTTTGATTAAAGAGTGCAGTTAGTCTTAATTTCTACAATGCCTGAATCGTGGAGCGCTCGTTAAGCCGGACAGTGACAGCTCGCATAATTACCAGGATCCCACAGGCCATTAAATCCAATAAATTCAATTAATTAAATAATGAAAAAAGAGAATAAATTTTGTATCAGTTACGTGCAAATAATTTTAAAAAAATTAGGTGAGCTCACGTTAAGAAGTCAAAATGGACGATTCAAAAGCAATAGATGCCAAAGGCAATAATTCTATAAAGAAGTTCAGCGTTTAGATTCATATTTTTCTCTGTAAGCACAGGTTCCAAGACCTTGTCAATTCCTTCCTTATTTTCCAGAGACTCATCTTTTAAAGAGTCACTATTATGCATTATATAGAGCCACTACCAGATAACTCTGAACAAACATTCAATGATATTACTGGAACAATATTTGTTCAACTTTGATAAAGAACTGTTAATTCAAAGAATAAATGGCATAAGAAGCTTAAAGGCGCTTTATGGGATCATTTAATTATAATAAATGTTTAATATTAATACAATTTGATCAATTAATCAGCATGTAAAAATAATTTATCACAAGAAAAAAATGAAGTATTATGCAATCACTTAAACACATTTTCTCCTTATAAAGAACCTCTTTATAAATGGTTCTTTAAAATTTTAGAGTTCTAGAAAACAATTGAAGCGTTTCTGGTCAAATCTTAACCTTATGAATTAATCTCTGTTAATCTCTGTAAGGCATAAATTGATCACAGTGGACACACTCTTGTAAACATTAGTTAATGCACTGTGAACTAACATTAACAAAGATGAATACAGTAACAAATGGTTAGTTGATGTTAGTTAATGTATTCTAATGTTAACTAATGACCCTTACTGTGTCACCAGTCTGATCTACTGTGACCGACAGAAATACAATCTAAACAGACCAACAAATATCCAGGAAAGCGTAACAGAAACGCACACGTTATCTCTGTGAGCTCGTGAGCAACTTCAGCAGACTCGCGCACACATATATTCACATATTTAGAAAACAGCTGTTTTACACTGGAATAATATCCCACTGTTGTTCTGTATTTCTGATGTAATAAATGCAGCGTTGAGCAGAAGAGACTCTTTCAAATACAGGACACAACTCAAACTTGTGAACGGTAATGGATACACGTGACAAATGAGTGGTATTTTAATAAATATGTGATATTCATAAAACAGAATTTCAATAATGGCCGATTTGAATAATAATATGATGAGGGGAGGAGCCATTCAATAAATCCTGTTTCAGTGGAAATGACGTCAACTCATCCAACAGCCTTCAGTGAGAGCTAAAACTGCTTTGAAACATCTTGCTTCAAATATCAGGAAATACAGTGTGAGGACAAGGACTGTCGCCGCCTGGAAGCTGATGTCCAGTGGATGATAAACCAGTGTGCAGGACAGGACTCCAGTTCTCGAGCAAAAACCCATCCTTTCTTACATTATTGATAATAACTCTACAAACTACTACCATTCTTTACACCAATACCCTCTCTCTCTGTGTGTCTCTCTCTCTCTCTCTCTGTCTCTCTCCAGGCCGGCATCCAATAATTAGTTCTGGGTTTAATGGCTCTGGGAGAAGTTGGAGGATTCCTGTAATCCTGCATCTGTTCACCTCTTATTGCAACACACATACACACTGCTACTACTAATCTTCACACACACACACACACACACACACACACACACACACACACACACACACACACACACACACACACACACACACCTGTGCACACAAACATGAACACCTCTTACTACTAATCTTCACACACACACCTGTGCACATCTTACTACTAATCTTCACACACACAGACGCTGCTTCTCAAGCCCTCGACTCCTGAACTCTTCCGACAGATTTCACTGATAACTAAATTAACACTTTTTATTAACTACATGAAGCATCCTTGCTCACTTGCGCTGGACTGAGACTTATCTCTGGACACACACTTAAGCTGCGCTGAGACTCTCCTCTGGACAAACACTTACGCTGCATTGAGACTCTCCTCTGGACACACACTGCTGCGCTGAGACTCTCCTCTGGACACACACTTACGCTGCACTGAGACTCTCCTCTGGACACACACTTACGCTGCACTGAGACTCTCCTCTGGACACACACTCTGCTGCGCTGAGACTCCTCTGGACACACACTTACACTGCACTGAGACTCCTCTGGACACACACTTACGCTGCACTGAGACTCTCCTCTGGACACACACTTATGCTGCACTGAGACTCTCCTCTGGACACACACTCTGCTGCGCTGAGACTCCTCTGGACACACACTTACACTGCACTGAGACTCCTCTGGACACACACTTACGCTGTACTGAGACTCTCCTCTGGACACACACTTACGCTGCATTGAGACTCTCCTCTGGACACACACTTAAGCTGCGCTGAGACTCTCCTCTGGACACACTTACGCTGCACTGAGGCTCTTCTCTGGACACACACTTACACTGCACTGAGACTCTCTGGACACACACTTACGCTGCACTAAGACTCTCTGGACACACACTTACGCTGCACTGAGACTCCTCTGGACACACACTTACACTGCACTGAGACTCTCTTAGACACACACTTACGCTGCACTGAGACTCCTCTGGACACACACTTATGCTGCGCTGAGACTCTCCTCTGGACACACACTTACGCTGCACTGAGACTCTCTGGACACACACTTACACTGCACTGAGACTCTCTGGACACACACTTACACTGCACTGAGACTCTCTGGACACACACTTACGCTGCACTGAGACTCCTCTGGACACACACTTATGCTGCGCTGAGACTCTCTGGACACACACTTACGCTGCACTGAGACTCCTCTGGACACACACTTACGATGCACTGAGACTCTCTGGACACACACTTACGCTGCACTGAGACTCTCCTCTGGACACACACTTATGCTGCACTGAGACTCTCTGGACACACACTTACGCTGCGCTGAGACTCTCCTCTGGGCACACACTCTGCTGCGCTGAGACTCTCCTCTGGACACACACTTACACTGCACTGAGACTCCTCTGGACACACACTTACGCTGCACTGAGACTCTCCACTGGACACACACTTACACTGCATTGAGACTCTCCTCTGGACACACACACTGCTGCGCAGAGACTCTCCTCTGGACACACTTACGCTGCACTGAGACTCCTCTGGACACACACTTATGCTGCGCTGAGACTCCTCTGGACACACACTTATGCTGCACTGAGACTCTCTGGACACACACTTACGCTGCGCTGAGACTCTCCTCTGGACACACACTCTGCTGCGCTGAGACTCTCCTCTGGACACACACTTACACTGCACTGAGACTCCTCTGGACACACACTTACGCTGCACTGAGACTCTCCACTGGACACACACTTACGCTGCATTGAGACTCTCCTCTGGACACACACACTGCTGCGCTGAGACTCTTATCTGGACACACTTACGCTGCACTGAGACTCCTCTGGACACACACTTACGCTGCACTGAGACTCCTCTGGACACACACTTACGCTGCACTGAGACTCTCTGGACACACACTTACGCTGCACTGAGACTCTCCTCTGGACACACACTTACGCTGCACTGAGACTCTCTGGACACACACTTATGCTGTGCTGAGACTCCTCTGGACACACACTTACGCTGCAATGAGACTCTCTGGACACACACTTACACTGCACTGAGACTCTCCTCTGGACACACACTCTGCTGCGCTGAGATTCTCCTCTGGACACACACTTACACTGCACTAAGACTCCTCTGGACACACACTTACACTGCACTGAGACTCTCCTCTGGACACACACTTACGCTGCATTGAGACTCTCCTCTGGACACACACACTGCTGCACTGAGACTCTCCTCTGGACACACTTACGCTGCACTGAGACTCTCCTCTGGACACACACTTACACTGCACTGAGACTCTCTGGACACACACTTACACTGCACTGAGACTCTCTGGACACACACTTACGCTGCACTGAGACTCCTTTGGACACACACTTATGCTGCGCTTAGACTCTCCTCTGGACACACACTTACGCTGCACTGAGACTCTCTGGACACACATTTACACTGCACTGAGACTCTCTGGACACACACTTACACTGCACTGAGACTCTCTGGACACACACTTACGCTGGACTCAGACTCCTCTGGACACACACTTATGCTGCGCTGAGACTCTCCGCTGGACACACACTTACGCTGCACTGAGATTCTCTGGACACACACTTACGCTGCACTGAGACTCTCTTCTGGACACACACTTACGCTGCACTGAGACTCTCTGGACACACACTTACGCTGCGCTGAGACTCCTCTGGACACACACTTACGCTGCACTGAGACTCTCTGGACACACACTTACGCTGTACTGAGACTCTCCTCTGGACACACACTTACGCTGCGCTGAGACTCTCCTCTGGACACACACTATGCTGCGTTGACTCTCAGGCGACATGACTCGATGAGATGCGTCGATTCAATGTCCATCTCTCGAATCAACACAAACACAAGCCTTTATTTTTAAATGCTCACCAGGGTTATTATTGTTCACTAACACTATTGAAAACATTTCTGTTCAATTATATATATATATATATATATATATATATATATATATATATATATATATATATAGTGCTGTCAAACGATTAAAATATTTAATCGCGATTAATCGCATTAATGTCATAGTTAACTCGCGATTAATCGCACATTTTTATCTATTCTTAATGTCTTTTGATTTCTTTATGTTACATTTTTTCTCATTTTAATGCTCTTATCAACATGGAAAAGTGGATTGGCTTGTTTAGTGCAAATGTTTTTTTTTATTATTATTATTGAAAATAACATTGGAATAGTGTTCAATTTCACTCTAACATATAGCCTAAATAATCTCTCACACAATGCAACACTGTCCATCAATAAAAGGGTGAAAGAAATACTGACTAGGTCCTGATATTGACGAGGGGGTGGAGAATTTGCATCATCTGTGTTTGTGTGTGTGTTTGCTTGGCCATCATCAAGTGGTGTTTCAGGCTGGACGTGCTGCGATGATGATAGCTCAGTTCATAATGACAAAACATACAGATCGCTTTGGTCTTGTCAATGGGACAATTTGGCAACTTTTTATAAGTAAACTTTCCATTCAGAATCTCATTGGCATCCATTTCGGCGTCTCACGCTCGTCATCCACTCAAAACATAACGTTACTATTTGGCCGGCTCGCAAGCTGAAACGAGTGTGTGCGGCACAAAACGTCCTCGCGCTACGCTCTGAAACCCATTCATTCAATTGCTTGCGCCGCGCGAGGACGTTTCGTTGCTTCTTCGACCAAAGCGCAAGCGGATCTAGCTAGACCGGAAACAAACATCAGGCACGCCGCACACACTCGTTTGGGCTTGCGAGCCGGCTTTGAGTGGATGATGAGCGCGAAGACGCTGAAATGGATCAGGACGCATGCCGCGTCCTGTTGCAAAAGTATGTGAAAAAACTACAAAGTTTGCTAGGACAAAAAGACCGTTAATTCGCGCGATAAAAAAGTTAACGCCGTTAAAATGGGTTTGCGTTAACGCCGTTAATAACGCGTTTAACTGACAGCTCTAATATATATATATATGAGCGAAAGGAAGTCCCCTGTAGTCGATAAATCACTTAAAAGGACACTCCACCCATTTGCATTAAAGGGTTAGTTCGCCCATTTAAGACATGAAGTTGTATGCAATCCTTAACAGCACTATAGTGCATACACACTGAGCCACTCTGTTTTCTTGTCACCCCCCTGGTCAGAGTTCTGACCGCTGGAAGTTTTCGATGAAGTACTCCTGGCAAGTTTCCGGGGCCACAGAACTGTGCGTTTTACGTGAAAAAATTATTTGCGTTTCAAAGCTTGATTAATTGACCACACAAAAAACATGCCGGTCAAAATTCATACCTCAGTTTTAATGCGGCACTATTTTCTATCCATTTCTATCAATCCGCGCTGCTGCAACATCAACAGTGCACACGTTCCGATCAGCTGTTCCATAGTGTTTACACAATCGATTGACAACTAGGTAAAAGTATTAAATTAACAATGGTGCGAACTTGTAAATTCCCAGGCTGTGACCACAAGGATGTGCCGGGATCACCGTTCAGATTCCATCGTTTTCCTGTTTCTAATATGAGACGGCTTTGGCTGGTTGCCATGGCTACTCTGCAGGAGCTAAAATATCCAGAATAAAGGATTTTCGTGTGTGTAGTGCTCACTTCAGCGAAGACGATTACATCCCCAACCAAGAGGAAAAGAAGAAAAAAAGATTTTAAAGAGTTTGCTGTACCATGTACCACGGGTGAGCTCTATTTACTAACTTTGTGATCCCATGTCTAAACTGTACGGTAAACAAGCTGATGAGACATTTGGTGTCAAGTCAGTAACAAAATTATTAATTTATTAATAATTGTATTACTGTCCACTCAGTATAATAATAATAATAATATTATTAATAATGCAGTCAGATAGACTATTATATAGCCAACTGGTCAAGACAACGTTAACTTAAATTCTTAAATAAAAAACTACAAAGCAACATGAGCGATCACACTTACTCAGCCGACATCTGACCGTCAAGCCCAGCTGGTTTGGGTCGCTTTTTCCAATTGAGTTTAGGTACGTAGAAGAACGTCTCCAGGACACCTGCATTTAGCATTGCAGGGAAAATGTCATTGGATGTAGCTAATGCAGACAGTTGGCCTCCTCGTCAATCGATAGGTTTTGCATCTGTGGCATGACGAGTTCCCATTCGTGGCAGCAATAGCTTTCAACCTCTGTTGGCATATCTTGACAATTTGAACAAGTGCACCACCATTTGTCATTTATCCTGGCTCTTGCTACAGCTGTGGGCCCAGCATTAACTTGGACAACTTCATTTCTGTCCTCTCGCTCTCTCTCTTCACGTTCTATCTCCTTCTGCTAAAGTTCGACATCGGTATAATGCGGTTCATAGAGGTATCCCTTTGTCGTTGTGCTAAAATTACTTTCATCATCTGATCCGTCTGACATTATGCTAAAATTGGTTTCATCATCATAAGTTTCGCAGTCAGACTTGTTGTCAGCGAGTCACGCGCTAACAACAGCTGATCAGAACGTGCGCACTGTTGACATTGGGGCAGCGCGGATTGATAGAAATGGATAGAAAATAGTGCCGCATTAAAACTGAGGTATGAATTTTGACCGGCGTGTTTTTTGTGTGGTAAATTAATCAAGCTTTGAAAAGCAAATAATTTTTTCACGTAAAAACGCACAGTTTTGTGGCCCCGGAAACTAGCCGGGAGTACTTCATTGAAAAACTTCCAGCGGTCAGAACTCTGACCAGGGGGGTGACAACAGAGTGGGTCAGTGTGTATGCACTATAGTGCTGGTAAGGATTGCATACAACTTCATGTCTTAAATGGGCGAACTAACCCTTTAAGCTTTCCATTGTTAGAAACCCAGTTATACTATTGAATGGTCGTGCAACACTCACATTTTCCCCTGAGACGAGAGAAATCTGCCATTTACCTTTTCACTTCCTCCTACAGTGATGCCAAAATCGTCATTTGACGTCACTGTCAGGAGGAAGTGTAAGGGGGGGATTTCTGTAAAGCTACAAGCACTAGTTCCCATCTGGTCAGTCACTACAACGTAGGTCGCACTGACCTATAGGAATTTCGCTAGAGAGCCAATTTACTTCGAGTGAATCTAAAACAAGCCAATGCACATTGGCGGGCAATCATTTGCAACAGCTGCAGGGTATATAACGAGCGGCTGTGTGATTGCACTTCAGCTTTTTGCTTCGGAGCCTAAACTTCGATGCCACTGCTTGGAGTGTTTCTAAGAAGACAAACCATCTTGGACCTCTCTGATCGGTGCGGGCGTGACTGCACAAGCAGCGCGAGCAGTTTTACTTTCACTTTCTCTCTCTCAACAGCAAAAACAAAAGCTGTTCTAACAGCTGGTAAGAGTGCAGCGAGAGAGAGTCGGCACACACACAGGTGTGTATGTGGTGTTTTAATGTGTATGTGTGTATGTGGTGTTTTAATACGCTTTAATACTAAATGAGGCAAGGGTGTCGAGTTACATTCAAGATATTTTAAGGCTTTTCTTCAAGGAAAAAAATAAACATGTAATTTTGGTGATCAAAGATGAGTTTTGAGGGATAAAAAGATCAACTTTAAGTTCTGAACTCAGAGGAAAGATGCTCTGTGAAGTAATTACAAACAGTATTTAAAAAAATAATAGCCTAATAATAAAAAAAGTAATTACTAAGGAAAGCTCCACACAAGCCTCTCACGATCCTCTTAAACTAAAGCATCATTACACTGGGAGAGCTCGTGCTCTCTGGCACACCTGGCTCGTTAGCAAGCTCATGATGAGCTGTAATTAGAGAGTAACTCCGGCCAGCAGAGCTCCGCCCTCCACAGGTGCGCAAGCTAAACACACTCATTAATATTGAGGAATGAAGATCAAACAGGCTTTAATGGAGCTTGGCTTCACTTCATAACACAGGCGATCGAGGAGGAGGGGTCTGGCCTAATCAGCGCAATCAGGGCAAATTCACAATTATCTGATAGAAACTTAAAGTCTGAGCAATAGCAGAGATGATGAGCAGAACACACAGATGAATGAACCTCAGCATGAGGGCTCCATTGGGCCGTCTGGGACTCCTCGTTTGCATCACGAGTCTTCGCGGGGGCAGCAGTCTAAGCAGAGATGCCCAGACTTCCCTCTCCCTAGACACTTCCTCTAGCTCTTCTGGGGGGATACCGAGGCGTTCCCAGGCCAGCCGGGAGACATAGTCTCTCTAGCGTGTCCTAGGTCTTCCTCGGGGCCTCTGCCCAATATTATATTGTCATAATATTATTTATATAATAATAATAATAGTATATAATAATAATAATAATAATAATAATAATAACACAAATCATGTCCGGTTCGCCTCAATGTTGCGTTCAGAATAAAATAGAAAATAAAGCTTGACAGTGCATAAAAGTGAAGACTATGTAATTTTGTGATAATATATATATATATATATATATATATATATATATATATATATATATATATATATATATATTATATATCCGTCATGTCCGCCTTGATTTTACATTCAAAATGAAATACAAAATAAAAGCTTGACAATGTAACATATTACATTGATGAAAAAAAAATTATATTGTAATAATATTACATATCTGTAAGTAATTGTAATATTTAATATTCAATTTTTTTACAATACAATAATAATAGTATAATATTTCTTAATATTCTCTTTGTAATCATTTAATTTCGTAATAATAATAATGTTCTATTGATTGTTCTATTTATTATTACAATACAATAGTAATATAATAATAGTAAAATATTTGCAGCAGGAAATAAAAATGAGTTCTGCACTTTAATTAAAAACAATTTAAATGCAAAACAATGTGTAAAATTGGTGCAGTAATTATGTGCTCATCTATTCTACAGGAGTGGTTTACCTGCGTACCATAGTGTGCACACTAGCAGCTTCAGTGAGAGTAGTGTAGTGCGCTACCGTATTCACAACACCACCAGTTTCCACATGCACAATCTATTCAAAGGTCAAAGATGGCAGTGTTCATTTCAGCATGGAGAACATGAGGTGGAAACTCATAACCTGTTAATTACTATGGTGTGTATGTGTGTGCGTGTGTGTGTGTGTGAAACCTTGGGTCTGTGAAACACTGTGACCCTTCGTCCCTCACAGCGAACATCATGTAATGGCTTTTCTCTCTGTGCATCTCAGGTCTGTCCATCTCTCTGCCTCGAGCGCCCGAACCCACTGACCCAAGAGAGAGAGAGAGAGAGAGAGAGAGAGAGAGCAGATCTCAGAAAACTCCTAAAGTGTTATAGGCGTCAGTCAGAGTACTAAGACATCTTAAAAATGTGATAAATCATACTAAAAACAGACTAGCAACATGTTGAATCAAGCTAGAAACATAAGCAAGGTGTTAAATCGTGCAAAAAAACAGGCTAGAAATGTGGTGACACATTCTAAAACATATTAGCAATGTGTTAAAAAGTGCTAGAAACATGCTAATAATGAGCTAAATCATGTTTAAAATTGTTAAAACATGCTAACAACATGATAAATAATGAATTGGAATCATGTTAGCAATGTGTTTAATCACCCCAGCAACATGCTAAATCATGCAAAATGTGTGTAAGCAATGTGTTAATCATGTTATGCTAACAATATGCTAAATCATGCTAAAAACATGCAAGCAACATCCCAGCAACATGCTAAATCATGTTAAAAACATTGCTAGCAATGTGTTAATCATGTTGGAAACATGGTAGCAAGAAACATGCTAACAATATGCTAAATCATGCTAAAAACAGGCAAGCAACATTATGATTCTGTGGAGAAAATAACAATATGGATTTTCATTCATTTCAATTTTAATTCATGATAGAAACCTGTTAGCAATTTGCTAAATCATGCTAGAAACATGTTAGCAATGTGTTAAATCATGCAATGCTAACAACATGCTAAAACATGCACGCATGAGCTACAAGCTAGAAACATTCTAGCTAGCTGATTATGTGATTCTAAGGAGAAAAAGACGACCATAATTCATTAATGATATAAATTGCTAAAACATGCAATTAATGAACTAAATCATAGAAGAAACATGCTAAAACATGGTAGCAATATGCTAAATCATGCTATGCTAACAACATGCAAAACAATGCTAAAATGTCTATAATTCTGTGGAGAAAATAACAACCATTTTCATTCATTCATGATAGAAAACAGCTAGCAATTGCTAAAACATGCTAGCAATGAGCTAAATCAAGCTAGAAACAAGCTAAAGCATCATAGCGAAATGTTAAATCATGCTATGCTAGCAACATGCTAAAAACATGCTAAAACGTCTGTGATTCTTTGGAGAAAAAGACAACCATAATTCATTAATTAATGATAGAATCATGCTAGCACTGAGCTAAATCATACTAGAAACATGCTAAAACATGTTAGCAATATGCTAAATCATGCTATGCTAACAATATGCTAAAAACATGCTAAAATGTCAATGATTCTGTGGATAAGATGCACGACCATTTTCATTCATTCATGATAGAAACCAGCTACCAATTGCTATCAATGAGCAATTGAAAACATGCTATCAATGAGCTAAACATGCTAGCAATGAGCTAAATTATCTTAAAAAAACATGCTAAATCATGCTATGCTAACAACATGCTAAAACGTCTACGATTATGTGGAGAAAATTACGACTACTTTCATTCACTCATGATAGAAAGCTTGTGGAGAAAACAATGAGAACTGTAATTTTCGAGTGAAGGTCTTCTGTGGATCAGGCACTCAGACAGTGGCGTTTCTGAACCCCTTGGGATGAAACTCCCACGGCCACGAGCTTCCCATCCAACAAATCAATTTCCATCTCCGTATCATCCCGTCTCAATATGACTTTCCCCGTGCGATCGATCACCAAAAGAGTTCAGAGCTGAAATTGAAATTGAATGATGCCTCCATTCTAAGAGCAGAGGATCAATGTACAGATGCAAGAAGGTGCCGCAAGATTAATTAATAAATGCATTGATTGCTTAAGAGGGACACGATGGGGAGAATTAGGAAGGCTTTCTGTTCTCCTTCTACGAAAATGCAATAATCAAGTCTGAAGTCGATGTCCTCTGCCGTCTCATGGGCTCATCGAGGGGAAAACGAAATCTGAAAGGATTCAAGTCTTTCTGAGACAGCACAGAATCTGACTCTAAGAAACAGATGGCAGATTATAAATCAGAAACGTCCAGGGGAGATCATGTCGAGATGAATATCCATGTATATCTACAGAGGGAAAACGTGAAACGACCCACTCAGCGGCCATCTTGGAAAAGTCACGTAAGCAAATCTTGAGTCTCAGAATAAGGAAACGTCAAATCCTCCTAAGCAGTTCACCAAGCTTATACGATTCAATTTCATCTGAGTGCGCAAAACCAAGCATACCACGTCTGATTCACAAACAATTGACTCAATTAAATGAAATGTTACTGGTTTGAATCGACTAAAGATAAAAAAAAATCTATTAAAACAAGTTTTTTTGTTGAACTCTAGAAGTTCTTGAACCAATTTTAAACAACCCTTCATGCCAAAAAGGTTGTATATAAGGAGAAATGTCTTCAATGACTGCATAATTTCATGTTTAATAAGCAAAATGCAGGTTTTTACACTAAAAAACGGCATGCATAAAGTGCCATAATTGTTTGGTAAAATCCTGGTGTGTTTTGAGTTTCGGGCTGTGGGTGTGTTAGGAGGAAGTGCAAATAAATCAACCTCAGCTCTTTCCAAGCATTTCTGGTTGGATTTCTTTTAGACAGCATGGGGAGATGTCAGAATATTATAAAAAGCAATTCTCTTTAGTTCCTCAAATTTAAGAACATTTTGGAAAACTGTAAAAGAGCTAGAGAATACAGGTGTGTTAACACAAGGGCTTCTTCACTTAACAACAGATATTATTACAGAAAAAGCTAAATTAGCAGAGTTTCTAGGCAGAGTATAGAAAATACAAAAATGAAGATTTACATAAATTGTTCACAACTAACATAACCTATTAGTTTTTCCTTACAACCAGTGAGTTTGGATTGAATGATTGAATCTAATGTATCGCTGCTGGTGTCGATACCTTAGATCCTTTCTTTTTTACAGCTGTTATAACCTCTAATATGTGTACTTTATTGATTTCTAGAGCAGAGATATCTAAAGTGCCAGTGTATTGCCTGTTCATATCATAAAAATGCAACCATAAAAGGGCCTAAAACTTAATCGCAATTCATTATTTATTCTGTAAATAATGTTTCCATCAGCTTTTATCGCATTAGCCATATATCGATAAGAGAAAAATCCGATGAGACCGAACGTATTTCATTTTAGTCGATATTCATGAAAATTCAATTTTACTGTGTCCATAAGGTATTTTTCATTCAATATCACTTAAAGTGTGTATGTCAGGTTAAAATTTTTTTTGGGATATATTAAAAAAGGTTTAGATGTCTGAGTGAAAATGTAAATAAAAATGTAAATGAAATTTCAAATGAAAATGAAATTATTACTGTAATTGCCCTACATTAAGCTTTATAGCCATTTCTGTCAAGATCATATTTTGAAAACACAGTGGAGCTGGCTGTGACGTCAGAAGAGTGAGACGTGACAAAAAAGTTCTATTCAAGTATGGAGAGTTTTGAGTCTGAGGAGATCCAGAATCCCCTTCAAACCTATGATGACCCACAGCCTTACAATTTTGAGCCTCCCAGGTGTGAGACAGATGAGGAACCAAACAGAAATTTAAATAATTCCTATCGAAGAAACATAAATATCTGGTGTGAAGAGAACCAGAGTGGGGAGTTGGTCAGGAGTCTTGGTAAGTATAGGCATAACTAGAGGTGGAACGGTACATGTTTTCAGTATTGAACCGAAACGTACGGTGCATGAATATACACGGAGAATAGGGTTGAAATAAATAAAACTCGCGAGCAAATTAATTAATGCGGAACTACTGTTAGATACGCGGTAGAGATGCGCGGTAGCCTATGATTCATAATAGGTCAGTGTGAAGAGGTTCAGTGTGTGTAAAGAAGACAGGGTCGGCGTGACCGGGACTCCGTTTATTCAGAAAAACAAAAAAGAAACGAGGCGCACAGTCAGCGCATTCGCCACCGTAAACAAAACACGCGATCCAGCACTTGCTGCTCTGTCTCGGTTGCAGTAGCCGCATGCGAAGTCCCAGTACTCTCTCTCTCTCTCTCTCTCTCTCTCTCTCTCTCTCTCTCTCTCTCTCTCTCTCTCTCTCTCTCTCTCTCTCTCTCTCTCTCTCTCTCTCTCTCTCTCTCTCTCTCTCTCTCTCGCTCTCTCTCGCTCTCGCTCTCGCTCTCGCTCTCGCTCTCGCTCTCGTCTCTCGTGTCTGTGCGCGTGTGCAGAGTGACTGGGAGGAGTGCGTGAGTGTTTGAGCTGTGGCGGCGTGTTTGAGTGAGTTTTTCCCTTTTTCTTTCTCTTAATAATTTGGTTTAGTTTAGTTTGTAGTTCGTGTTCAGGGGCTTTGGAAATGTCGACAGACTCGGATGGGTTTGCTGCCTTAACAGCCCGGAACGGCTGTAAATGTATACCAGCATGACTCGAATCACAGTTGAAGACTGTTTGACTGCTGTTAGTAGTGAAATAGGTGCGCGGAACATTCTGTCAGCATCTAGGATGAATAAAGCGGTCGTTGTGTTTTGAAAGAAGAGTCTATGGTTCATCATTTAGTAGAAGTTGGCTTATCTGTTGGTGGTGTCTTTCTGCCTGTTTTACCACTATTCGAGCCCTTCTAAAAAGGTAACTCTTTCCAATGTGCCACCTTTTATTTCTAATGATTCACTTGAGCGGTTACTTGCCCGTTATGGCAAATACTGATGCCGATTAAAATGATCCCCCTTGGCGTGAAAAATCCTGAGTTGAAACATGTGATGTCCTTCAGACGTCAAACTTTTATGATTTTGAATCCTGAATTTCAAAATTTGGATGTTTCTGTGAAATTGACTTTGTCAGGTAAAGATTATAAAATTTTTATCAGCACGGACTCAATGAAATGTTTCTCTTGTGGAGTTTTTGGTCACACAAAACAAAAATGTCCAACAAATAAGGTGACTGAACAAAGTGAGACTGAGCCTAACATACCTCTGGGGCAAGTGGCTTCTACTTCGGAAAATATTGATCAGGAGGTAGACCGTAATAAAACTGTGCTGGATGTATCGGTTTCTTTGCCTAAAGATGAAGAAAATTCCGAAAGTACACACCGTTAACAGTCTTTCTGTGGATGCAGAGAAGTGTTTGGTGAACCCTAGTGAGTGTGATAATGTCAGCAGTGGGGCTGAGATCGCCGCTGTGGGAACTAGTGACCCAGCGTGGCCGCGGGAGCTCGTTGAGCTCGACGAGAGTTCGAGGGAGTCGCGGGATTCGCGAGTGTCTGTTGGCCTGTCACAGGATGACGTGGACCAGCTCACCGAGGGAGGTGAGACGCAGTCTGAGAATATTGATTCAGATAGCGAAGGATCTGAAATTGTAGATTATCTCACTGATGTTAATTCACAAGAAAGTTCTGCAGAAAAACAATGCAGCTTTCAAATGAAGCAACCTTATTATACAGTGCAACAAATCAATGATTTCCTTGATAGCACTTTCAATCAGCGAAAACCAAGATTGGAGAAGCACTTCTCTAATTTACGGCTGTTTGTTGATTCTTGTGTAATGGCTATGAGAAAAGCTTCATTGGAGGAGCTTGATCAGCCAAAACGGTATAGACTCAGAGAAACACGTAAGCGCTGTTAAAAAAAGGCTGAAAATCTGTAATAAGAAATAATACTAATAGAGCCATGATTGTTAAGAGGGTGATATTTTTCTTTATTTTTTATTTACTCATGACAACCTTAAACATTGGGACTTTTAACATTAATGGTTGTCGGGGTATAAAAAAGAGAGCGGCTTTATTTGATTATTTGCACTTGAAGAAAGCAGATGTGATTTTATTACAGGAAACACATTCAGATCAGCAGAATCAAACAGTGGATTAGTGATTGGAAAGGCAATGTTTTGCTAAGTCATGGAACAAACCTTAGTGCTGGTGTTGCCATTCTTTTTTCTCCATCTGTTAGTAGTCAACCAGATATGGTTGAGGTTGTGCCTGGTCGGATTTTGAGAGCTGATATTGCTATGCGTGATGTACATTTTTCCTTTTTAATGTCTATGCTCCAAATACTGGTCAAGAGCGTATCATATATTTTTAAAGTACTTTATAATGCTTTATCACAGTGTCCACAGGAAAATATTATTGTACTTGGTGGTGATTTTAATTGTACTGTTGATCCATATGTGGATAGAAATCATGATGAACCTCATCCACCTTCTGCTGAGAGTTTAAAGAAACTACTAAATGATCACTATTTAGTTGATCTATGGAGGGAGGCATTTCCTGGGGTTAGACAGTACTCCTGGTTGAAAGCTAATTCAAATAGTATGTCAGGGGCTAGACTTGACCGTTTCTATGTTGCCAAAGGCAATAGGGGAAAGTTCTTTAATAGTTCAATTTCGCCATCTTTTTTATCAGATCATCACTATGTATCTATTAAAGTTTCTATCTCTCTTCCTAATTTCTCTAATTCACAATGGCACTTTAATAATAGATTATTGCAGGATTGCACCTTTATTCACTCTTTCAATCTTTTCTGGAAAACTTGGAGAGAGGAGAGATGCAGTTTTCAGTCATTGAGTCAATGGTGGGACATCGGCAAAGTTCAAATTAAGACTTTTTGCCAGCAATACACTGCACATAGCACTAGAGCCCTTAAAGAAAAAAAGGAAGTCTCTGGAAGAAGACATTATCGGGCAAAGCAGTGATTCTACCCTCAATAATCCATCTTCTATTGACTCTGTTGCAAGAGATAAGATCCTTTTAAAGAACTTATTGGAGGAACGAGGAAAAACAGCTCTCCTAAGGACCAGGTTTGCCCAATTGAATGACATGGATGCTCCAACAGTTTTCTTTTTTGGACTCGAAAAAAAGCCAAGAGAAAAGAAGATTTTCCATCAATTGAAGATGCCATGTGGTAGAGTTACAACTGACCAAAGGGAAATTCAGGCATATGCTCTTTCTTTTTATGAGAATTTATACTGTTCCGAGAAATGTGATGGAGCTGTCGCTGATGAGTTTTTATATGATTCAACTAAACTATCTGAAGAGGATCAGGATGACTTGGATAGTCCTTTAACATTTGGAGAACTTTCTCAAGCAGTTCAGGAGATGTGTTCTGGGAAATCGCCTGGGCTGGATGGACTTTCTGCTGAGTTTTTCAAGACCTTCTGGAATTTAATTGGACAAGATCTGTATGGTGTCTTTCTTGAATGTATTGAGCAAGGAACTCTTCCTTTGAGTTGTCGAAGGGCAATTTTAACACTAATCCCAAAAAAGGGCGATCTTGGGTGTCTAAAGAACTGGCGTCCGGTATCTTTGATCTGTGCTGATTTTAAGATATTGTCAAAAGCATTAACTAATCGACTTAAGAAATGCATGGCATCAGTCATTCATAATGATCAAACATTTTGTATACCCAAAAGGTCGATTTTTGACAATCTCTTTTTGTTGAGAGATACTATTACTATTGCAAAAATGCATAATTTGGACATTGGGTTTCTATCATTAGACCAGGAGAAGGCGTTTGACAGGGTGGACCATCAATATTTATTTAAGACCCTGGAAGCTTTTGGTTTTGGTCCTTATTTTGTGTCTCTCATCAAAATGTTGTATAACGGAATTTTCAGCATGTTAAGACTTAATGGTTCCCTAACTAGGCCTTTTTCTGTAACCAGGGGAATAAGGCAAGGGTGCCCTCTTTCAGGTCTTTTGTATGCAATATCAATTGAGCCTCTCTTAGCTTCTCTTAGGAGGCAGCTAAATGGTGTTAATATTCCCAGTTCCCCCAGAGTAGATCCAGTTAAACTTACGGCTTATGCTGATGACATAACAGTAGTCATAAAAGACTCGGAAGATGTTTTAAAATTGATATCTTCTTTAGATAGATTTAAAAAAGCTTCATCTGCATGTATTAACTGGGGGAAATGTGCATCTTTGCTGTTGGGAGATTGGCAGGGTGGAGGACCTCCCCAGCTCCCATTGCAATGTAGATGGGCCCGAGATGGCTTTAAAGTCCTTGGTCTTTACTTTGGGACTAAGGGTTACACAGAAAAGAATTGGGAAGGCCTTTTTGATCGGGTGATTCTTAGAATTCAGAAGTGGCGTTGGATCCTTCCGCAACTTTCTTATAGAGGGAGATGTCTGGTTATAAACAACTTGGCAGCTTCAATGCTATGGCATAAATGTACTGTTTTGGATCCTCCCAAAGAATTACTTGTTGGTGTTCAAAAGGCATTTGTTAACTTTTTTTGGGATGGTTGCCATTGGCTTCCTCCAGGTGTCCTATATCTCCCTGTGGCAGAGGGAGGGCAGGGACTAATACATTTAGAATCTAAGATTATGTCTATGAGATTGCATTCACTGCAAAAACTCCTTTACTGTTCAGATCATGTGCCTTGGGTTGCTATGGGTCTTCATGTACTCAAGAGTCTTGGAGGAATTGGTCTTGACAAGCAGTTGTTCCTAATGCAGAAATCCTTTGTGGTGAAGACGCAATTTTTGCCATTCAATTTTTATGGATCTGTCTTTAAATCATGGGATTGTTTCACACTGTTAAGAGAAGAGGGTGAGCATTATGGTATTGCAGAACCTCTTTTTTTAATCCTCTTTTTGAAGTGCCATATAATATGTCCTCATTTTTAACCAACAAATTTTTTAATGCTGGCATTACAAAAGTAAAGGACTTGATTGATTTAACAAAAGGTCAGTGGCGAACTGAACTGGAAATTGCTAATCAAGTTGGGCTAACTTGGTTAGAATTGTGGAGGGATTAGTTCAGAAACTTAAGACCTCTTTTCCTCCAATGTTGACTTCTTTTATAAATAATGTTTTTCTGAATGGTTTTATTCCTTAGACATTTCCTGAATTTAAGGTGGTTCTTAAAGATTGGGAATCAGTTGATGATACAAACTTAACAAATTTATTGAAAGGCTATGGGGATTTGGCTTTTTTGGTATTGAGAAAAAAATGTTATATCATATATGTGTGAAGTCTGTACATCTTGGGCAATTGAAACAAAGACTGGACACTAAATGGAGGACTGTGCTTTCTATTCCTGATGAGGTATATCCATCTTGGAGATTACTATACAAACCTCCTATCTCTAAGAGATGTGGAGACCTTCAGTGGAGGCTATTGCATTGTATTACTGCCTCAAATTCTTTTTATTTCAAAGCTTAATGAGACTGTTTTACCGATATGTCCTTTTTGCAATGCAATTGACACTGTTTTTCATATGTTTTGTAGAGTGTCTTAGACTCAGTTCATTGTTTGAATTGTTGGGCTGAAATCATTGTAAAATTGGGTTTTTGTTATACCAATAGTTTATTTATATTGGGTTGCCGATACAGGAAGTCTTGGCAACAACAGTGTACACTTGCCAATTTTTTAATAGGACAAGCTTAAACTAGCAATTTTTAAGACTCATCAGTGTAAAAATGCTGGAGAGGATATAAGCATGGTGTCTCTTTTTAAGTCTTTGGTGAAGTCAAGAGTGGTTATTGAATATACCTATTATCGGAACACCAATAATATCTCTTATTTTGAATGGAGATGGGGTGTTGGAGAGGTTCTGGTAACTATAAGTGAATCAGGGAATTTGGTTTTTAATTGGTGATTGTTTTTTTTTGTATTGTTAGCTTTTTTCTTGTAAATTAAAGTGTGTTTAAAAGTCAAAAGTCTCTCTCTCTCTCTCTCTGTCTCTCTCTCTCTCTGTCTCTCTCTGTCTCTCTCTCTCTCTCTCTCTCTCTCTCTCTCTCTCTCTCTCTCTCTCTCTCTCTCTCTCTCTCTCTCTCTCTCTCTCTCTCTCATTTCCAATGCGTTCATTTTTGACCGCGAGGATTAATGTCCAAGTGATCCAGCGTGTATGTACACGCCGTCAAATGTCAGCGAAATGAAGCAAAATGTACATCTACATCTGCGGAACAATCTTTTTTTCCTAGGATGCTAGGGGAAGACTCATAAATGCTATTAACCTCAGTGACGGGTAGGTTTTGGGATGGGGTTGGGGTCATATATTTATATATACAGTAATGTAACGATTAAGTGCAACGGCGTTCATAAACACGCTGAAAAGCGATTATGCACGTTGACAGCACGCAATATATTCCAGCATTTAATGTTGTTTATGTGTGTATGTGGTGTTTTTAATACACATTCAGACACACCATTTGCAAGTTCATAAGTTGACAGCATTGCTGAGTATTTCCTCCTTAAAACTGCAGTGAACCAAAGACAGTCTCAAAAACACGGTTTGAAATCGCTGGTATTTCTGACGTCACAAACGACCTTGTAACCAATTAGATCAACGTGTGATTGTCAACCAGTGGATCTCTGAGAGAGTGAGGAGAGGCGGGTCTCATTTGCATATTCATAGATCTGTGCATACTAAATGAGGCAAGGGTGTTGAGTTACATTCAAGATATTCAAAGGCAAGGAAACAACATTTAAATGTGTAATCTTTGGTGATCTATGATGAGTTTTAAGGGATGGAATGATTGACTATGACTTTAAGTAACATTAGTTATCGCTAACCCTTTACCCTTCATCAGCTTCAGCCTTTTGTTTCTGATGCAACGCAACAATAACAGGTTGAATCCCCTGAAGTCTCCCCTCGTGAGTGACACACACACACACACACACACACGAGTGATGTCGTAAGTGGGCTGAAGGGGGGAGTGGCTAAAATGCTAATTTGCCAGCGGATGAATAAAGGTATCAAAGTGAGTGAGGGAATAAGTCTGCTGAATCGATATGAGGTAATTTACGACACTGAGAGATGGACATAAATCATAAATCTGCCTCATCATAATTACACCAAGGGCAGAGTGAGGACTAAGTAGAGAGAAGACAAGCAGATCCTCCAGTCACACTATTCACAACACACATCATTTCAGAGCAGCATCACAGAAAGTGTATCATATTACAGTTTACAGTGACTGTTATGAAATGTACATATACAAAATCACAGTTAGCGAAAAAAGAATGAAAGTAAACAATCTAGTAATGTAATGCAGATACAATGAGCTCATTGAAGTAAATGAATACTTGTTTGTTTACAAATGATTATGACATATAGAAAATATAGCGTTGTCTGCATTATTCTATTCAGTAACCCATACAGGACTGTACGAATGTAAATAAAGCATTACATTTTTTATAATACAAATTGGGCTCATTAAAGATCAACAATGACTAATCATGTGAAAGCGTTGACCAGTCGTTCAGGGTTTCTGGATAATTCCTCAACACTCTCGGTCCGTCCACTTAAATACAGCAGTGAAGGGGTTAATCACACCTGAAAATCATCTGATGGAAACTAGCACTCCCCCAGTGACACCATCATAATTTATACATAATGTGTTATTCTTGGATGTTCAGCATTCATAATTTGGAGCCGTGTGAAAATATCATTAGACAAACACACAGATTTGACCTCACAAGATAAGAATGGACTGATCACATGAAGTGTATTTTATGTGGTTTTATATAAATAATTACTATAGAAAATTATCTAAAGTTTTAATTGTGCACACTTTCATCATAAACAAATTTTTTTAGGGGGGGGAATAGATGTGATCAAAATTTAGTAATTTTAGTAAAATTAATGAATTGATGAATATGACGTGATGAAATAAATATTGGCTAGATTAAGGATATATTTGTCTAAACAAAATAAAACAAATATTTGAGCAAGGATGGAAAAAACTGATCAAAAGTTAATAAGTTATTTCCTTATAAGAATTAGAAAAAAGTAATTGATAATCAGAATTGAATCAGGAATCAGAATCATTTAAATTCAAACGACACACTGTACTTTGTGCAATAATGTTCCTCCAAACACAATGATTTTAGGGTTCTGGTATCCGATACTCGGACATCTCCAATCTGGCAACCCTGTGTCTCAGGTATGAGTGTGTGTTTGGCTGAGGACGGCTCACACACCTTCATGATGGAAGTGTGTTCGACAGGAGAGGCTGGAAAACAATTACTGTTGTGTTGATCTGCACACGATCCGTCTCTTATCTCCATTCAGCGGCGACACACGAGAGGAAGAGGAACACACTCGAAGTTCAGGAGAACAATGAAGAGTCGCCATCATCATTAGTAATAACAGGATGGAGGGAAGCGAGAGAGAGGGGATGAGGTAAATAACAGCAGGAGGGATGAACAGATGAGACCGGGCTCCATCAGCTTGATGGATGCGGGAGTCTCGGGATCATGCCGTCGCCGACACAATGTGTGTTTGCAGGATCATCAGGACACGAGGTGGACAGTGTTACCAGCGCAAAGGTGCTGATTAAAACATTGTTCCTACTCTGTTTGTCAGAAGAGTGTTTAGCCCATCAGAATGAGATGTCTAGAAAGGAGGATGCTCATTTATCCTCAAGAGGAATGTTTCTATTCTTGGTTTAGGCCACTGCGCATCCTAAAATTAGAGTTCAGGAGACAATGAAGGGCTGGAAAGAGGGATAAAGGAACTGGACAATACCTTGTTTAGAGAAGGACTGAGAGTAAGTGTGAAAAACAAAACTGTGACGCATGTATTCGTAATTTCTGTCCTCTTCCCTCGTTCATTATCACACTATTGCTCATCACATACACACACTTCACAAGGGGAAAGCGTTGGAATTAAAGGTTAGGTGAAAATCCAGTTTTTAATGTTGTTTATGTGTCTATGTGGTGTTTATAATGCCTTGAAACACACCATGTGTAAGTTCTAGGGTTCTGCCCTGGCAGCCTTGTCTTTGTCTCTGTTTCATGTCTCTATGTGTGTGTTGTGCTTGAACTTGTGGTTTTGTTTGTGTTTGCCATGTGCTTCTTTGTTCCTGCCTCCTTGTTTCCCTGTACCACGCCCTCTTGTCTAGTTGAGTCCTCGTTTACCTGAGTGTGTACACCTGTTCCTCTTGTTCTAAGCTCCCTTTATATGTGTGCTCTTTCCCTCTTGTGTTTGCCAGTTCGTTAAACGTTGTACTACTTTGCAACATAGTGTTTCTTGTTTCTAGAGTTTTCTGTGATTTATTTGTAGAAGTATTTTGTGCTTTAGTTCTGCCATCAGTCCTGTTTGTCTAATCTTCTGTGTCTCCAGTCCTGCTAGCAGAGCTCCCCTGGCAGCAAACACTCTCAGCTTTGGAGGAAGCCTGGTGCTGGGCCTGAGATCCCTGTATGCCTTGCTGTAGCACTTGCAGTTTCCTGTCTGGCTACTGGTGGTAGCCTCAGGGCTCCTACTACTCTGCCATAGCTACTCTCCAGCCTACAGACATCTTGTGCAACCATCAACGGCAGCTCGGCTAGCTTCAACTCCTGTCTTTGTGTCATCCTTGCCCATTGTCTGGACTGTTCACCTCTCCCACCACATCCTTCCATCTGTCAGCTGTTTGTCAATAAATCTGTTAATTCACTTTCTGCATTTGAGTCCTCCTTCAGAGAACCGTGACAGAACGAACTGGCCAAACACAGGACTCAGCAGAATGAGCATCAAGATCCTCCCACCTGCTAACATTCAGGAGAGAATGGCTCGTCATCGTGGTCTTACTGCTCTTTGCCAGGATGGCTTTGAGGTGGGGGGTTTTGCCCAATTCTTTTGGACCATGTCTGTGGGGCTAGATTATAATGACGCTGCTCTCAAGGACATTTTTAACTCCTGTTTGGATGACCCCCTGCCTGCATGGGAAATGAATTCTCTCAGGATTCTGGATTTCTGGGGTTTCTCCAGGTACCTTGGTCATCGCAGTAAGTGGGGAGGACCAAGTCAACCAGTATCATCTTTCAACAATCACCCTTCCCTTTCTCGCCTGTCACGTAAAGTTTTTGACCATCCTCTAGCTTCTACCAAGAGACTAAGATCTAAACGGAAGAGGGCAGTCCAGCCCACCTCAGCTACCACAGAGTCAGTCAAACCAACCGCCATCTGCTCCCAGGGATCCAGGTCAGTCCCAGTCACTTCAATATCTGTTATTCAAGACACAGTCAAATCAACCGTTGTCTTCCCTCAGACTACTACATCGGTTCCAGCTATCTCTGAGTCTGCCAATTTAACCTCTGTTTTCCCTGTAACAACCCAGAGTTTCCCTGTTACTTCAGAGTCTGCCAGATCTGTTTCAGCCAGTGCTGATTCGATGGTCACTGCTTTTCTGCCTGGGTTGGCAGAGTTAGCTGTAGATACTACAGAAGCAGTCCAGCACACCGTATCAGCCCGCCGAAAGAGGAAGAAGAAAAAGACCTGTGCAGAACAATCTACGATTCTCCATTCTCAAGATCCAGGTCCAGTTGTTCCTGAGGTGTCAAGTCCAGTGAATTCAATTTCTTCTAAACCATTGACTAGTAATATCATTCCCTCTGAGACAGTCTCTGCCAGTCCTGTTATGTCAACAGAGTCCAGTCCCAAGATGCCTGTTGTCATTGCTGCAGATGCCTTCTCTGAATGTTTAACAAGTCTTGTCAAGATCCTAGAAATTACTGCCAAGCCTGTCATGTCCACAGAATGTGAGCCCGCTTCAGAGAGGGCGGTCCCCGAGCCCTCCGCTTCAGAGAGGGCGTCCCCGACCCTCCGCTTCAGAGAGGCGTCCCCGAGCCCTCCGCTTCAGAGAGGGCGGTCCCCGAGCCCTCCGCTTCAGAGAGGGCGGTCCCAGTACGCACTGCTGAGAGAACAGTTCCTGAGCCAACTTCAGAGAGAGTTGTTTCTGAGCTAGCTTCAGAGGAAGCAGCTCCTGAGTCCGCTGCTCCAGCCAGTGCTGCCCAGGAGGGCGCTCCCGAGTCAGTCCCCGTGCACGCCAGTGCAGCCCAGGAGGGCGCTCCCGAGTCAGTCCCCGTGCCCGCCAGTGCTGCCCAGGAGGGCGCTCCCGAGTCAGTCCCCGTGCACACCAGTGCAGCCCAGGAGGGCGCTCCCGAGTCAGTCCCCGTGCTCGCCAGTGCTGCCCAGGAGGGCGCTCCCGAGTCAGTCCCCGTGCACGCCAGTGCAGCCCAGGAGGGCGCTCCCGAGTCAGTCCCCGTGCTCGCCAGTGCTTCCCAGGAGGGCGCTCCCGAGTCAGTCTCCGTGCTCGCCAGTGCAGCGCAGGAGGGCGCTCCCGAGTCCGTCTCCGTGCACACCAGTGCAGCCCAGGAGGGCGCTCCTGAGTCGGTCTCCGTGCACGGTAGTGCAGCCCAGGAGGGCGCTTTCGAGTCAGTCCCTGTAAATGATTCCAAGACCTTCACCAATCTTGCCAGTCCCGTCTTTGCACCCAAGTCTGTCAAGCCCAGTTGGAAGTCCAGACCAGTTAGGCCAGTTCCTGTGTCTAAGAGTACCTCCAATCAAGTTCCATTTCCTTCCATCCCACCCTCTGCTTTTCCTGGTTATGGTTTCCCTAAGCCGACACCTCCGTTGTCAGCCTTGAACTTTATTCCTAGTTCTGTTCCCACCCGTCCCATCCCTCCCTCTGTGTTCCCTGGTCCAGTTGGGACTTCCATGTTTACACCCTACCCACCCCCCAGCTGTTGCCTCCGTGGACTTCTATGCCTGTTTTGGACGCCTGGAGGCGTCCATTAGAGAGGGGGTACTGTCAGGGTTCTGCCCTGGCAGCCTTGTCTTTGTCTCTGTTTCATGTCTCTATGTGTGTGTTGTGCTTGAACTTGTGGTTTTGTTTGTGTTTGCCATGTGCTTCTTTGTTCCTGCCTCCTTGTTTCCCTGTACCACGCCCTCTTGTCTAGTTGAGTCCTCGTTTACCTGAGTGTGTACACCTGTTCCTCTTGTTCTAAGCTCCCTTTATATGTGTGCTCTTTCCCTCTTGTGTTTGCCAGTTCGTTAAACGTTGTACTACTTTGCAACATAGTGTTTCTTGTTTCTAGAGTTTTCTGTGATTTATTTGTAGAAGTATTTTGTGCTTTAGTTCTGCCATCAGTCCTGTTTGTCTAATCTTCTGTGTCTCCAGTCCTGCTAGCAGAGCTCCCCTGGCAGCAAACACTCTCAGCTTTGGAGGAAGCCTGGTGCTGGGCCTGAGATCCCTGTATGCCTTGCTGTAGCACTTGCAGTTTCCTGTCTGGCTACTGGTGGTAGCCTCAGGGCTCCTACTACTCTGCCATAGCTACTCTCCAGCCTACAGACATCTTGTGCAACCATCAACGGCAGCTCGGCTAGCTTCAACTCCTGTCTTTGTGTCATCCTTGCCCATTGTCTGGACTGTTCACCTCTCCCACCACATCCTTCCATCTGTCAGCTGTTTGTCAATAAATCTGTTAATTCACTTTCTGCATTTGAGTCCTCCTTCAGAGAACCGTGACAAAGTTCATAAGTGGACAGCATTGCTGAGTATTGCTGGTGTTTCTGACGTCACAAACGACCTTGTAACCAATCAGATCAACGATGTGATCGTCAACCAGTGGATCTCTGAGTGAGTGGAGGCTCATTTGCATATTCATAGAACAGCGCATACTAAATGAGGCAAGGATGTAGAGTTACATTCGAGATAAGGCATGAGGAGAAAAAAATGTGATTTTGGTGATCGAAGATGAGTTTTTGACTACAGGCGGACTTAAATATAAATATTTGTAACACTTCCGGTGTGATTTTGTAGACGAAAACGGATCGCTGTCGTTTGTATTTGAATATGAGATTGTGATCTTTTACTGATTAGTCGTGCATCTCTAATCCCTGTTCTCCCGCAATGTTTACCATCGCATTAGCCTGGATGCCAGCCCGAACTCCGCCCACAACATTTTTTGGTTCGGGAAGTTTGGTCTGGACTCAATCCATTGAGGAGTAATTATGATCAGACAAGAAACGTCCAGGCCAATCAAATTGCCAGGGAGGGCTTTATGCGATGATGGACAGGTGATCTGCAGGGACGTAATCATCACGTTATCAAAGAGGCGGCGCGCTTAACTGATTTCCCTCAGAGATGACTGCAGCTGGAGAATTGAGATGTATAGATTCCACTGTCGTGTCTGTTGTGAAACAAATCAACAGCGGATTCATTTTAATAGACAAACAGAGCACTGCAATCAAGGCATTTGTCGATCGGAAAAATATTTTTGGCGTCCTTCCTCTATGATTCGGGAAAAGTGTAACTTATCAGCTGGCTCTGACGGTTGCTAAGAAGATGGGACGTAATGAAAAGCCTGTGGTTGTTGTGGTTTCTCCTTTGGTCGCACTCATGAAGGAGTAAGTAAAAGAAGCAACACTCATTATTTAACTTCTAAAATAAGTAAATTCTATAGTTGAAAACTGCGCTATGCAAAGTTGTTGAGTTACTGCATTGCTCTGATTGGTTGTAGGTCTACCGACTATCCAATTGAATGCAGAGGGGTTTTTCCTGGTTTGGTTACGACACGCCTCATAATCAAAGCCATACGGAGCGGTATCGAGACTCATATTCCGACAAGAATATGAGTATGGCGAAGTCAGGCTACCATCGCATCTCTCCTGTCCCTTCTACAACACACAGAAGTTACAGTTTTTTCTGAATGCTTAAGCGCTAATCGTGATTCTTGTAGCACAATTTCTAAAACTATTAATACAGTATAGCAAAACCACTCACTGAGTTTGCAAAACTAAAAGCACAAAAACTGCTTTGCACTCAGTTTGCAATTTTGTAACACACGCTTTGCAAAACTGTAGGCACAATTCACTGCACAACACTCTTTTTGCAGAACTTTAAACACAACTCACTGCTTACACTCAATTACCAAATTTCCAACACACTCCTAGCAAAATTATACACATGTATGGCTATCATTAACACTATTTTGCCAACTGTCTGGCTCACTTTCACATGTGAATACTGTTTTAGATAATTAGTTCACTTTGCAATTAGCCTAAGCACTATAAATAAGTCACAGGTAAGCTGTCTGTGTGGAGTACAATGGAAGGAGCAGTAAGAGTGAGAAGAGTGAGAATCAGGAGGAGGCCGAGGGATAGGACGTGGAGTTGAAGAGCATACCTGATATGTCATCATATGGGACAATGTTAGTTTCCATACATAGGGCTGCTTTGGTCCGCAACTGGTTTACAGACCACCCATTCTTCATGGCACTCAACCTCCCTCCATACTCTCCATTCATAAATCCCATTGAGGAGTTCTTGTCTGCCTGGCGCTGGAAAGTGTACGACCGTCATCCTCATCAACAGATAGCCCTTTTACAGGCAATGGAGGAGGCATGTGAAGATATTGGCCAGGCATCATGTCAGGCCTGGATACGGCATTTAAGGAGATATTTCCCGGTGCCTTGGACTGGAGGATATTGCATGCGATATGGACAAAATTTTGTGGCTGGACCCAGAAAGACGACATGATGTAGGCTGTGTTTTTTTTTTTTTTTTTTTTTGTGAAATTACTATTTTGTGTTCTGACTTTGTCTTGGTTTTGATGAGTGTGAATAAACACCAATACTTGAAGTTTGGATCCTTGTATGTTTACATGACACTATGACAAAAGTACGACCTCAAATTGACATACACAGAGAAAGCAAAAGCCAGATGTGTTTTGTATTCATACCATCAGTGTGTAGTTGGCACATTGTGTGCTTAGTAGATGATGGCTTGTGTTTACTGTTTGATACGAAAACACCATTTTTACAAAGCTGTGAAGAGTTAATCTAGCTGTGTTTGCTTTTGCAAGAGAACTGCAATGTTTTGATAATTGGGTGAAAGGTTTTCTTATTTGTGTGTAGAGTTTTGCAAAACTAGCCAATAGTTACAAAAAATGTGCTTAAGCAATCAGAAAAAACTGTAATGTTAAAAAAAGAATATATACCACAATGATCCATAATGGACCCGGATCAGAAACCCGCCTGATCCACACGCTCCGGATCTCCAGCAATCCTGCAAACACTCTTATCTTCCGCCTGCGAGATGTCAGTCCTCCTGTCCTGCGATAGTATCAGCATTACAGCGTGTTCTGCACTCAGCAGAGATTACTGCATTTTCTGTAGCCGGAGTGTGGGAGGGCTTGATGGTTCTCCGGGTCGGATCGCTGGGAGAGAGAAGGAGAGCATCACTTCCGTGCGAGAGCTTGTGGGAGTTTCGACTTGAACGAGGCTTGCTTTTCATCCACTTGATTGAGGTGGAGATGGAGCCCACAGACTCTGTGATGGACACCACAGGAGAGTGTGTGTGAGTGTGTGTGTGTGTGTGTGTGTGTGTGTGTGTGCGTGCGTGCGTGCGTGTGTGCGTGCGTGCGTGTGTGCGCGTGTGTGTGTGTGAGATGATGACAGAGACGGCAGTAATGGAGTTTACACAGAGAGAGAAGCATATCGTACAGACAGATGGCGTGGTGGGAGAGTAAAAGACATCATTCTTGACAAAAACTTGTGAAACTGCACTTTCAAAGTCTTTTCAAAAACATGAACACACTTTCCTAAAGAGCTTTTGTGTTCTGATGATGATGATGATGATGATGATGATCAGGACAAAGGAAAGCTTACTATGAGATCACATCCTCCATAAATAGACTGAACAATTCACTAACAATTTAATTTCATAACCGCCAGTTTAACACACTACTAACTAACTCAACCATGCCCCGCCCCTTTATTCTGCACATGAATTATTCAACGCGTTCTCATCCTTTAGCGTCATATAGAACGTTATATGACAAAACGGCGTTATACTACGCGCATGGTACCCTTTATCGTTTATATAACACGCGCTGTGATGGTTAGTTTTAGGTGTGGGGTAGGGTCAGGTAGTTTCATATTACGCTAAAGGATTTATGACGCCTTGAGTTCACGTGTTATATAAACGATAAAGGGTACCATGTGCGTAGTATAGCGCCGTTTTTGTCATAAAGCGCTTTATGTGACGCTAAAGGATGAGAACGGGCTCGAATTATTATAATGAGGAATAATGTGACGTGTTCATTCCCAGAAGAAACTCAAGACAACAATGGAGGCATTTCAGGAGTTCAGAAACACATCAAATGTGCTCTTTAAAACAGTCATACAAGACACTTCCTTTAGTAAAGTAGAGGCGGGGCATTTCCCAAACACACTCGACCAATCACAACATACTACTCCAGCCGACCAATCAGAGCACAGTGTGCTTTCAGGAGGAGGGGCTTCATTGAGACATGAAGTAAACAGAGCGTTACTGACAGACTGGGAAGAGAGCGTCGCAACAATGGAGAATATGAGGAGAATAATCAACATTCCTGTTCTAGTAGAGCCTGAAACATCATCATGACTTTGAAGGGCCTGATATGGGCACTTTAGGTGTCAGATTTTGGCCCATGTAACCAGAAGTTTTAAAATACTGGAAGAAACCTTTACCATTTTCATTCCCCTCTGTAGAAGTTACTTACTTAACACAACATAACATCATTGAACATGATTTAGTGCTTTTAAGAGGCTTCCTAAAACACAACAAACACACACACACACACACACACACACACTTGACACTCACAAACACACACACACACTAAACACTGATTATATTATAATAAATAAAAAAAAATCCAGAAAACACAGGCTAATATGTTTGGGTTTGGTTTCACCCAGAAATGTATTAAACACATAAAGATTCAATTCTGAGATGGATGATGGTTTGTGTGTTTTGTGTTTAACCTGTGTAATCTCTGACGAGGTCAAGGGTCAGTTCAATGGGACTCATTCAGGTCTGAATTGTGATTCATAAGCTTGAAATTCTGAGAAGAGCAGCACATCATGTGGGTTTTAATATCAGTCTTTCATCAAGACTCATCCGGACCGTCAGCGTTACTAGATAATCGTGTGGGAAAGAGAGAGATCATTATACACACTCCCTCGAACCCTCACGGAGAAACACCCCACACACACTCACACTATATGAGCTGGAAATACACACTCTCAGTTTTGGATCATTATGATTTTCAGTGTTTTTAAAATAGTCTTCTGCTCATCAAGGCTGCATTTATTTGATAAAAAAAGGTAAAATATTATTCCAGTGTAATGTGTTTTCTATGTGAATATATAGTAAAGTGTAATTTATTCCTGTGATCAAAGCTGAATTTATCATCAATTTTCCAGTCTTCAGTGTCGCATGATCCTTCACAAATCACTCCAATATGAGGATATAATGCTCATAAACATTTCTTATTATCAGTGTTGTAAACATTTATTTACATTTTTCAAGATTCTTTGATGAATATAAAGTTCAGAACAACATTTATCTGAAATAGAATCTTCTGTGACATTATAAATGTCTATACTATCTCTTTTGAGCAATTTAATCAATCCTTGATGAATAAAAGTATTGATTTATTTTATTTATTTCACCCAAAAATAAAATTCTTACTGACCCCAAACTGTTGACCAGTAGTGTTTAATGTTGCACAATCTTTCCATTTCTGATAAATGCTGAAATGTTCTTTTCATGCACACATATTAATGCACACATACTGTTTTCATGCACACTTATTCACACACACATAGGCTACTATATTCATGCACACATACTGTATTCATGCACACATACTCACACATACTGTATTCATGCACACATATGCATGCACATATTCATACACATACTGCACTTATTCATGCACATACTGTATTCATGCACACATACTGTATTCATGCACATATACTATATTTATGCACACATACTGTATTCATGCACACATACTGTATTCATGCACACATATTCATGCACACATACTGTATTCATGCACACATACTGTATTCATGCACACTTATTCATGCACACATACTATATTCATGCACACATACTGTATTCAATCACTCATATTCATGCGCACATACTGTATTCACTCACTCATATTCATGCTCACATATTGTATTCATGCACAAATATTCATGCACACATACTGTATTCATGCACATATTCATGCACACATACTATATGCATGCACATATTCATGCACACATACTATATTCATGCACATATTAATGCACACATAGTGTATTCATGCACATATTCATGCACACATACTATATTCATGCTCACATACTGTAGTCATGTACACATACTGTATTTACTCACTCATATTCATGCTCACATACTGTATTCATGCACACATATTCATGCTCACATACAGTATTCATGGACATATTCATGCACACATACTGTGTTCACTCACTCATATTCATGCTCACATACTGTTTTTATGCACATATTCATGCAAACAATGTATTTATGCACTCATATTCGTGCTCACATACTGTATTCATGCAAATGTTCATGCACACATACTGTATTCATGCATACACTATATTTATGCACACATACTATATTCATGCACAAATACTGTATTCATGCACTCATATTCTTGCTCACAGACTGTTTCATGCAAATATTAATGCACACATACTGTATTCATGCACACATATTCATGCTCACATACTGTATTCATGCACACATTTTTATATGCACACATATTGTATTCATGCACTTATTTACATGCACACATATTCATATGCACACATACTGTATTTATACACGTATATTCATGCACAGTAAAAAACACACAGGTGATATTCTCCGATTAGAACGAGGCGAATCAAGACCTTGCGCGTCGCAAAATAAAAGGGATTATGCAGAGAACCGATGAAGGCTGGATATGATGACCTTTCCAGCAGAATAAATCATGGAACAGGGATGAGGCCGAGGAAAAACACAGGGATGAGGCCGAGGAAAAACCACTCCCTCAGAAACAGGCAATGGGCTCAGATTGATTAGTTTGGGCCGGTGTGTTGTGATTGGCTAAACTGTAGTGCACGATGTCCGGATACTTCAGCCCATTTCCTTTACGGGCGAAGTTGCATGTGTGTTCCTGTCTAATGTAAATAATGGTGTCGATACTGCAGTATCAGTATGAGCCATTATCAAACCCAGAAAGCGGCGATGAAAGAGTCAAGCAGAACCTCACCACACACGGCTCTTACAAAATGTTTCTGAATGGTAATTTCCCTAATTTTGTTTTACTTTATACACGTTTGTCTTAAAGGGGTGATGAACTGAAAAATAAAATTTTCCTTGAGCTTTTGACATCTAAGAGGTCATCATATTATAAGAATATCTGTAAGTTTCAGAACTGAAAACGTCCTTGTTAGTCCAATAAAAGCTTTTATTGACACCAGGCTCAGCAAACGACTCTATTTTTCAAAGTGGGGAACTATGACGTCAAAGAGGATAAAACACCAACCCTGCAGGATCAACGCCTACTTCAACACGGCCGGATTAGCCCTGCCCACCGGTTCACGCATTACACGCATAGATAAATAACATAGACACCTACCTCGTGATGACAAACCGGATCGAGTTACCGAGCAATACAGATTATTGTGCAGTGCCTGGTTGTGGAAGGAGACAGTCGCTGCATAAGCTTCCTCTGGATTCCAATAGGCTGGATTCCATATTCATGCTCACATACTGTATTCATACACACATATTTATATGCACACATATTGTATTCATGCACTTATTTACATGCACACATATTCATATGCACACATACTGTATTCATACACTTATATTCATGCACGGTAAAAAACACACAGGTGATATTCTCCGAATTAGAACGAGGCGAATCAGAGACCTTGCGCGTTCGCAAAATAAAAGGGATTATGCAGAGAACCGATAAAGGCTGGATATGATGACCTTTCCAGCAGAATAAATCATGGAACAGGGATGAGGCCGAGGAAAAACACATATAACCGCCAGCATATAAACACGACCTCTGCTCTGACCTTGATTTCGCCGCCGGTCTCAGGTCTGCAGTCAGAGGAATTCCCAAAAAGGAAATTCACTATTTACTCGCTGTGTCGAGTGTGATCAACATATATGTAAACATTTACAACATTTAACATTGATATGTGTAAACATTTACAAATCCATACGTCTAATACAATACTGTTCAACAGTTCTAAAGGGTCATGTGACACTGAAGACTGGAGTAATGATGATAAATTCAGCTTTGATCACAGGAATAAATTACACTTTACTGTATATTCACATAGAAAACTGATGATTTACACTGGAGTAATATTACACTGTTTTACTGTATTTTGATTAAATAAATGTAGCTTGGTGAGACTTCTTTCAAAACCTTTATATGCCTAAACCATTTTTAATGCTATCAAATGTTGTTTTTTAATCTTTTTTGCATTATTAGACTAAAAACAAAATGCTACATTTGTAGACCACAATAAGCAAAATAAAAAAGACGAGGATCTGAGTTACATGAACCCAAAAGGAACATTGTTATTAGGCGGAGGAAGATATTACTTACAGTAAGACCAGGAGTGTACAGTAAGGAAAAGCAAGAATGAACACGAGTATCTCTCACTAGCCGAGTGTTACGCCAGAATACATTCAGTCTCTGTTACTGTAATCTTCTGTTATCGATGTAAAGCTGCTGTGGGACGCCTGTACTGTATAGATCAAGGAGACTCGACGTGTGTGTTGATCCTGAACTCTGAGGTCAGAATGAGGATTGTCCGATAAAGAGATGAAATAGCAGATAGACAGCGCTCTCTATAGGGGGCGAGAGTCATTACCCCTCTGCCAACACTCGTCTCTCCTCTCACACACACTCTCTCGTTCTGTGGTGGACTAAAACACAAACAAATGTAATTTACATGAAAAAGTTGGTTCAGGCAAGAATTCAAAGGGGTGGTTTACTGCTTTTTTTCTTTGCATGATTGTGTTTATGTGGTGCAATATAACATGTATTCATGGTTTTTCCTTTTTTAAGTCTCATTTTTCATAAATTTCAACTTTATTGTAAGCCGCGTTCTCCTCTGTCAATTGAACGACCGATTGACTTCCTGAGTCTATGAAACCACTCCCTCAGAAACAGCAATGGGCTCAGATTGATTAGTTTGGGCCGGTTTGTTGTGATTGGCTAAACTGTAGTGCACAATGTCCGGATACTTCACGCCATTTCCTTTATGGGCGAAGTTGCATGTGTGTTCCTGTCTAATGTAAATAATGGTGTCGATACTGCAGTATCAGTATGAGCCATTATCAAACCCAGAAGGCGGCGATGAAAGAGTCAAGCAGAACCTCAGCACACACGGCTCTTACAAATCGTTTCTGAATGGTAATTTCCCTACATTTTTTTTACTTTATACACGTTTGTCTTAAAGGGGTGATGAACTGAAAAATAAAATTTTCCTTGAGCTTTTGACATCTAAGAGGTCATCATATTATAAGAATATCCTGTAAGTTTCAGAACTGAAAACGTCCTTGTTAGTCCAATAAAAGCTTTTATTGACACCAGGCTCAGCAAACGACTCTATTTTTCAAAGTGGGGAACTATGACATCAAAGAGGATTAAACACCAACCCTGCAGGAGAAGATCAACACCTACTTCAACACGGCCGGTTTAGCCCTGCCCACCGGTTCACGCATTACACGCATAGATAAATAACATAGACGCCTACCTCGTGATGACAAACCGGATTCGGAGTTACCGAGCAATACAGAATATTGTGCAGTGCCTGGCTGTGGAAGAAGACAGTCGCTGCATAAGCTTCCTGTGGATTCCAATAGGACTGCATGGATAAACTTTATTTTTAATGACGTTCCAGCTGATGAGGGTAAAACATCGTCGTCTGTTCGCTTCATTTCACTGAGGATTGTTTTGTAAACAAGACTGGATTTGCAGACCGATTAAGAGTAAAGAACAGTGCTGTGACGTCTATATTGGATCTGACAGGAATTGTGCAACACACGGACTCTGGGTCGAACATGTATGGGCGAATCCGGTTGCCAGTTGACAACATTGGATGTTTTCCCCCACGTGCACCGATGGGTGAGATAAACTCATTATAATATGCAAAACTGTTATCCACTCACAGCAGTGGGCGTTTATTTCCAAGTCTTCAGTGCGACACTCTCATAAAAACCGACCGTTTTTCAGGTAGGCTCACAACTTGGGTACAAAATAGCCTATTTCTTATTCATTCTGATGTTTTTGAATGCAAAAACCAAGCGAACGTCATAAATTGACCTATTGAGGCAACAATATAATAAAATTTAAAAAGCCAGTATATGACCCCTTTAAACAAGCTGTAAAAAATGATCTGTTGGGTATTTTGAGCTGAAACTTCAAATACACATTCTGGGGACATCAAAGACTTTTACATCATCAAAAATTGTATATCTTGTGAAAAGGGGCATAATATTGGACCTTTAAAATTACTTATTTAATTTACTTTAACTGAACTAAGTTAAGCAGAGTTTACTTGCAGTGTTTTTGGATTGCTAAACGCCAGAGACACACTGTTCATGTGGACCAAACACACTTATCCCATAACTTTAACCACACCCTGCACAACACTGTGGATGTACAGCACTTTGTTTGTTTGCTAACACACTGCTGTCGAAACTGTTAACCACACACTCAGAACAGAGCAGATCTCAGCCTTGAGCGTCACACACTCCTGAGTGCACTTCAGCTGGGCGTCCGACACCTGTGGCTGATGTGGAGAGAGAGGGTCCACTGCAGTGATTCGCTCCAGTCCCAGTGTGTACTTTTAGTTTGTACTTTTATCATGTGAAAGAATGTCACTCTTCTTTGAAGAAAATGTTACTTTGTATGAAGTCACTGAAATTGATCAAACTGCAAAGTTGAAAAATGTGTATTTTCTGTACTGGTGTTTCATGCTCAGCGTGTTCTGAGTGACAGTGTGTGTTCTCTCAGTGAGGGTTGTGTTGTGTGTGTCTGCTTGTGTTGAGAGTGTGTTTAGAGAAGAAGTGTGTATCAGGTGACAGCTGCTGAGTTTGAGTTGTGCACATGGAGCTCCTGTTGTGTGACTGTCGTTTAGCAATCCAAAAAAAAAAACAATAATTCCATATGTGAAATTTACTTTAAATCAATATTTGTGCAAAAACTTGCCAAAGAAAACTTGAGTAAATTTTACTTATTGTTCTCAGTGCAGATGGATGGGAAATGCATCCATAGTTGACATCAAAAGCCGTCAAAAGTTCATTATGCACTTATAAAGTGTCAAATATTAATGCAATATTCAGCCCATACTGGTCAAATGACAAGAATTAATGCAAATCTACAACCAATCCTCGCATTATTAGTCAAAAAATATATGTTAAACTTCATGCAAAGTTGTGATGTACTGAAAATATTCAGCCTGAACGGAATTTTTTTTAATGTTATTAAAATGTATCAATTACCAAGATAAACACAAACTTCAAAGGTAAACTCTTCAACTCTCTGCATGAATCAGCGTGAGGTGTGTGTCCTCATAATTCAAAAGTTCACAAGGATGAACACACTGATGAAGAGAGCGAGAGAACAGAGGGAGGAGGAGAGCAAACGGGGAAAGAAGAGGAATACTACAGGCCTGAGGGCACTTCACGTGAGACTCGCACACACACACACAATTCACGAGTTCACACTTACATATAATTGAGGAATAAGATTTAATGCGTATTTGGCGTGCTGTCCGGAGGGAGGGCTCCGAGCTCGGAATTCAGCCCGAACCCAGAGTACTCCCCCCGTATGTAAGTGATTTTTGAGTGTGGAGAACTAGGAGTGTGGAGATGGGGTGGAGGAGGGATGCTGCAAACTGTCAATGGATCGAGGTAAGACTGCTGAGTCTATTTGTACCCTCTTATCATTGATTGCTGATTGCTGTCCACTCGTGTTAATTATCTGCACGTGCTCCTCCCGAACTTAGTTAATAAAACTTCATTTCACGAGTTCACACTTACATATAATTGAGGAATAAGATTTAATGCGTATTTGGCGTGCTGTCCGGAGGGAGGGCTCCGAGCTCGGAATTCAGCCCGAACCCAGAGTACTCCCCCCAAAAAGCATAAAGAGCAAAAGGACAGCCGCCGGACTATAGACTCAGAGAGTTTGGAGCTAGCGCTGAGTACGTCCGCTGGGAGACTGATTCTCGCTGGACTAGAGAGTTTGGAGCTAGGCGCTTGAGTACGTCCGCTGGGAGACCGATGCTCGCTGGACGGAAAAGTTAAAGGTAAGTGCATACGTCCGCTGGGAGACCGATGCTCGCTGGACGGGAAAGTGATAGAGGTAGGTATGTAGAACGTCCGCTGGGAGACTGATGCTCGCTGGACGGAAGGTTAAAGGTAAGTGCATACGTCCGCTGGGAGACTGATGCTCGCTGGACTAGAGAGTTTGGAGCTAGGCGCTTAGTACGTCCGCTGGGAGACCGATGCTCGCTGGACGGAAAAGTTAAAGGTAAGTGCATACGTCCGCTGGGAGACTGCTGCTCGCTGGACGGAAAAGTTAAAGGTAAGTGCATACGTCCGCTGGGAGACTGATGCTCGCTGGACTAGAGAGTTTGGAGCTAGCGCTTAGTACGTCCGCTGGGAGACTGATGCTCGCTGGACTAGAGAGTTTGGAGCTAGGCGCTTAGTACGTCCGCTGGGAGACCGATGGTCGCTGGACGGAAAAGTTAAAGGTAAGTGCATACGTCTGCTGGGAGACTGATGCTCGCTGGACTAGAGAGTTTGGAGCTAGGCGCTTGAGTACGTCCGCTAGGAGACCGATGCTCGCTGGACGGAAAAGTTAAAGGTAAGTGCATACGTCCGCTGGGAGACTGATGCTCGCTGGACTAGAGAGTTTGGAGCTAGGCGCTTAGTACGTCCGCTGGGAGACCGATGCTCGCTGGACGGAAAAGTTAAAGGTAAGTGCATACATCCGCTGGGAGACTGATGCTCGCTGGATGAAAAGAGAAATTGCAAGTGCTCTACTGGGAAAGCTCTCACTCCGTCTGCTGTGAGATCAATGCTCGCTGGACGGAAAGAAGAAACTGGAGAGAGGAAAATGAGTGCTTGCCCAGGAGATTTCTCACCCTGCATCCGCTGTGAGACCGAAATGCTCACTGGATGAAAGGAGAAAATGTAAGTGCTCTATTGGGAAAGCCCTCACTCCGTCCGCTGTGAGACCAATGCTTGCTGGACGGAAAGAGGAAACTGAGGAGAGGAAAATGAGTGCTTACCCAGGAGGTTTTCTCACACCGCATCCGCTGTGAGGTCAGATACTCGCTGGATGGAAGAGAAAATGTAAGTACTCTACTGGGAGAGCTCTCACTCCGTCCGCTGTGAGACCAATGCTCGCTGGACGGAAAGAGGAAACTGAGGAGAGGAAAATGAGTGCTTACCCAGGAGGTTTTCTCACACCGCATCCGCTGTGAGGTCAGATACTCGCTGGATGGAAGAGAAAATGTAAGTACTCTACTGGGAAAGCTCTCACTCCGTCCGCTGTGAGGCCAATGCTCGCTGGACGGAAAGAGGAAACTGAAAAGAGGAAAAAATAAAAAAGATAATTTTGTGCTTGCCCAGGAGATTTTCTCAGACTGCATCCGCTGTGAGGCCAGATGCTCGCTGGATGGAAGAGAAAATGTAATTGCTCTACTGGGAAAGCTCTCACTTGCATTTCGTTGTGAGAGCGATGCTTTTCTCCTTACCCAGTGAGGGTTTGGTGGGCTTTTTTTTTTTTTTTTTTTTTTTTTTTTTTAATGTGGAACCGGTTGGTCCTGATATAACTTTGGAAAGCATCAGAGGACCATCTCCCAAGGGCTTGGATCTGCTGTTGGGAAAGGCCTTTTTGGGCTGCTGAAGTTGCTGCCCCGATGCGAAATGAGTGACTTTAAAAATTCTTAGCCGGAATGCCTGACTGTTGCAGAACAGATTTAAGGTGTTTCTGGAACCAAAAACGTGTCACTGGTTTTTTGGAATCGTCTAAAAACAGGGGTTCCAGAGGAGATTTGCCTGGGAACTTCTCCATTGCAGATATGCCAGAATTGACTGGTATGGTTGGATTTGCGAAGCGAGGTTGAAAATGTAAATGAAGTGACCTTTTTTGGTACGGTTTCGCAATCAATTACTGATAAGTCTGAGATGGTGGGGTGGATTTTTGGGTCGAATTTAGAAGTGATGGCAATTTCTGAACATCTGAAAACCAAAAAAGGCTAGGATAAACATGGCATCGAGTGTGCGAGCGGAACTAAGGGGCTGGTAACCTGAGCGGAGAGTCTGAATACATTTGGTGAGAATGTCCAGCGTTATGGGTTGTCTGGCGTCGGGGTGGGTGGGCTGGGATTTTTGAATCCCTTTGATCAGGAGAGTGTCACGGTATACAAACTCATTGCCTTCTTCTCGTCTCGTGTTATTGTTGTTGTATGAAAGCACATGCGTGAGGGGCGTGAGCGAGTGAGTGAGTGAGTAAGTGAGTGAGTGTCATTCCTTGATTCGCTCCAGCTGATCATCATCTCATCACCAGCTGCAGCCGATCTCATTTCCCTTTATAAGCTCACAGTATTCTCCTCTCCATTGTCAGATCGTTGTTGGATGTGTCCATGTTCCAGTCTTGTGTTCCTGAGTCTCTCGTCGTGTGTTCCTGTGGATTTCGTCTTGTTCGTGGATTATCGTTGGTGTTGGAGCGTCACTACTCGTGGGATTATATCACCGTCTGTCTTCAATCTTAATGACACGGGTCGTGCGGTTCAAGCTTTGGTGACACAGGTGTCCTAGCTGACCCAGCAGATTCTACTTCTTCGTGGTCCCGCTGCGCCGCCCACACCAGCCGTTCCCCTTTTTCCGCCGGAGCCTCCCAGACACAGCGAACCACGTCTACCTGTTCCAGAGAGCTACGCGGGTGAGTCTGCTTACTGTAGAGCATTTCTGACCAGATGTGACATGCATTTTGCTCTACAGCCCAGAACATTTCAAAATGAGCAGACGAAGGTAGCGTTCGTTTTAACCCTGCTGACGGGAAAAGCAGCGCTGTGGGGGACGGCGGTGTGGGAGAATCAAGATCCTTGCTGTGCCTCGTTCACGACACTCTCCACGGAGATGAGACGGGTCTTCGATCGTGCCGTCACGGGGAGAGAGGCCGCTAGGGTGCTGGCCGACCTCCGTCAAAGTGAGAGGTCGGTCTCGGATTTTTCGATCGAGTTCCGAACCCTGGCGGCCGAATGTCAGTGGAACGAGGAGGCGCAGTGGGACATGTTCCTGCATGGGTTGGCTGACCGTGTCCAGAGGGAGATCTACGCCCTGGACCTACCAAAGACCCTCAATGGACTCATTGAACTGGCTCTACGGGTGGACGCTCGGCTGGCTAGGGTCGGGAGTAGAGCTAGATCCACCCGTGTTACAGGAGGAGTCGAGGAACAATGGTCCAGCGGCAGGGACGCGGTCAGCCCAGTCTTCGATCACGAACCCATGCAGGTGGGTCGAGCTCGGCTTTCCCGGGAGGAGAAGGAAAGGCGGAGATCCCTGGGCCTTTGCCTATACTGTGGAGGCACGGGACATTACGCCTACAACTGCCCGGTAAAAGGTCAAGCCCGATAGTAAGTATGAGGCTACTATCGGGTGGGATCTCCGCCAAGAAGACCTCATCCACATCGACTCTCCTTCTGGTAAGACTGAGATGGTCAGCTCACCAGCAGGACTGTCAAGCACTTTTGGATTCTGGGGCTGAAGGTAACTTTATGGACAGCACTTTTGCACGCAAATTTCAGATTCCCCTCAAACCACTCACACAAAGGATTAACGTACATGCACTCAACGGCCAAGAACTTCCCACTATCTCATTTATCACAGAAGACATCACCCTCATCACTTCAGGCAATCACTCCGAGACAATTAATTTTTACATTCTGGATTCACCACTGGCAACCATTGTTCTAGGACATCCCTGGCTCATCCGACACAACCCCCGAGTGGACTGGCAAAACAAAGCTATACTGGAGTGGAGCAAGGAATGTCATAAGTCTTGTCTTGTCTCTGCTTGTTCGTCTGTACCTGTTTATGTGTTTCAGGAGGAGGTAGGGGATTTGTCTAACGTGCCCGAGGAGTACCACGATCTGAGGGAAGTGTTCAGTAAGTCTCGTGCTGCTTCTCTTCCTCCACATCGTCCCTATGACTGTGCCATAGAGTTAATGCCAGGTAAGTCTCCGCCTAAAGGCAAGTTATACTCACTTTCGGTTCCTGAAAGGGAGGCTATGGAGAAATATATTTCTGATTCTCTGGCAACCAAGTTCATCCGCCCTTCCTCTTCTCCAGCGGGGGCGGGGTTCTTTTTCGTGGGGAAGAAGGACGGATCTCTGCGACCTTGTATTGATTACCGGGGGCTGAATAACATCACGGTAAAGAATACTTATCCTTTGCCGTTGATGTCTTCAGCTTTCGAGAGGTTGCAGGGAGCGTCCGTCTTCACGAAATTGGACTTGCGTAACGCTTATCATTTGGTCCGCATCAGGGAGGGGGATGAATGGAAGACTGCTTTTAACACCCCTAGGGGGCACTTTGAATATTTGGTCATGCCCTTCGGGCTGTCCAACTCCCCAGCAGTCTTCCAGGCACTGGTCAACGACGTGTTGCGAGACATGATAGACCAGTTCATATATGTTTACCTGGATGACATATTGATATTTTCTTCGTCTCTCCAGGAACATGTGCAACACGTCCGACGAGTGCTTCAGAGGTTGTTAGAGAATGGGCTTTTTGTCAAGGCGGAGAAATGCGATTTTCATGCACAGTCTGTTCCTTTCTTAGGATACATCATCTCGTCTGAGGGAATGCGTGTGGACCCTGAGAAGGTTAAGGCTGTGGTAGAATGGCCAAGTCCAGATTCCCGTAAGGCCCTACAGAGGTTTCTGGGGTTCGCCAATTTCTATCGACGTTTCATTCGTAATTTCAGCCAACTAGCCGCGCCTCTGACTGCCTTGACCTCCCCCAGTACTCCGTTCAGGTGGTCAGATACAGCCGAGGCTGTATTTGCCAAACTCAAGAGCCGCTTTGTTTCAGCTCCCATCCTCGTTGCCCCTGACTCTTCACGACAGTTCATGGTGGAGGTCGATGCTTCAGAGGTGGGGGTAGGAGCAGTCCTGTCCCAGCGTTCTCCCACAGACGACAGGATGCATCCTTGCGCGTTTTTTCTCATCGATTATCCGCAGCCGAACGCAATTACGACATTGGTAACAGGGAGTTGTTGGCAGTCGAGTTAGCGTTGGAGGAATGGCGTCACTGGTTAGAGGGTTCTGGGGTACCCTTTATAGTCTGGACTGATCACAAGAATTTGGAATACATCAGAACTGCTAAAAGATTGAACTCCAGGCAGGCTCGGTGGGCACTTTTTTTCGGACGTTTTGACTTTACTCTCTCGTACCGCCCAGGGTCTAAGAACATCAAACCCGACTCCTTATCTCGCATTTTTGATCCTTCCGAACGCCCGTCTACTCCCGAGTGCATTTTACCGGAGAGTCTATTTGTTTCCACACTCGTATGGGAGGTCGAATCGAAGGTCAGAACGGCCTTAGAAGGGGTAACGCCTCCGCCCGGTTGCCCACCGAACCGCTTATTCGTGCCGGAGGGATTAAGATCGGACGTCATTCAGTGGGGTCATTGCTCCAACGTGGCTTGCCATCCAGGAGTTTTTCGTACTAAGTTTCTAGTCAAACAACGATTCTGGTGGCCACTCATGGCTCGTGACATTCACAGTTTTGTTTTGGCTTGCTCGGTTTGTGCCACTGGTAAAACTTCCAATCGTCCCCCAGATGGGCTCCTTCAACCGCTGCCAGTCCCTTCGAGACCCTGGTCCCATATCGCTCTCGATTTTATTACCGCCCTCCCACCCTCCCAGGGTAACACAGTCGTTTTGACTGTGGTGGACCGGTTCTCGAAGGCGGCTCATTTCATTCCCTTACCCAAATTACCCTCAGCTAAGGAGACAGCGTTGACAGTCATTGACCACGTCTTCGGTTACATGGCCTCCCGATGGACGTGGTCTCTGACAGAGGACCCCAGTTTGTGTCCAAATTTTGGCAAGAATTTTGTAAATTACTGGGGGCGACGGTTAGTTTATCCTCAGGGTTTCATCCCCAGAGCAATGGTCAAACCGAGAGAGCCAACCAAGATCTGGAAAGGGTGTTGCGATGTATAGTCTCCAAGAATCCTTCCTCATGGAGCCAGCAACTTTCCATGGTGGAGTACGCCCACAACACGTTGCCAGTGTCGTCCACGGGCCTATCTCCGTTTGAGTGTAGTTTAGGTTACCAGCCACCTATTTTTCCCAGTCTGGAATCCGAAGTCGCGGTCCCCTCCGCACACGCCTTAATCCAGAGGTGTCACCGCACTTGGACTAGAGCCCGTGAGACTTTACTCCAAGTGGGGGCGCGCACCAAGGCGAGGGCCGATCGCCACCGGTCTAAGCCTCCCAGATACGTCGTCGGTCAAAAAGTGTGGCTTTCTACTAAAAACATTCCTCTCCGTTCCGTCTCTAATAAGCTTGCTCCCAAATTTATTGGCCCGTTCACTGTCACCAAATCCATTAGTCCGGTGGCAGTCCGCCTTAGTTTACCTCCAGCGTACAGGAGGATACACCTCGTTTTTCACGTCTCCAAAATTAAGCCTGTGTTTCGTTCACACATTAATCCGCCAGTCCCGGTTCCCCCCCCGCCGCGTCTCGTAAATGGGGATACCACTTATTCGGTTAATCGTATTCTGGATTCGAGGCGGAGGGGACGCGGAGTTCAGTACTTGGTGGACTGGGAAGGTTACGGTTACGGAGGAGAGAAGTTGGGTACCTGCTAGAGACATTCTGGATCACTCTCTGATCGATGATTACAATCGACAGGTAAGGAGTTCTGAGAACGCCAGGAGGCGTTCTCAGGGGAAGGGGTACTGTCACGGTATACAAACTCATTGCCTTCTTCTCGTCTCGTGTTATTGTTGTTGTATGAAAGCACATGCGTGAGGGGCGTGAGCGAGTGAGTGAGTGAGTAAGTGAGTGAGTGTCATTCCTTGATTCGCTCCAGCTGATCATCATCTCATCACCAGCTGCAGCCGATCTCATTTCCCTTTATAAGCTCACAGTATTCTCCTCTCCATTGTCAGATCAGCAATACGTAACC
>JAQIUQ010006044.1:135000-141296 GCA_030378365.1 Hybognathus amarus | reverse complement strand
TGAATGTCTTCGTTCAGTTACATATATTCAAAAAACAAAAACACTTTACATTCACAAAAATGTTGTCCATGAGTGTCTCATGAAACCTGTAACAGTTCCCTAAAAAGTGCTTGAAATGTGACCAAGCAAGATACATGTACAAAGTACACGTAAACAATTCGGTATTCTAAAAAAAAAAAAAGGAACGATACTAAAAGATATTAACTGTACAAAGTTCATTACTACACTGGATTTTTCCGAACATCAATTATTGTTGAATTGGAATTAAGTGGTCCCGTGTTAAGGCTCGATCTCCTTGATTCTCTCCGTGGTCTTGTGAGGGGCAGGGAGGCTGTCCCACTCCCACTGTGAGGAATTCATAGCAGGCTGAATTATTCTGTTATTTGGCAGTTCACAAGCTGCTCTCTGCCTGCAGCTCCTCCATGCTGTACTGGTCCTCATGTGGGGAGAGAGAGAGCGCCTCCATGTCGGAGGAAGAGGGGCATGGACCAGCTCCCGCATCTCTCTCTTGACTTCTGAACTCTTTCCGGACTCAGGACTTCAGACTTCCATCTTCAGTAACTTCTGCCTTGGATCCCACATGAAAGTCAACTGTCACAATTTGGACCTGAGGAAAGGTGTAGTAAAAAAATGAAACAGATGGTAAAAAAGTACAAATTCTGAAAATTAAAGATGTGGTTCCCAGCCCCATTTTACTTTCAGTGTTTCAAGATTTGCAGTGCCGTTTCTAAATGCATTGCAATGCATCACAACATGACCAAGGAGTGTCAGAAACAAGCAAACCAGGCATGTTTGTTTGTCTAAGGCACCATTTTATAACTAAACACAAGCACAAATGAGATCTGGCAGTGGGTAACAGCTTAAATGTATATCTGTTCATGCACATCCGACTTCAGAAGACTTGAATATAATTATACAAATCATATGGATAACTCCTAATTGGCTTTATGCACAGCTGCACTGACTTCCTGAACTTAAGCCAGCTCCTTGTTTCCTGTCTGTCATTATTGGACAAATTGATTAATTCAGGTGTGCCTGACCTCAGTAGTCATGGCAACAATAATCAGACACACCTGAATTAATCAAGTTTGGCCAATCAGGAAGTAGTGTAGCTGTGCATAAAGCCAATTGATTGATATTTTGAGCTTTGATGGAATAAATTGAAAAAAAAAATAAATTGTTTTTGTTTTATTGGAAAAGAAAACAATAGGTCAGAACAACAAGATTTAAAGTGCCCCTATTATGGATTTTTTTTTAAATATCTTATGCAGTGTGCAATGTAGCTGTATGTAAATGTAAACAGTCTGAAAAGTTGAAAGTGCATCAAAAATAAAGTTATTTTATCTCAAAAAGAAAGAGTTGACTCTAACCAGCTCATTTGAATTACGAATCTATTTTCGTGAAAGTTCATACATCACAACTTACTACATTTGCATAATGCCCACCTACATTCTGCATGGACATCTTGCTATAGCTTGTTCGTGAGGGACGCTGTGCTCTCTGCTGTGAGAGTAAATATGGTTTTTCACTTCCAAAGGATGAAGCTGTGAAGAATCAGTGGATAAAATTCATCTTTACCACGATTTCACAGCAGTATGATCCCAAAAGTTTTCTTTTTTTCCTTCATTTTACTGACTACTGCTTCTCAAATCTCTGAGTTCAACGTGTGATTCGTGAAACGCTTGCTTGCTGGTGGTTTTTTTTTCAGACATGCGCTGTAAGCCGTTGACTAATCAAAACAGACTGAGATGCCTGGCTAATCAGAGCAGAGCAGCTCACTGAAAGGAGGGATTTAGAGGGATTGATTCTGTGAGAGTCTGAGATGACTAAAATGTGGTGATGTGCAAATGTATATTATGAGGAAATGAAACACAGTTTTGAGCTTTGATGCATATAAACCTGTTGTAGGAGACTACACAACAACATTAGGAGAAATTGCATAATAGGGGCACTTTAAATAAGAACAAGCTTTTAGAAATATGTTTTTTAGATGAATGTTTCCTGTAGTGCTGTCAAATCTATTAACCTTCAAATGGTCTTTGTTTCCTGTTTACACTTTTGGGCTTCAGAGTCTATACGACCCCAACAATTGATTGAGTAATTGTACAAAACATATACATTTTTAATCATACAAATAATATCTTTTTTTGTTGTTTACTTCTCATCTATTCATTAATGCTGTGTTTTTGGAGATATACTTTGTATCCATATATCACACAATTCCTCAAACTACACCATAAGCTTGCAAATGAAATATCTTTTTATGATATATTGTTTTTATGCTGTATTACTAGGCCTTCATTTCCTGAGTAAAAAGTTTCAGATTTATGCCAGAATTTTTTTTTTTTTTGATATGAAGAAAATATATTTAGTTTTTTTTTTTTTCACAAAAAAAATGGAAGGGTTTAAACCCTTCCAGAGCTGAGATATTGAGATTTTTATAATGGCATAAATGCTACGTGGGATCTCAATATCTCAGCTCTGGAAGGGTCTAGAGACTCCATTTTTGCATTCAGGTCTAAGTCTCATGGCCCTCTATCAGAATCCAGAGTTTTGAGAAGATTAGGAGAAACTTATTTTTTTGCACCAAAAAAAAAACATAAGGGGTACCACTGTCGTTTTTTTTTTTTTGTTTTGGGTTGAAATTTTGAGTTTCTCTGATCTTCTTGAAACTCTGGATTCTGATAGAGGGCCATGAGACTTAGACCTGAGTGCAAAATGGAGGCTCTAGACCCTTCCAGAGCTGAGATATTGAGATTTTTATAATGGCATAAATGCTACGTGGGATCTCAATATCTCAGCTCTGGAAGGGTCTAGAGACTCCATTTTTGCACTCAGGTCTAAGTCTCATGGCCCTCTATCAGAATCCAGAGTTTTGAGAAGATTGGAGAAACTTATTTTTTTGCACCAAAAAAAAACATAAGGGGTACCACTGTCGTTTTTTTTTTTTTGTGGTTGAAATTTTGAGTTTCTCTGATCTTCTTAAAACTCTGGATTCTGATAGAGGGCCATGAGACTTAGACCTGAGTGCAAAAATGGAGGCTCTAGACCCTTCCAGAGCTGAGATATTGAGATTTTTATAATGGCATAAATGCTACGTGGGATCTCAATATCTCAGCTCTGGAAGGGTCTAGAGCCTCCATTTTGCACTCAGGTCTAAGTCTCATGGCCCTCTATCAGAATCCAGAGTTTTAAGAAGATCAGAGAAAACTCAAAATTTCGACACTGAAATGAGTTTTCCGAAATTGAGTTTCTCTGATCTTCTTGAAACTCTGGATTCTGATAGAGGGCCATGAGACTTAGACCTGAGTGCAAAAATGGAGTCCAAAAACATGTATGATTATTATCCATGTTGAAAACAGTTTTTTACATTTTTATTTCAGGATTCTTTGATGAATAGAAAGTTCAAAGAACAGCATTTATTTAATTAGAATCTTTTCTAACATTATAAATGTCTTTACTGTAACTTTTGATCAATGTAACTCATCCTTGATGAATAGAAGTATTGATTTCTTATTTATTTCCCCCCAAAATAAAATACAAATTCTTACTGACCCCAAACTTTTTAAAGGGTAGTGTTTAATGTAACAAAAGCTTTCCATTTCAGATAAAAGCTGTTCTTTTGAACTTTCTATTCATCAAAGAATCCTGAAATAAAAATGTAAAAAACTGTTTTCAACATGGATAATAATCATACATGTTTTTGGAGCATAAAATCATCATAATAGAGTGATTTGTGAAGGATCATGTGACACTGAAGACTGGAGTAATGATGCTGAAAATTCAGCTTTTTTTCAGAGGAATAAATTACATATTAATATATATTAACATAAAAAAGTCATTTTAAATTGTCATAATATTTCACAATATTACTGTGTTTTTGTGTATTTTTATCAAAAAATTACAGCCTTGGTGAGCAGAAGAGACTTCACACGTAAACAAGGGCTTTTATGCTGGATGCGATTAATCGAGATTAATTGATTTTACAGCACTAATTAGTGAACAAACAACTAATTTTATGAATTCCTTTTAAAAGCATGCTCTATTAATTTAACTTTAAACTGTTTTTACTTGCATGATAAAAAAGGTGAGGGGAGGAAACTAATAAAAACATGACTCAAAAACATGAAAAATAAAATGTTGACTAAAATATTTAAAGTGTTCAAAAAACATGTATTTCCGAGCAGTTCTCACCTTTGCTTTGTTCTCCAGCATAACGTACATGGCCACACATTTCCCTCAGTTTGATGTTCAGCTCCTGATTTGCTATTTTGCAGAAGTTCAGCTCTTTGCTGAGGTTGTGGATCAAGCACTCATACTGCCGCTGTCTACCAGCCAGACCCTCATCCATTTGCTCTGGAAACACAATAAGTCGCCAATGCTTTCACTTTATTTGCTCAATGCAAATCTGTGGATAAGTATTTCCAGTTCAGAAATATAGCTGCTATGAACAAACCAGAGATACATTCTCCAGTGTTGTTTTGCAGTTAATTACACATTAGCACTGACTATGTTCTACAACCATGGATAATCGAGCATAAAGCGGATAAATAGTTAATGTTCTAGAGTCTGTGCTTATGTGGATGAAGACTCAAACCTCGGCACTGCTGCAGCAGAAGCTGGATGTTTCTCTCGTGTTCTTTCTGCTGCTGGGTGAGTCTGCGATCCGCCTCGAGCTGCTGTCTTTCCAGAGCTGCTTCCAACCACTCAACCAAATTCTGCTGCTCCTCGACTCTCAACTACAGCTCAGCTAGAGCCAGCTGCAGCCTCCCGTTCTTCCTCTCGAAGACACACAACCTGTTCAACACACACCAAGCATTATAATCACACAAATGCTTAGCTAAAGAGTGGTCGGTCAAGCTAATAAACAAATATTTCAATTTACTTGCAAAGCGCTTTCACAATGCATGCTGTTCCAAAATCACACAATACAAGTCTTCACCTTTCCCTGATGTGTTAAACAGCTAAACTAATAAGTTGTATTAAAAGGAAGCTTGAATATAAAAATAAAGTGAGAAAACGTGTCTACATTTGCCAAAACGGTAAATGTGACCACTCAGACTAAATGCTAATGTGTGCCTGTGATAAAGACTGATAAAGTGTTGTTATTATTTGATATAGAACTGGCACTGGCCTGCCAAAGTGAAACCATAATAGATCAAATATATGATCACACCTCTTCGGATATTACTCACCACCACAAACAAGTTCACTTAAGTGTCAGCCTATAACTTCACAAAGAAGGTTAAAGAGATTCATCTGAGGAAACTCGGATGCCGTCTGACCTTATCAAAGTATTTACAAAGCAGAGCTTTAGTTTCCGAGCCGGAGAGGTTGGAGAGTTTGGCCATCGGGTTCATCTCCCACTGGGTTAGCATGCTCCCTGACGCCCGCTGACTGCCTCTGTCTCTGGGTGATCGCCTCGTTTTTGTACTCAATAGCAGCATCCAGAGCCTCAATGGCCTCGTCCAACTGGAACAGTGTTCGCTCTTCCTGATGTTTAACAGAGGACAGGGCAGCTTTAATAAATGGAATTTGCACACATGCAAACAAGTTTGGTTTGGAAGTTTTATGCCAAAAGTTGAAGAATTCTAAAATTCTAAAGCATAAATTTGGCTAGGACTTTATCATTTCAGAAGTTGAAATTTTAGAATTCTTAAAATAATTCTAAAAGTTTAAGAATTACTGATATTCTAAAGCATACATTTGGCTTGGACATTCTAATTTCAGAAGTTGAAATTTTAGAATTCTAAAAACTTGTAGAATTTAAAAGTTTAAGAATTCTCAAATTAAATTTCAGAAGTTGAAAGTTTAGAATTCTTAAAACTTTTAAGGATTCCAAGTTTGACTTCAAAATTCTAAGGCATACATTATATACATTCAAATTTAAAAAAAAAAAAAACGTTAAAACTTTGAAGAGTTTAAGAATTCAAAAATTTTAAAGCATAAACATGGCTAGGATATTCTAATTCCTGAAGTAACATTTTTTAGAACTTTTAAACTTTAGAATTCTAAAATTCAATTTCAGAAGTTGAAATTTTAGAATTCTTAACACTTTTAAGAAGTTTCCAATTTTGACTTCAAAAATAAATTTGGCTAGGATCTAAGTCAAAATTTTTGAATTTTTTGAATTTTTGAATTTTTAAAAGTTTACAGCATTTAAAGTTGGAATCCACTACACAACTTTTAAAATCTGAGGCATCATACTCTTGCTGACTGTAAATACATTTACAGAAGAAACATCATCATACACTAAACCACTGAGGATCACACATTAACTCTACAGATTTTAAGTA
>JAQIUQ010006044.1:87500-130000 GCA_030378365.1 Hybognathus amarus | reverse complement strand
TTGAAAAACAAGAATAAGTGGGAGGCTGAGGTTTCTCTGAAGATAAGTATTGTTCAGAACACAGAAACAAAAATGACTAATGCTGGCCCTTACAAAGCAGAACTGGTGTGGGAGAAAAAAAAACCATGCAATGAACACTCCAAAAAAAGACCATTAAATGTGTAATTTCTGCAACACCAGCGGCAACACACAAAGAAAGGCCTGATCTGAAGTGAAGACAGAAAAATAGCATAATTTTTGTATTTTATGAAGAAATTTGGTGTTTATGTTTTATACACTATACCATTTGAAAGTTAGTTTTTTTGTTCATGTCTCTAAAGAAGTCTCACCAAGGCTGCATCCATTTGATAAAAAATACAATGAAACAGTAATATTGTGAAAAAATCAAATTTTAATCTGTTTTAAATGTAATTTACTTCATGTGATGCAAAGCTGGATTACATCTAGACAGTTCTACTTCCAGGGTATATACAGTAATCCTTAAGTTAAATTTACTACTTTTTAATACCTTTTTTACTACCTTCAGATTTTTTTTAAAACCATCACGACACTGAATTGCAAGTGTTAACCAGCGACCTTTCTATTACACAGATTTTGACATTTATAACATACAAAAATGAATAGATTTAGAGCACGCATTCCATTTTTATGTTTAGTGGATTGCATTTGCGACCGAAGTGCATTAGCTCCCATCCAGTTGACATTGATGTTTTTTTACACACCAAACAATAGAGGGAATGCATTGACATCACTTTCCCGCTGGTACAACCCCCCTCAACCTGACTGAGTGGCAAAAGATCTGCTGCGTGACTGGATTTAATAGGGGAAACTGCGAAAATGCGACTAAAACGAACAATTTGATCAATTTAAACTAAATGTTGGACTCAATATAGTGTTCCTAACAACTTACTAAAGATCCAGTGATCCATGGATATTGACATGCAGCCAGCAATCGTGTCGCCTGACATTTATGTTTGCCTGATTTCAATACCAGGGAAATAAAAGCAATATATAGACCTACATAGGCTAAAGCAAATTTGCCTGTGAACGCTTTATATAAATACAATATAGGTAGGTCTAAATCCGGGTGATCACTTTATATCAGGGTTATATAGCCTATTGTCATATCGATTCCAGCCACTGAATATGACGTCAGCATCAAACATAGACAGAGATGAAAGATCTTTGATTGTGCCCAGATAAGCTAAAGCACATATTTAAACGGACTAAAGGCCTGTTCACACCAAGCACTATAACTATAAAGATAACTATAAAGATAACTATAAAGATATAATTCTAAAAATCGTTCTCCATATTAAAGAATAACAGAGTTCACACCACAGCTATAACGATAAAGATGGGATCACTTTCAGAACGTTTTTTCCAGCTGTCCAACGATAAAACACTGACAACCAATCAGAATCGTGCATTTAACATGGCAGATGACATTGCAGAGAAGTTAATCGTCAAGAGTACAAAAAAAAAATCCTCCAATGTTTGACAAGTCAAACCCACTTTCAATGATACGTTAAAAAAGATGGATATATGGAAAGCATCCTGGGAATAAACGGTGAGAAGTATTCACAATGAGATTATGCAGTTTAGCATAGTGTTACAAAATTACCTCAGGAAGGCTATCCAGTGCTAGTTGACAACATTGCTGAAGTGTGATGTTTTTATCCCATCATTGAATTCGTTCCAGATATTACACTAGACATGCTAGATTCACTGTTTAGATGCGCTCCCAACACCTCTCGTCTTTTAAGGATATCGATCGTGTACCAAAAACAAAAAGCGCCTGTTTTTCCTTTTTAAAATTAGTTTGTAACGTAAAGCAGCAACAGGTCATTTATCGGTCATTGGTGTGGACAGACACATATATAGTTATCTTTATCGTTCATCTTTATAGTTATCGTGCTTAGTGTGAATGGGCCTTAACGCAAACACAGAATAGGACTGATAGTCTGAAACAAAATAATACCTAATTTTTAAAAAATAATACCTCTCAGACTACATTTAACACTTTTAATGGCCTTAAATTTGACAATTTTGATTTATCACTTTTTAAAACCCCAGGGACACCCTGGGCTCTATCTTGCACCCGGCGCAAATGACTTTATACACTGACGCATTTATCATTCCTATTTGCACTCGCGCAAAGCGGGCTTTTTTCCTCCACAGACGCACGTCGGTAAACTAACAAATGAACTTGCGCTTTCCTGGGCGGGTTGGCGCAAAAAGGAGGCGTGTGTCGGCGCAAACAATCCCTGGTACTATTTTGCAGTTCCCAGAAAACAATTGCGCCAATGACCAGAAAAAACCTGGTCTAAAGTCAGTGGCGCGTTGCGCGTATATTCAGATGCTATTTTCAAGCGTGCATGCTTGGCCATAATACAGAGTGTGAACAAGCAGTACACTGTAGATGATTCTCTCAACAACACAGATGCATTTTACTTTTTGCAAATGATACATTATTATACGGAAAAATATATAAACATGAGGGAAATCATTGTTGTGTCCATGATGAAGGGAAAAACAGGCATAAAGCTTACACATTTACCCAAATTATTATATGCATGTTTAACCCAGAAGCTAATTTGGGTGGGTTTGTCCCATCCCCAGTGTCCCTTCTCTTTCTTTTACGGCCCTGACGAGAACATTCGTTCTACTCGGCTGTGAACCGATGCTGAAGCGCGCCTGGTAAATGCGCCGTTAAAATAGAATTGCGCCACGGAACAAGCGCATCTCGTTCATCAGTGCTCTTAAAGGGAATGTGATATGACGCTCTTATTGGTTTATTTCCGTTACGCCCAAACCACACCTATGAATAATGAAGCTACTCCAGACCAACCCCTTTAGATTTGCGCCAGGCGCGAGAGGCATTTATCCCGCCGGGAAAATAGCAACAGCGCCGGGATCCACCCACAAAGTTAATTGCGCTTTGACACTTGCGTTTCAGATCGTTAAAATAGGGCCCCCTGCCTTCCTGTGACCAGCTTGTGGAGCAATAAGATAAATGTGAAAAAATCATCGTATGTAATAACAATTTAGCTGCAGCTATTGGTAACTGGTGTCTTATATGTCTAAAAGTAGCCAAATTAGCTCTGAAACAAATAGATACATTTTTTACTTTTTATATTTAAAAAATATATTTTTTCAGTCACTTCTAAAGTCAGTCACTTAATTTCTCTCTTTCAGAAAATATCTTAGGCTACCAACCTCACACTTTTAAACGGTAGTCCATTTTACATTTTATGAAGAAAAAACACAGCCTCTGTCTAGAAATAATTATTTCTTCAATTCCACTGCTAGTGAAGCATAAATTACACACTTCACTTTCAATTACATCTGTACTCTGGATTCTCCCAGGCTCCGTTCCCCACCTGCGCTGATAATAGACCGAACGCAACACTGAGGTCAATCACAAAACGAAGAGGCTCACCTTGACTCTGTGCTTTCCTTTCTGCATCTCGCTCTCCAGCCGTCTCTTCTGCTGGCTCTCCTCTCGCAGGCGGCGCTGCAGAAGGTCCTGCTGCTGCTTCATGTTGTGCACGTTCCTCTCCAGCTCCTGTACACGACGCTCGCTCTGCGCAGACAGGGAGGGGCTTCTGCTTCAACACCTGAAGGCACAGCACATGTGCAGGGATATATGACGGAAAGAATCGAGTTTTGCATTGAATTTGTAATACCACAATATACAGAATGATGAACTGAAGGTTGATGGCCGAAGGTTCTTCAAATATGATAACTGAACCTGAATGCTGCTCCTTTTGTCATTATATTTTGTATTTGGTTTCAATTTACAAATGTTTTGAACGTAATACTTAAAGGCACACTATGTCATTTTTCACCATTAGAGGTTGTTTATTCAAAACAAAGGCGTGGCTTGATTATCATGGGTGTTGTTGTCTTCACCTCTACAGTCAGTGGAGAATACGACAGGACTCAGGCAGAATCCATATTCATGGATAACCAGAAATTTAACCAAGATTTATTAACGTTACAAAGGCCGTTGTAGCGATTACTAATGAGAGACAAGTGTGACACACGGCTGGAGAGCAGTGGAGCTTTTGTTATGCTGCAGACGCCGCTTTCATTTCTTCCAGCCAAGCGTATGTTGGGTAACACACAGCCGTTGTATCATATTGGATTAGGGGTGTAACGATTCACTCGTTTTCTCGATGCATCGATTACAAATCCTGACGATGCATATGCATCGATCCTGAAACATGTATTTTGAATCGTGAATCGTTTATTTATGTGAATAATCGATTTAAAAGGCTAAGAATAGAATTAATAGTGATTCTATAGCGATTCAGTGGTTTAAAATATATAAACACAACCTTAAAGTGTTCCTGGTACAAGCTGCCTCACGCATTGGCCGTGAGACATCCGCATTTGATTGGTTTCACGCGCTCACACACCCCTGATTTCTCACGCTGAAGCCCGGTCGGTCAAATGACTGAAAGATGAGTTTATCTTTTTGCCTGTTGAGCAACTCGTGTCGTGATCGGCTAGTTATACCGCAAATTAGTTAAAATCTCCCGGAATCTAGAGCGAGCGTGCATACGAGACAGAGGTTGTGCTCCAAACCGCGTATCGCGCGTGCACGCACTCGGCAGAGAGGGAAGCGAGCGAGAGACTAGCTTGCGTGTACGGAGAGTTTTTCCATGTAATAAATGCCCGCCCTTGAATAAAGTGGGCTTTTACTTCACAGCTCAGGATGGGTAATGTCAATGGTATGGCCCATTTCAGTAAAATCTTATCTTAAAGAAAATAACTGCGACGTTTCCACGCAATGAAAGCGTTTTATTCCACGCAATGGCATGGCAGCTTTATCAATGGCTTGAGCGGTTTGCCCTTAAAACTATTGCTTTCTCGATAGAGAGCTGGAGAGCTCAATCATGGACTGCTCAAAAATCTGTACATGAGAGCTATGGGACCGAGCGCGATGTTAACGAGTGCACTGAGAGGATGCAAAATGAAACTGATGAAAACGTCTCCATTAATTTGTGCATGTAGTCATTTAATGCAATACTTTAAAAGCCTTTTTCAAAAATTGGCTACTTAGGTTTCTACAAATGCTAATTTGTAGGCCATTTAATTTTTTTTATAATAATATATTTATTAAAATTAAAAACCAACATGAACTAACATTAACAATGGACAAAATCCCCACTATCTGACCCCTGAAGGCCGCTGTGTAATTCAAACCCAGACAAAGACCCATTGGGTGAAGCATTGAAATAATACTATAATGCATATAAAAAATTAAGAATCGAATCGAATTAATCGAATCGCATCGAATTTGGATGTGAATCGCATCGAATTGAATCGTTCTGAATTTGCACAAATCGTTCTTGAATCGAATCGAAAACCTATGAATCGTGAATCGAATCGATTCGCTGTCTACCCAAAGATTCACAGCCCTATATCGGATACATTTGAGTGTGTTGAAAGTTGTTTTATAGCTACACTGTGCATTCGCTCAGCGGCTACAGTATTACCCCTTTTCCACCATCAAAAGAACTGGTTCGGAACTGGTGCTGGTTCAAAGTTGGTTCGGATTTGGTTCAGACTTGCGAACCGCTTCAGAACCTGTTTGTTTTTCCACTGACTAGAGCGCCCAGGGAACGACGTCGTTACCTCACTGTTTACGTCGCCATACGTCTTAGCTAGAAACGCTTGCAAGTACAACATTACTTTGGGATTATCTCTAACTCGTGTATCAAGAAGGCTTTAAAAACAATCGAAATGTGTAAGTCTTTTAATATTTTCGTTTGATATGTAATCTTTTCTGATAAGTTATGTACCCCTGTCTTGTGTCTATAATGTCTTCAATAAAAAAAATTAGGAAAAAAAAATAGAAACGCTTGCGTTAACTTCAAGCATAACAATTACAAAGGCGGAACTCCGTCGTGTTTCTGCAAATGTTTCTCTGGGCTTTGCGATCCTTTATTATGGTCAGAAAAGATGTTTAGAACACATCTAAACCTGCCCCAGCCCCCGACGTAAGCATGACGTGGTAAAAGAACGGTTCTAGTCCAGCAAGAGTTGGTGCCGCTTTGGAACCAGTTCTCCTGGCCGAGAACCGGTTCTTTGGCTGTCGAAACACAAAGAACTGGTTCGCGCAGGCACCGGCTCCGAACCGGCTCTCAAAATGCTTTGGTGGAAAAGGGGCTTATGAGACACTTGTTGCACACTGCAGAGAGCTAGATCGATATTAGGCATGGTAAATGTGGCACTGGCAGTAAATCAGGAAAACGAGATTTACACAAAAAGACTAACTGTATTGAGCTGTATAACAATGATTCGTTTTCAGCAGAGCCGGACAGTAACGGAGTACAACAGGAGAGTCATGAATGCAGAACAGAGCAAGGCAACCATTTGAGCTTATGAAACTTAAACTTGTTATTTTTTTTTAAATGAGCGATCGTTTCGCTTGATAAGACCCTTATTCATCGTCTGAAATCGTTTAAAGCCCTTTGAACAGTTTGCAGTTTGTACTGAAAGTGTATTTTGGACCTTGGAACCGTTTGAGTTACAGTCAAGTCCATTATATGGAGAAAAATCCTGGAATGTTTTCATCAAAAACCTTAAGTTTCTTTTCAACTGAAAGAAAGAAACCTCATGGATATCTTGGATGAACATGGGGTGAGTAAATTAATAGCAAAAGTTTTTTTTTTAAATAGGGCTGCACGATTAAGTGGAATTTTAATCACGATCACGATTTTCAGCTTTCCACGAGTCAAATTGGCGTGATCGGCCGATATTTGAAATGCCGTCATTCCATTCACAGAACGCTCCGTATATCAGACGTTTTTCAAAGCCCATCTAGCGCTCCGTAAACCACTGTCTCGATCACGTGCCTCCCACGAGCTCCCAGTGTGCAGAGACCGAAGCTGTGTCCCAATGTGAAGCCTGCATCCTCCGAAGGCCGTATTTGAAGGCTTGCGTCTTCAAAACTTTTGAAGTTTTGCGTCACAGCCGCGCGAGTGTGTCTGCGTGCAAGCTACAGTGAACAGAGAGACGAGTGTCCAAGCGCGCTCAAAAGTGCGCGAGGAATAGCATCCTCTAAATGAATTCCGGCTTCCGAGGATCCTTCCTTGACATTGAGAAACACCTCGAGTGTGTCTGCGTGCGTGCGACACGGAGCGACAGCACGCGAGAGATACCGGTTGTGTCTGGGACTGAGTGACAGTGCGCGTAAAGACCGAGTGTCACATTGCATTAGTAAATTGGTACATTCATACTACATAGTAATATATAATTTCTATATAAGAGGAAATGAAAGTTCGATTAATGGACTCTAATAATAAGTAGGCTAATACAAACATCTTGTTTTTTACTATTGTTTAATAAATAGAAATAATTCGACCACATAAACTTTCAGATGGAGGATTAAATAGATTAAAATGTATGCAGTAAGATTTCACAACTAATCACTGACACATTTTACATTTCTTAAGTGTCAGATAACAATGACTCTGAATTTCATCCATTAATTCGAACTATTGCATAGTTCTGCCTTGACATGTTCTCATTTGGTTACATTCTGTTATGGAATATTTGTTTTTTATTAATTGTATATTTTGGGCGTTTTATTCACATCCATTATGCAGGTACAATGCAAGTTTTATATTTTGCTTCCTAAAAATATATTTACACAAGTTTTGCTACATTTTATTTATTGTTTTCTTTATTTCTCTTTATTCTTTAAAGAGATGCACTGCATTTTGGTGAATGAGAGCACCTGTTTTATTTTAATGCACATAGTTGTACATTAGCAGGAATGTAGCACAATATGGATGTGAAAGCAATTGTTTGCACACAATAAAAATAATGTACTCATTTCATACCAGAGGTAACAGCAATAAAATTGGATGTGACAATAAAATTAGTTTTGTTAAAATCAACAAATAATCGTGATAATTAATCGTGATCACAATATTGATCAAAATAATCGTGATTATCAGTTTTGGCCCAAAGTCGTGCAGCCCTATTTTTCAAAGTGAACTACTCCTTTAAAACCTTTATAGAGAATCGTCAGTCAAAAGAGATTTCCATAATGATGCCTTTCGGCAAGGCAAAGCTGCCAGACACAGACCTGAGCTTTGCTCTGAGCAGCTGCGATTTCCCTCCTGCACTCCTGAGCTTTAGAGCGGTCAGCGCCATTACGGCCACCCTGAACCTCCAGGTCCTGCAGCTGCTTTTGTGCCTCTGTAAGCTCCACACGGGCCTGCTCCGCCTCGGCTTCCAGCTCAGTGACTTCAACTGTCTGGTTCATGCCTGGGCATCTACCTACAGAGAAAGACAGGACGCCGATCATTATTACAGAACACTGATAATGATAAACTCAATGGACGATGAGAAAAGTTTGGGGTCTGTATGTTTTAGAAGACAAGGATGCGTTAAACTGAACAAATGTGACAGTACAGACATTCATAATGTTACAAAATGTTTCTATTTCAAATAAATGCTGTTCTTTTGGTATTTCTAGTCATCAACAAATCCTGAAAAGATAGATATCACAGTATCCACAAAAATATTAAGCAGCAAAACTGTTCTCAACATTGATAATAATAATAAATGTTTTTTGAGCAGCAAATCAACATATTAGAATGATTTCTGAAGGATCATGTGACACTGAAGACTGGAGTAATGATGCTGAAAATTCAGTTTACATTGAATTAGTGTTGTCACGAATACTAGAATTTCTAACTTCGATACGATACCTTAAAAAATATCGATATTCGAGACCATTTTCGATACCACAGAGAAAAAAACTGCCACAATATTATGGGGGAAGTTTTTTTTTATTTAAAGCTAAATATAACAAGTATAGAACATGACAATGAGGTACATTTTACATGAACAAAAATGTCCTGAGTTCCTTGAATCCGTTTGTATTTTTATTACCTACTGTTTATTATGCCTGCTCGCGGTGTGTTTGCTCACTCACGGTGTGTGGCGCGCGTCTATGCTATTCTCCGAGATGCCTGCTCGCGGTGTGTTTTAAAGCGTGCCCGCGCTATTGTCCGACATTAACTTCACTTTTGCTATTTAACCAGAGCAAATGAGATGAGTGCGTCACGTGTGGTGTTTGTCAACGCGCCTTTGGAGAGGGAAAGCGACCGCTCGGCTGGTGATCGATACTTCGGAAATTAGTATTGGTATCGATTCAGATATTTCAGTATCGATATATGAATATTTTGACAACACTACATTGAATAAATGAAAAAGTTATTAGAAATTGTAATATTTCACAATATCACTGCCAGTTTCAGTTTTTATCAAATAAATGTAGCCTTGGTGAACAACATAGAGACTTCTTTTAAAAACATTAAAAACAAATCTTACCACACAAACCAAACCTTTCGAGCTGCAACTGTCTAATGCAAACAATGAATTTATAGAAAATTCAATGTTTCTTTTTGGATATCTAAATCATATCATAAATCTCATTAAAATGTGCCATCTGTTGGAGTCGTGACCTAGCGGTTGGCATTAATGCTTGGATATATTGAGTTGGGGTGTTGTCAAGTGAACATTTACAGATACTATAACCATAAAATATCCTTTAAGCAGCTCTGAAGCACATTAAACAGCACAAGCATCTGTCACAAAATACTGGGCACATGAAACTCAATAAGCTTTTTTTAAGCGTTTAATATAACATGCTCCCACGCTTTGGGCTTGTATAGTGAATGTTTCCGCTGCAGCTAAAGCTCTGTGACCTCTGCCATTTTGTTTCAAAGAAATGTGTGTTTCACTGCTGTAAAGTACTGTGGTGAAGATTCCTGATTGCACAGACAGATGGTGGAATTGGAAATTAATACTTTTTCATTATTCATTATTAATGATTTTATTCATTAGTCATTACACATTGTTTGGGCACATATAATGCTGCAGGGATGACTTATTTCACGACGTATACGTCTCTATTTTTGTAGGCCAACCTGGAATAGCTGATAGGATTTTTCGATTGGCCTCTGGAATATTCCAGACAACAAACTCTGGGACTGAAGTGAGTTCATGAAGTATAAGCGAGGCTTTATATTTTGTTATACAATTCAAAAATACAATATAATTGCATTTCATCAACTAAATAAACAGTTTTTTCTTAGTAATTATTCAGTAAATTACAAACGATCTATTATGTAAAATTCACTTTTAACATATGTATGTGTCTGCAGTGTGTGTACACAAACAGCCTATTGTGGAAAAAATCCATCCACTCCATTTGTTATTTTCCCCATAAACCTGAAACTGAACCTCGCCAGTGAATTTAACAGCAGCATTCAAGTAAGAAATGTCAACAAAGACACAAAGCTATTTAATCAAGAACAGCAAGTGATTTTCTGTTTTCCTTTAGTTGTTTGTACCATAATAACAGCATATACAGCAGTAGGTACTTTATATTACGCTGCAATTTAATACACAGATCTAATATACATGTGATTTCTTTCCCACAGACATAACCAACTGCGATTGTGAACTTTGTGTGTTACTGACTTTTAATATAGTACTGTTAAAATGGGTTTTCCCAATGACCCAACCTGTTTTGACCAGCTCTTTAATGAGTTCCTCCTTCATGCGGATGGTGATGGAGAGCTCCTGATCTTCTGCTGTGCCTGGAGAAGCCCTCTCTCTGAGCAGAACTCACCTCCAAAACCTCTCACGCTCTCCCACACAGAGCTCTCACCAATGCTGCTGTTAGCTGGAGAATCAATCAAAACAAATTAAAGTGAACCGACTGAATGCTGCAAAGAAACTACTGGGGGCCGGAGTCCTTCGTTGAAGCACTGAGACCCTCAAGGCTTGTCAAATGTTTTCAGGGATGTTTAACTCACATGTGCGTCTTAGTGCATTGTATGCCCAGAGGATGGCCAAGCACAAGCGCCTGAGGCAGCGGAGCCCTGGCAGAGGATCCTTGGAGCAATGGAGCTTCTTTTTCGTCCAGGTTACATTCACAGATCTGACAAAAAAATGGCAATGCTAAACAGATTTCTAAATACAGCAGATAACCATTTCTTCTCAATTAAAGGGGCTATATGTAAAATTCAGAAACCCTTGTCTATAATGGTACGTTCACACCGGACGCGAATCATGCGTCAGGCGCGAATGATTTCGAATGTTAAGTCAATGCAAAGACGCGGTCATGCGCGTGAAAAATTCCTGCGGCGCGATGAGGCGTGGAGCGCGGCGCGAAAGACGCGAATACGCCTCGATTTCGCGCGAATGAGCGCGAGTTGAGCGTCTGGCGCCGTTAAGCGCGAATGATTTAGTTAGTGCCATTTGTGCATTCACGCGTTTGACGCGAATTCGCGTCTGCCGCCCGAGTTGAAAAATCTGAACTTTGGCGTGAATTCGCGCCGCGTTAACCAATCAGGAGCCTAGCTGCTTGCTCACGTGGTGAAGTGTCTGGATGCTTCAATAAATTATTTTGTATATGACTAAATACATGGTGGGATTATGCACAACAAAGCAAATATTTTATCACTTAAAACATTATTTCTATATACGAGACATGTTCATTTTGTATTGAATGTTATTCATTCCATATCTAGATTATATGAAATATTATTATGATGTAACAATCAACATAATATGTGCATAAGTTCGTGTCTGGACATGAGAGAGAAAAAAAAATCACAGGACAGGTTAATAACTTTTGGAAGCTGGCTCTATTTATCATCAAAACAAAGATAAATGACAGCTAGATTAGGTGGATGAGGGCGAGGGTGATCCTCGCTCCGATGCGGGACAACAGGTCATCAAACTGGGCGCGGGACAGGCGGAAGTACCACTGACAGCGGCCGTCATCCAGGCGCATCTCCTGGAGCGAGCAAATGGTGAAACTAGCCAAACGGTTCGCCTACGAAGGGTCCGGTGGACACAAATACGGCGACGATGATCCCCACGCCGCTGTTCTAGCTCTCCAGAGCAAATACAGTGCGGTGAATTCTCTGATTAATGCTAGATCAACATAAACAAAGATGGCCGTCAACGGGTTTCGGTTTCGACGCGCGAGACGCGCGTAAATTTCACTTCGAACTTTTTATTTTACCCGCGTCAGTTTCGCTCTTGACGCGAAATGAACACAAAGTGGTCAAGCGTCAAACTCAGGCACGGTCGACGCAGAATTCGACGCGCGATTCACGTACGGTGTGAACGTAGCATAAGCGACACCAGTGGCTGTTAAGTGAACTGCAACCAGCAACATATTCCTATATATTGGAATAACTACTTATACAACATATATTGGCTAACTACTTTTTTAGTTTGTTTGTTTTTTTGCTTAAAAGTAAAAAGAACTTGGAAATATCTTTGCAGTGATATACTTTAAAAAACATCCACACTGCTGAGAACGACGTATAGATGAATATGTAAATATGTTCAGCGTGCTTTCCTCTAAACTAAATAAACACACAACAAAAAATGACAGAGGTATGAAAACAAGAACCACCCAATCATAGCAATTTTGCTGCAATTCACCAGAATTATGTCGAGTCCTTCAGTCAGAAGGCTTTCAGACAACCTAGAAAGTTGAAGGTGATCTCGTTTTTTAAGTTTCTATACAAGCGGATCATACATTGTCAATAAGGCCACCCTTAAAAATATTTTGGTTTGCAGTAACAGCAATTTGTTTTTTTAAAGGGTTGGTAGGTAGGTCGATATATATATATTTTTTTTCAAGATTCAATGTACAAAAAAAGTACAATTTTGGTCATGGTGATTATGAATTTTAAAAAATGTGCATATTGTGACGTCACTGACTGGGTCTTCAAACCGTGCATCCACTGCTAGGAGTTAATGCAACCTACAAATCAGAGACCAGGTTACGTTTTAGGCTAGTCACTGTGTGAAAAAAAATTGAAAATAATTTTCATTGAATCGATTTTCCATGTCTAAAGACATTTCCATTTTCCATTTCACTGGTCAGACAAAGATAAAAATTAGCCTATATACACAATGCTTTAATTTCAGGAAGGTCTTAAATTACTTTTCAGTTAAGTGTGTCTGATTCTGTCTGAAAAGAAATTAAATTTAGTAATCAAATGTAAAATGACACTGCATAGTTAATCATAGTTAGATTAACGCTTATTAAAAGTTATTTATGCAAGAGCTGTGAGTGATTTTTCTCTATCTTTTGTTGTTTGATTTGCATTACTGGCTCAATCGTCACATGTTTATTAGACTACTGCCCCTTTAAGATCGAGTGCAGGACTAAAAGGTGACTGACGCACCATCATTTTCTCCCAACTATTTACGTCCATTTAAGACATAAACTGTGTTTAAGTGAATCTCAGAGCTGGTCATTTTTATATTTTATGTATATTTGATAGTAGATGTACCCATGAAGCCCAAAATGAGGCTAGCCTACTTTGTTTGGAGTGCATTTCGGAGCGCGCGTCGCCCTTGTGAACAGCGTCTCTTGCACAGATTTAATAGCTCTTTTAATGATTACACGCATCCGCAGTTTAGCAACAGTACAGACTGCATTTTACAACAATCACCAATCGTGCTGATTCGGGCGGTGCGTTTGGGTTTTAGGAAGAAATGACAGCGCAGACGCTGTAAAGGGAAGGAAGTTGAAGTTAGAATAATATCCCAGATCTAAAGTGTAACCACGTTTGAATGTTTAGTTCTGTCATCATTGTCACTCATTAAGCAGGGCTGTTGTGCGTGCTGTGGCTCCAGGTGAGAAATCGCTCTCTCTCTCTTTTATTAATTGTTTAATATTATTATTACTATATATAGAAATGGTTGAAATTTAGCCCCGGGGCCCGTTTAATACCGGGTTTACCAAGCAACGAACACTGAATGAAACGAATCGAACGAAGCCATATAGTGTGACACGTGTAAACCAATGGTGTAAACATAATCAGATGACTATGACGCCACAGGTTTTTATTTAAAAGAAAGAACGTAGCCTATGTTTGTATGTAAACATAAGCAACTTTCACAATACTAACTAAAATATAGCCTAATTAATATTATTTTATTGAATTTGAATTAGTAGTTTGAAGAGTAAAAAAAAATCAGTCGGTCTAACGCAAGTTACAACCGGCAAGTCGGATCGGACTAAAAAAATAAAATAAATAATTGGGCTCGGCCCTAAATTGACAGGTTCGGTCAGGTTACAGCAAACAAGAATATGTTTAAGGATATATAATATAAGGATAATATAAGGATGGAAAAAAGTGATCAATCCATGAAAATTCTTACATTACGCCCCTTTAACTTTCTCATCAGCATTAATCTTCCATACTTGCGTTTATCTCTAGTGGTTTGAACATGTCCATCTTCATCTCGGTTCACTCCTTTTCCAGAAGTTTCATAGTATGTGTTTCCATGTCCACTGTCCCACTGGGTCTGGTCTGAAAATGAGCTGCTGTCCACTGACGGACCCATTTCAACCTAAAAACAGTTTGCATTAATGTAAAAAAACATATACACTACCGGTCAAAAGTTTAGGGTTGGTAAGATTTTTTATGTTTTTAAAAGAAGTCTCTTCTGCTCACCAAGGCTGCAATTTTTTGACAAAAAATACACAAAAGACACAGTAAAATCGTGAAATATTATGACAATTTAAAATGACTTTTTGTATGTTAATATATATTAAAATGTAATTTATTCCTCTGGAAAAAAAGCAGAATTTTCAGCATCATTACTCCAGTCTTCAGTGTCACATGATCCTTCACAAATCACTCTAATATGATGATTTTATGCTCCAAAAACATGTATGATTATTATCCATGTTGAAAACAGTTTTTTACATTTTTATTTCAGGATTCTTTGATGAATAGAAAGTTCAAAAGAACAGCTTTTATCTGAAATGGAAAGCTTTTGTTACATTAAACACTACCCTTTAAAAAGTTTGGGGTCAGTAAGAATTTGTATTTTATTTTTGGGGAAATAAATAAGAAATCAATACTTCTATTCATCAAAGATGAGTTACATTGATGAAAAGTTACAGTAAAGACATTTATAATGTTAGAAAAGATTCTAATTAAATAAATGCTGTTCTTTTGAACTTTCTATTCATCAAAGAATCCTGAAATAAAAATGTAAAAAACTGTTTTCAACATGGATAATAATCATACATGTTTTGGAGCATAAAATCATCATATTAGAGTGATTTGTGAAGGATCATGCGACACTGAAGACTGGAGTAATGATGCTGAAAATTCAGCTTTTTTCAGAGGAATAAATTACATTTTAATATATATTAACATAAAAAAGTCATTTTAAATTGTCATAATATTTCACAATATTACTGTGTTTTTCTGTGTATATATATATATATATATATATATATATATATACACACACACATTTCAACAAAAATAGTGCTAATGAACTATATTTGGCAGAATAATTTATTTTATTCAGTATATTAAACAAACTAAAAATATTTGGATATCAAAAGAATTTCTAATAATTTTGGGGTTGTTAGGGCACCAAATATACTGTAAAATGTCTGATATACACACACAACTGCACGTCATTTGAATTCACATTAATGCCCCAAACATTTGCTCACCAAATGTCACATGATCTTTCAGAAATCATTCTAATATGCTGATTTGCAGCTCAAAAATGTCTTATTATTAATGTTGAAAACAAAATTATGCTGCTTATTTCTGTGGAAATATATATACTTATTTTAAAAAGGAATTCATTTGAAATGGATTTTTTTTGCAACAATGGAAAAACTGTTTACTGCCACATAATGAATTTAATGCGACCTTGCTGAATAAAAGTATTAATTTCTTGAAAAAAATAAATAAATAAAAACCTTTTGAACACTAGCTTTAGATTACATTAATAATCTTGACTAGGGATGTAAAATATAAACACTAGAATTTGAACCAAAGTCACTATAAACGTATGCATTTCTGTTGTTTTGCATTTCAATTGACTAATTTTCAATCAACACAAACAAATAATATAAGGAACAAATACTATGTAGTGAACAAACAATAAAGGTAAGAGTAAAATTCAGCAAGTTACTTCATCACTGCTGTTACAGCTGATATAGCTGATATATTCTCGTCACTGCCATCTGTCATTTTGGAGAATGGCTGGTGCCAAGCGAAAGCAAAAACAAGGCTTAACACACAGCCGCTCATGGCTTATTGCTTTAATAAATAACCCTGTCTCCAGACAATACATCAAATGCCAGCTTGCCACAAAACATGCTTGAAAAATAAGCATCAAAAGTGGGTTAGGGTGTATAATTGTCTGTTAAGAAATCACAGTGTTACCTTGGCAATTAGCAGAATTTGCTTGGATGAGAGAATATGTGGGTGAAGTAAAAACACAGATTTAGACAACGTGTGTGACAACTGTTTGAAGATGTTTGTGCACTACTAACAGCTCAGCCCAGGTGGCGGCAGCTGTGTATTGTATCTTGAATTAAAATTAATGCAGTGTTTGCGGCCGAGAGATGCTGTGAGACAAATCAAAACATATCAATTACCTGTCTGGCGAGGCTTCTGCCCACATCACTGTCGCAGGGAGGAGTGAGGCGGCCGAAGCTGTCGGATGTCAGCAGCAGTGAGTGGATAGGAGCAGTGTGAGGTCTCTGTTTCAGGTGGAGCAGTCCCACTTTCACCTGGCTGGGCTAACAGACTGTGAAGCTCTGCTATTAGATCCTGCTGCTCTTGTAGCTTATCGCTCTTAGGAACGAGAGAAACAACAAGCAGATAAATGCTTGTGAAAATACCAAAGATGTCCCAGTATTGTTTTAAGGATTAAGAGCATTGTGACAGACAGACAGCCTTGTTGATCCTGGAACAATATTCCAATCATCCAATCAGATTTGAGGGATAGGTTAACCAGTGTCAAGTCTCAGGTTTGTAATAAGGGTTAGGGACTTCTAGACCATTCTTTTTCACCTATTTCTTTCTGATTTAAGGGATAAGTTATGAGTTGTGTTAGGACTATGTTTTTGGACAGGAATATTGTTTCAGGATAAACAAAAGATGTTGAAAACATGCTTGGCAAAATTACAGTGATCAAACAAACACCCTAAAGGCAGTGTTAAATAATGTTTGGTAATTGAATGCACGGGTTATATAAAAATGATCATGGTTTTCACACAAATATTAAGCAGAAAAACTGTTTATTATAATAAGAAATGTTTCTTGAGCAGCAATTCAGCAAATTAGAATGATTTCTGAAGGATCATGCGACACTGAAGACTGGAGTAATGATGCTGAAAATTCAGCTTTGTCATCACAGGTATTAAATTGCATTTTTTAAATATATTACAATAGAAAACTGTTATTTTAAATTGTAATAATACTTCACAGCCTTGGTGAGCAGATACATCTTGCACAGCAAAACCCCAGAGTTAAATTAACACTCTGAGTGTGGACTCATAAACCTAGTATAAACACTGAAGCTGTGTTAAAGTTAATGAGATAATTAAATTAATAATAGAGTGATGATTGAGCATCATTGAAGACACCTGATGATAACAAGCAGCATCACTGAAGGAGAAAACCGTCATTTTAAGTCACCATTATGGTGATCAGTATTTGCTTTAGTTGGGCTCTTGACCCTTAAGCCATAGTGCATGTACGCGAGCTAGAACATCCAATGAACACATAGACAAGCATTCTTTGGAGGGTTTAGACAGTAGCTGCGTTTGGATCAACCCATTGAATGGAGTGACGGCTATAATCTGGCTAAAAAACCTTTCGGGTCAAATCAACTTGCAGGGTCGATGGCTTTATACGACTGAACTCGGACAGTGATCTGAAAGGGGTAATTTAATCCTTTGTAATCAGCAGGAACATGTAAACACAATTGATTGGACTTGCGAACCGAAACCAAAGGCACTGCCGCATGTGCAATGGCGTCGCAATGAGCGTAATGACATATGACCGCACGAACGAGAGCTGTTACTTTCCTGTTGAATAAAGTGTCATATAAAGTGAGATGTTCCGATTTATAAAAAAATTGCTTCATTTTCACTCCTTGTCTGTGAAGTGAAGCAGACGACAGCTCCCACCAGTGCTCGTTGTCAAGAATTACTCAGTCCACACGCACGAACTTTTGGGCACGGGGTTTTACTGCGTCAGTGAATACGATCAGGCACGGCAAAAACGGTTCATGCTTCATCATCTCCCAAATCCTGACCAAGAGACGGATAAAGATTAAGTCTGTTTTTTAAAACAAATACAGAACCAATAGGGAGAATAAGTTTATGCAGTGAACAGTGGCATATTCGTGCAAATGTGCACAGTGTCAGGAAAATCAATTTCCAGTTCGGATCTTGTCGACATACAAACGCGCACATTGTTAGATTTCCCGAATCACTTTATTTATCATTCATGTAAACACCTTGATCGCGAGTTCCATCAATCGTATTGATTTAATTCCGATTGTGTTCCATGTAAACGTAGCTACTGTTTCAGTGTTTATAGATCCTTTTGCACCAACGTAACAGTTACGTCACGGCGCTAGCTGGAGGCAAAACAAAGTGAAAACTGGAGCGGCCGGTACAAACCAGCACAGATTCAGCTACATGAGGAGCTTAAATTATTGTTACTATTATTGAATGTCATCTGGTTGTGTTGTTTGGTGCACGAATTGATGAAAAATGAATATGCTGTATACTCGATATTTTAACTTCTAGAAATATTCACATTTTTAAAATCTCACCGTAATGTCACTCTTGTCGAAATCGCTAAGCAGCTGGCTCAGCAGAACTGTTGATCGTACACACAAGTCTTGTACAGGACCATTAAGCACATCCAGTTATAGGCATCCAAAGATTTATGTGCCCTCATTTTCTTCTTGCGATCGGTTTCTCTATAAGGCACGTGTCAGAAGTCAAGCCACTGACCCGAGGTAACGCACGTTAATCCTGTCAGACTCGTACCATGCATTAGAACGAGCGTGTATGGTCGAACTGGTCAGGCTCAATCTGGTTCAATCCGTTAAAATAACTTTTGGAACTAACAATCACAATCCTGGACACTGAGTGACCTTACACATTAAGATAAAATCTTGACATTTCTTTACCAGTCATTGTTACTAAAACACGAAGCTAACAATACTCTGCTAACTCAACGTCAGTGAAGCAGCAGCCAGAGGATCATTCTGCCTCCAGGCCTCACTTCCGACCCACAAAAAAACGTCACCATGTTTACCCAGAGCTGAAAGGGGTCTATGTAGGGTCCACACTCAGACTGTTAATTTAACACTAGGGATTTTGCTGTGTACCGACCCCAAACTTTTGAATCGTAGTGTATAGTATTTTTAAAATAAATGCTAAAAAAAAACTTTGCTAGATTTATGATGGTAATAACTTTGGAAACATAACTGTATGTGAAAATGGTCAATCAAGAGCAATACTAAGCCAATTACATATTTTAGAGAAGAGGATTATATTAATTTAATTTACTATAGAAACAGAGTTTTCCAAGACTTTTAAAGGGTGATGAACTGAGAAATCAAATTTTCCTAGAGCTTTTGACATCTAAGAGGTCATCATATTATAAGAATATCCTGTAAGTTTCAGAACTGAAAACGTCCTTGTAAGTCCAATAAAAGCTTTTATTGACACCAGCCTCAACAAACGAGCTCATTTTAAAAGTGGGGAAATATGGCGTCAGAAGTTTTAAACACCGCCCCTGCAGAAGGAGATCAACACCTACTTCAACACGGCTGGTTTAGGATACCAACGGCTACCAACAATACAGAATATTGTGCATTGTCTGGTTGTGGAAGACAGACGCTGCATAAGCTTCCTGTGGAATCCAATTGGACTGCATGGATAAACTTTATTTTTAATGATGTTCCAGCTGATGAGGGTAAAACATCGTCGTCTGTTCGCTTCATTTTACTAGAGGATTGTTTTGTAAACAAGACTGGATTTGCAGACCGATTAAGAGTAAAGAGCGGTGCTGTGCCGTCTATATTGAATCTGACAGAGAGATTGCAACACACGGACTCTTGGTCAAACATGTATGGGTGAAATCCGATTGCCATTTGACAACATTGGACGTTTTCCCCACGTGCACCGACAGGTGAGTTAAACTCATTATAATATGCAAAACTGTTATCCACTCACAGCAGTGGGCGTTATTTCCAAGTCTCAGTGCAACACGCCCATAAACAACCGACCGATTTTTCAGGTAGGCTCACAACTTGGGTACAGAATAGCCTATTTCTTATTCATTTTGATGTTTTTGAATGCAAAAACCAAGCGCAATGTAATCAAGTCATGACCTCAGACAACAATATAATAAAATGTAAAAAGCCAGTTCATGACCCCTTTAAGAATTTATTAATTTCCAATTAATTTCGGAAATATTTCGGGAATATAGCTGGAACATAGCACAATTAAGTCTTCAAAATCATTCAAAAGCACAACTGAAAGCGCAGAAAATGTCAATCCCCTCACCTGTTGTTTGTATTGTTCCATGGCATCTTCCAGAGCAGCTAGGAAATCAGGTGTTTTCTTGTTCTAGTTGCTGTATCTGGGCTTGCAGCTGGGAAATGTAGTCCTCTCTGGTTCCAATCCTTATTGACATCCTTTGGCATAAATAAATCCCACTGCTGTGAGAATTACGCAGATAATCACACAGTTTACATCATGCGAGCAAATCTGAAATTAATGCTTGAGAAATAATGACCTGACAAGATGCATAATTGCCTTTTTATGATGAATTGTTAAATATAAAATATTCATATTTGAAAATGGATGTGCCTGCAGCCAACCTGGTTGTTCAATGCTGCCCGTCCTCTTTTCACGCAGTGCTGTCCTCAGGTAGAGCTGCTCTCAATGCCACTGTCCAGCCCCGATGCCGAGGTCAGGCCGCTGCGTTCCTCCTCAACAGCACACAGCCACTCTTTCACCCGCAGGAGCTGACCTGAGTTCAGAGTTCCTTCCCCCTGCAGCTCCGTCAAAAGCCTGTAGGCCGAGTCTGTGCACGTCCGATAGTGGGCGCTCTCTGCTTGCAGCTTTCTCACGTCCAAAAGCTCAAAGGGCCGAAGTCTCTTCTCGGGGTCGGAACGCGTGATGATGCGGGTTTCAGAGCGCTGGCGGTTTTCAAGAGTCTCGTCTTAGCGCTTTGATCTGGAGTTCAAGGCCCTGGACGCGGTCAGGTTCCCCTCTGCAGTTGACTGTGGCCCGGTTCTGGATGTTACGAGCCCGCTTGGCGTAGTTGAGTGTATTTAGGCTCTCATCAAAGTCTGAGGATGAAGGGCTTATGCAGGCAATCATGAGTGTTTTGGCGTTGCCTCCAAGAGAATCCTTTAAGATCCTGACAACAAGTTAAAATTGTTAAACTTACATAAAGGCGATACACATGCCATCTTTCCAAAAACCCTTCTCTACAAAAATACCACTGAGAGCATTTCAAGCGAGAGTTAAAGAAAGTGAGCAGCAACACAGTGTGATCTCAGTGGGGTCAATAGTAAAATAGTATTCTCTTAAACGGGCTTGGATGCCCTTGAGGTAAGCTAGAACATACAAAAAAATCATTTCAAAGTAAACTATCCCTTTAATACAAACTAACAATCAGAGCAGAGCAGCTCTCGGAAAAGAGGAATTTAGAGAGATTGATCGAGTCGTTTGAGAATTATCGAAAAATTTTGTGATGTGCAAATGTCTATTCTGAGGAAATTAATTTTTTTTTAGCCTTGATGCATGTAAACCTGTTGTAGGAAACTCCAAAACAACATTAGGAAACTTTAAAATAGCATAATAATAGGAGCACTTTAAAGGGTACATATCATGCTTTTAAATCATTCACTTTTACTTATAAATCATACAAAGCATAACTGCAATGCTTGGGTCTGAATTCCTCATTATTATAGCTCCACAGGCCCCTTTTCTACCCCTTTTTGATGGGCTTCTGTGAGCAAGTCGTTTCAATGCGGCCCCTTTAAATAAAAAGGCGTACCGTCTTACCCCGCCCGCTCTCCAGGTCGCTGAGTTCACGGTCAGCTCAACTCAGGTTCAATTCTCCGCGTTCGGCCATTATTGTAGTTTGATAAGAGATACGATTACTATAGCTTCAGAAGAACATTTTTATTCACACGTTAACAAAATGTCAACAACGGAAGACTTGTCCATCAAGCCTTACATATTCGAGCCAGAGCGAGCGATTTGAAAAAGATGACGAGGACGAACCTGCAGGTCTTCAAATCTGTATTGATAATAATACGATAACTTACATTTAGAAAGCATCAGGAAACACAGCAGCTAAATGATAAAGTCAAACCCTTCTGTATACGTGGCTGAGGTTGTTGAAGTGGGGATCCTTGACGTGCTTCAGGTCACTACATCCAACAACCGAACATTTTGCACTAACCCTCTCGTAACTTCTGCATCATTGAGCTTGGACTACAAAATCGGAGCGAGAAGATAATAATGGCGGATTGCTCGTAGTGTTGGACCGGTAGTCAATGTCCTTATTTGTCAGTTCCGCTGCAAATACGGTGACGTACTTGCTCAAAAAACGTCATCAACAACAGAAAAATCTGAACAGGTTGAAAAATATGACCAAAACAGAACATAAAGATATATACGAAGCACCTGAAGATAATAATTTCATCTTTTCTGTACTTATAAACACTCCAAATCTACAACAAAATGCATTTAAGGGCTAAAAAAGTGGATTTTGCATGATATGTCCCCTTTAAGAATTTTCCTGTTGATGCTTCACTAAAAAAAACAGCCTTTTTGTCTTTTAACTTTAAAGTCACTGTAAAAATTAAGTATGTGTTCTGAGTTTGTCACACCACAGAAAAAATGTATTAGCCACCCAGCCAAATTTGAATGATAAAAAAGCCGGCAAGTACATAAAATAAGCTCTCAAACGCTGTGGCTGCGCTAAAACCACGTCCACTCATGGGAAAGCTGTCGACGGTGGGGCTGTTCGGCCCCATTCACCAGTGACAGTGGATTATCAGTAAATCCCAGTTGTCTCCGACGAAAGTTTTTAAAACAATCCCGTGTAAAATTATCACTACAGAGGCGGTGTTGGCGGTTATCTCTCAGTTACTTCATCAAGGTGGCTCTTCACAAAATTAATCCACCTCTTCTTGATGTGATCGTTTTTAGGAAATTTAAATAAAGACAGATCTGTTTTGTACATGATCGCATCCAGGTAGTCAGCGCATACCGTGTCGAAGGCATAGCTAGCTAGAAAACTGTAGGCTGTAGTAACCAACAGTTCTGACAGTAACTCGTGATTGAGCACCAAACTGATGCGAATGTGCTCTATTGTTAAAGGAGGGGCCAGGCAGCCTAGAGTGCGTCATCATGAGTGAGGTGCTCTAACTCTTCAGAGCTTAGGAGCTACAGTGAGTCAGAGCCCCGTTTCAGCCCAGCCCAAAAAATAGGAAAATGCAATGGTAAAAAACTGTTTTCGGTTTTTGTACTAGTTTGTCCACATTTCAGTACTTCTTGTACTTGTAATATGTTTTAGCAATACATTTCTAACATTTATAATGTGTTTAGATTTTTTTTTAGAATTGCCTTTACAGAGACTTTTAAGAGTAAGCAATCATAATAGTGATTCTTGCTTTAGCAAACACTACTAGGGTTGGGTATCAGAATCGAATATCGATTGGAACCGGGTGCAACTTTCGTTTTCCCGGAATGGTTCAAAAGTTAAAATTTCGATTCCTAGTTTCGATAATCACAGTCCGATCCGATCCAACACCAATGAAGAAGCGTCTACTTAAAGTGTTGGCATAACACGCGAAGTCGAACTTGAGTAGCTTTTTTGGCGGTCCAAAGTGTGGCTTCACTTTTCTAAAAATAACGAAATCTCGGCAAAATGCAACATTTGTGACAAAATGAGTATTTGCTGACAGAAGATTTCCTTTCAGAAAGACCGTTGGTTAGCAAGGTTAGCTAAACCTTTTGACCCTGCCTCTTGAAAGAATCGGAGTGGAGTCGATTCAGGAGGAGCCGGAATCGAAACAAGGGGTGAAGAATCTGTGAGAAAATCAGGATCGATTACGAAATCAAACGATACCCCAGTACCCTAAATACTACTGTTGTATATCATAAAAAAAGAAAGTAGAAAGGATTTGATACCTGACGATTTTGGAATCCCTGTATGGAATCATGGGTGCCTCTTCTTTTTGGGGATCCCCAAGCGCTCCAATGGTCATTTCCGAGAGCGGAGAAGTCCACTGTTTGGTCTGGATGCTCTCCTTGAGCCGAACTCACCGGTGTTGCCAGTTTAAGGATTCGCTCTGATCCAGCCAAGTCCACAAAATGGAACTTGGAAGGATATGCACAGTCCCGGATGCTGTTTGAGAACCTCCACGCCTCTGCTTCCATGAGCACCGTGAAGATGGTGTGAGAGCGGACTGGATTTGGGGTTCATGTGGGTGGCCTGTGGCGGGCAGCGTCTTCCTGACTCTAGAGACTCAGCACTCATGCAAGTCCCTCCACTTCACATTCCTTCACACCACAAACCACTGTGGGAAATACACAAAAGATGTCTTTCTTTTTCTGAACAGTCACGTATTGCTGAAAAACACTTCAGTTATTTAAATTTTTCTGATTAGTCAAGTAGTCTAAATGGGCAGTTTTGGAGAGTCACAACACAAAACACTAAAGTTGTGTCCCAAATGACGCACTATGCACTATGTACTTATGCACTATTTACTCAACAGTTTAGTGAATTAACTTTATTAACTTATTTTGTCATTGCCCCTCCCCCTCCGCTACATAAATAAAGAGTCGAGTGCATGAAGTGTCCACAATTTCACTTTGTTTTTTCTGTTAAATAAATGCATGATACGGGTATTTAAAGTACACTTTTTCCTTTGGAATTTTCAGTGTGAACAAATTACTTGCACTATTTCTACTATAAAATGGCATAGAATAGTGAATAATTACGCGAATTGGATGCACCATAAAGGGATAGTTCTCCCAAATTTATTTATTTTGTCATCATTTACTCACCCTCAAGTTGTTTCAAACCTGTATGAGTGTCTTTCCTCTTTTGAACACAAAGAAGATATTTTTGAAGAATTTTGGTGAGTAAATGATTACATTTTTGAGGTAGAACTAAACTTTAACTACATAAAAAACAGAAACAGAAAATTAAACATTTTAACAAAGGAGAAGTACCAAAAGTAAAAATTATAATAAACGGATGCTCTCAGGATTTTGAGGGGTCTTATGGGCAGGGCTGCGAGATAGCGCGTCCTATCGTCCTGGGGACGATAGAAAATGTGTTTAGGACGAACAGAAATATTCTCCAGGACGCCTAAAGGACGAAAGACATTTTTGTATGTGTGTTCATTTATTACAAGCCATATGCCAAATGCCAAAATTAACCGACCAATCAAGTGCTGACGAGTGCGTCTTCGTTACTATAGTTACTTACTATCACTGGCTATTCAATGAATAAAAACGAAACGAAAATGTTAGATAGTGACGATTTGGGTAGTGATCCAGTCAGACTAATGTTCTGCGTTTGTGGTAGATGTGCACATTTGTAGGTTTTCTGTGCGCATATACACGACCGAAGATTGCAGCCAGACACCTAAACAGCACGCGAGTAGCCTACTGAATTGAGCACTCTTTCGTGTCTGAATGGACAAAATAATACAAATAATAAATAATAAATGTCCGTTTTTGGAGAGTATTCATGTAAACTATGCCGGTTATGTCTTTTAACCGTTGTCTTTTAAACAGTTGTGAGTGCATCAGTGCATTTGTATCCGCATGTCATTGGACATGATCAGATGTCTTAAAGTGACAGTAATGCGGTCTGTGTCCTTAATATTCAAGCAACAGAAGAAAAGGGAAAAGCATTCACTGCTCGTTGATAGCTTTAATAAGGATTCATTATATTTAATTCATACAAATAAATATGTCTGCTGCTTGAAAAAATAAAGAATAATGTATGCAAGTTAAAAAGAATGCAAATATCATTTTTTGAAAAGAGGACTGTTCTACTTTAGGAAAAGTGGTTTTATTTAATTTTAAGATATTTAAGTCACAGTAGTTAAATCTCTGTCTGTATTGCATGTTCAAACTTTAAAATCATTAATATTAACAGGTAGATTAATTTGTATTAAATCTGTGTTTTATCTATTTACAGATAACTACTTTGAAATGAAGCTAAATAAATATAATAATATATATCATAAACACTTTAATGTTGTTTGTATTATGCGACTAACAACTATAGATGATGATAACAAAGTACAGAAACAACATTTTTATTTTGGGACGGTTGACATTCACTTTAGGACGGTTCAAATGGTTAATCAGGACGGTTTCATTACGGAGGTGAAAAAAGTTAGTCTGGAGCCCTGCTTATGGGCATATGACATGATTTCAAGTTTTATTACATGCTATAATTAAAAAAAAAGAAATATAAAAAAAAAGAATAATAATTATTAGAAATGTTACAAAAATATAAAATGCATATTTATTTTTCTGTAACATTTCTAAAGTATTGTTTTTTTTATTATTATTTTATTTGTTATTTCTTGAATTATTTATATGGAGGTTATTTTTTATTATTAAATAAAATAAATAAAGCAACTACCTTTACAGGGAACCCACAAAATGGGTATATTTGTACACTAGCATTACGAAAGTTTGGGCTCAGTAAAAAATAAAAAATAACACTTTATTCAGGACTTTTATATAACTGCATTTAATTGATCAAAAGTGACAGTAAAGACATTTTAATGTTCAAAAAATATATATTTCAAATGTTCTTCTGAATTTTCTCAAATTTATCAAAGAATCCAAAAAAACATAGATAATAATAAGAAATGCTTCTTGAGCATTTAAATTAGCATATTTGTACAGGATCATGTAACACTTCGAGACGGAAGAAATGTCTTTCTTTCCTGTATTTTTGGTCAAATAAATGCAGCATTGGTGAGCATAAAATACTTTTTTTTTTTTTAAAAACACTTCCCAAACTCAAACTTTTGAATCCTAATATAGTTTTGCACATCAACTTCTTGCACCAGTTTTCCACGCAAACTTACCTATGTTGCCCTTTTCATCCTCTCGAATATGTATGTCTTTACTGGCCGTCTCAACTTCCAAAAGGTCTCTGAAGACCTCTTTGTAAACCTCCATGTACGACACTCGAACAGAGAAGTCAACGAGGTCATTCTCATCCAGCAGTTTGAAGACCTCGGCCACGGCTCTGGGAATGATGCCCTGTCTCGTCATCCCTAAAAGCAGCTGCGGCCAAAAAACCAACAGAAGGTTAATGAGTAACTCTATGAGGCAGAATGCTAAAACGCAAGATCTCAGATTGCCAGTGGAGCGGTGGCAACTGAACCGGGGGAGGTGTTGCTGGCAGCACGAACGTGCAAACTCGTGGAAGCATTTTAACAAGTAAGACAAAGCCTTTCCTAGCCTTAATGTGAATCACGTCTGGTCTAGATGAAGCACATTTATATTAATATGCTGTAAGGAATTGAACTTAGGCATGCTTTTGATCTGTTTACTCAACACATAGGCTGTCACAATACTCAATATACCTCCAATAAAATAAAAACATTGTACTTCTGTAGGCTATATTGATTAATTTTACATCATTAACACTATTATTTGACTGTTTATTAATGTGAAGCTTCTATGAAACAATCTGTACAAGCACTAGGTGACTTCCATATAAAGGACTTACAAATGTTGGCTTCTCCGATGGTGTAGGTTTTGCCCGAGCCGGTCTGCCCATAGGCAAAAACCGTGGCATTGAAACCATTAAAGAAGGCCTCGATTAGAGGTTGAACGCAGTCTGTATACACATCCTCCTGTGTAGAGCTCTCCTCGAACACAAAGTCACAGTGGAAGTGGCGACCATTGCCCAGGGTGACCCTCTTCTCCTCTGGATCTGCAGTGATGCAACTCTCATGGTTGTACAAAATCTCTTTGGGAAGCAGGGGACGCACCCGGACGGCCACCTGTACAGCGGTTTCCTCCACCTTACTTTGGCCAACTCCTTTGGGAGACATTTCTGAGCTGATTAGCAGACTCTCATTACTTCTGTGGGATACCGCTTCCTGTAGGCACTGAATTAAATAAGAAATATGGATTAACAGAGTGCAAAACATCTTTGACAAACCTTTTAAATAACCTCTATAATAATAATTGTCATTCCATGTCAACTCAACCAGGTCTTCTGCAGTGTTTAAAATATAGTGTATATATATATATACTACCGGTCAAAAGTTTAAGATCGAATTAAAATTTTTTATGTTTTTAAAAGAACCCTTTTCTGCTCACCAAGGCTGCAATTTTTTGATAAAAAATACAATGTAATTTATTCCTCTGAAAAATGCTGAATTTTAAGCATCATTACTCCAGTCTTCAGTGTCACATGATCCTTCACAAATCACTCTAATATGATGATTTTATGCTCCAAAAACATGTATGATTATTACCCATGTTGAAAACTGTTTTTTACATTTTTATTTCAGGATTCTTTGATGAATAGAAAGTTCAAAAGAACAGCTTTTATCTGAAATGGAAAGCTTTTGTTACATTAAACACTACCCTTTAAAAAGTTTGGGGTCAGTAAGAATTTGTATTTTATTTTTGGGGGAAATAAATAAGAAATCAATACTTCTATTCATCAAGGATGAGTTACATTGATCAAAAGTTACAGTAAAGACATTTATAATGTTAGAAAAGATTCAAGATTAAATAAATGCTGTTCTTTGAACTTTCTATTCATCAGAAGAATCCTGAAATAAAAATGTAAAAAACTGTTTTCAACATGGATAATAATCATACATGTTTTTGGAGCATAAAATCATCATATTAGAGTGATTTGTGAAGGATCATGTGACACTGAAGACTGGAGTAATGATGCTGAAAATTCAGCTATTTTTCAGAGGAATAAATTAAATTTTAATATATATTAGCATAAAAAAGTCATTTTAAATTGTCATAATATTTCACAATATTACTGTGTTTTTTGTGTATTTTTTATCAAAAAATTGCAGCCTTGGTGAGCAGAAGAGAATTCTTTTAAAAACATAAAAAATCTTACCGACCCTAAACTTTTGACCAGTCATGTGTGTGTGTGTGTGTGTATATATATATATATATATATATATATATATATATAGCCCCGGTATATATATATATATATATATAACATAAATATATATATATATATATATAACATAAATAGTGCCCCCCCCCACCCAAAAGCTGGCATGCCTGTCAATTTAAAAAGTAATAAAGATTTCTCAGATACGTTTTTAGAATTCTTAAACTTTTTTTAAGTTAATGTGCCTCAATTTGACCATTTCAGTATTTTTGGCACTGAAAATATTGTTAGAATTGGTAAGTAGAGAAGATTACTCTTGACATTATATGTTAATCAGAAATTCAATAGAATTTCAATTGAATGAGTATAAACTGTTTGAAAGTTGACCACATTTGGTTTTCAACCATTGAAAATTGCTAAAGTTTAACAATTATTTTGGACATTATTATATCTCTGGCAATGGACCATATGGCCTACAGGGTCTTAAAAATAAAGATGCAGAAATAAAAGTTTGTTGAGAACCAGAATCAAAAAAGGATATTGAGATATCTTTAAAACTCAAAAAAAATCTCTGGAATTGAAACATGTAGGCTCTTTACAATTAATATACTAACAGAAAATTTTTTAAAAAAATTAGAAAAGCATATTAAGATACTTAATACATTTGAGTTACAGGCATGCAAACTTTAGGAGTGAGTGAGTCTCTATTGGGATTTGATGAAAGGATTGCTAAAGAAGACCACAGAATTTACCAATCGAACCTCTTTATTTATAAAAATACACAAGTCATTTTCTCCCACCTATACTTTGGCTCCAAATCTCAGATGAAAACTGTCATTTTGACCCCCTCTATAAAGGGGATTAATCAATAAATATACTGTGACATTTACAATTTTGGCTGTTATAAATTAATGTTTGCCTTTCTTCAGGAAAAAAAATATTATCAAAATAAAAAAAATGTTTGATTTGACATGGAATGATAGATTGTTCAGAGGTTCACTTTATATTTTAAGCAATAAATATATATCAAGCAAAATTTCTATTCTACTAGATTTCTACACAGCACTAGAGAGCTGATTGAAAAATAAACAGATTATTTAAAGCAATATTTAAAAAACACATTAGAATTTAATTTGGCATTTGCTTCAATATAATTTAGAACTTAATAATGTTTTGTTGTTGTTAAAGTGCATCTTATTGTAATTGAACTAGGCTAACATACTGATCTGTCACTACATGATAAACCAATTATGAAAAACAACTATGCAGATAATCACAATCTAAAAAACATACATCTCCAACTCTAATACAACAACAACAAAAAGACAATAAAACGAACTTACAATCATGAAATAATCATAATCTACATACGAAACAATGAACAATAAAAAACTACTTTCAGACTAGTTGAGAAAAGTTTAATTTGTATCGAAACAAACACATGCAACAGCAAATAAAAGTATTTCCTATCACGTTTCCAGCCCAGCAAATGACAATGACAATATAGGGAGAATATGTTTAACTTTTTTCCCTAAAGTCAGATTAGCCTCAGCCGCTAGCAAATGCTTTAAAAGTTAAAATCTCTTTTAACACACACTGAAAACAAAGCTCAAAACATGCACGCGTGCATCTTACTACAACACATATAGCGCGTACACGCGCGCAAGCTGCTACTGATATGTAACGTGTTTAGTGGTTTTTCATAAGCTTTCTAACTTACTGTTGTTTCCGAGTCCATCAATCTGAGTCCTCCTCAGGGGCACATCCCATTCCTATTCCCAGAGCCCATTCCCTGGATCCAGACCAGACCAGCCCGTGACGACGAGCGCAGCAGTGATGTCATTCAGTCGGCTCCCCAAATGCCTGAGTAAAATCGGACTTCTTTGTTTTAGTTTTGTTTGTTGTGATAGTTTGATGGCTAAAGCTAACTAGAGAAATTATCTTTATCATGAAACCTATAAAACGAAACATTTGTGTTTCAGAAACAAGTGAAAAGTACAATATTGTTTGCAATTTGTAATAGGGATAATAAAAACAATATTAAATTGATGATTTTGTTTGGAATCAGCCTGAATGCTTGGGATGCTGGGGCTTGTTGTCACAGTTTAGCATACTCTGCTTATATATGAAAGTCAGTCAAAAACCTTAAAACCAAGTCTTGATTACGAAAAAAACATTACTGACTGTGGAGCTAGGCTATCTAATAGATCTCCTCTCTCTCTCATATACATATATATATATATATATATATATATATATATATATATATATATATATATATATATATAGGCCTATAAATAGCCTTCCTCCACAGTAGGCTAATGTTTTTTTTTCTCATAGTATTGGTATTTGGTTTATCTTTTGTAGGCTACTTTATATCCACAGGTTATCAACTGACTCCTCTGATTACAAGTATGAAGATATTTTGGGTGCAAAACTACTGAATGCCTGTGACAGTGAAATTTGTAGTTGTAGAGAATAGCCATACATGTGTATCAGTAAATTTGAAGTCACAGAGAGAAATGTTTAAAGAGTTTCAAACTTGTAGGCTTTTTTTACACAAACACAACACAACAGTTACAAATTCTCAAATTTTTCATTGCATGTGCGCAAATCACAAATTAGAGAAACTCGGTAAGCTCGCATTTTTTGCTACTGTTGCTGCAGTGAATATGGTGCAAAAGGCATTTACACACCTGCATCAAAGAATGTGAAGTCATGGAGAAATTTGGCTCATCTGCAAATCAATAACTATGTGAATAGCCTATGTGAATTCATCGAGAGTTGCACTTGTAGAATATTTTCTCACAAATGTCTTATTTTTCTAACACAAACACTATAAGTATAACTACAGCTGCTTGAATCCGCTGCTACGAATCTCAAAAACTGTTTTTGGCTTTCAAGTGACAAGTTTTGCGCTCTCTCCCATTTGCACCAAGTTCACAGTGAACTGTTGTGCAAAAAAGTGAGTTGTGCTTGTGCATCTGTGGAGACAGTGGGCGGAGCCTACTTCAATACTCACGAGTTTCCAGGCATGTGTGGAACTACTCATTTCTTCTCCACACTTCGAGTTTTTCAGCACAACCCGATCTCACGGGAATTCATACGAATTTTACGAGGTGGCTAATTCATAACAATTCATACGACCTCACTCGTACAAATTAGTATGATTTTGCTAAATCGTACATATTTTACGAATTGGCCAATTCGTATGAATTCGTATCGAATGACCTACCCCTAACCCCGCCCCTAAACTTAACCGTCACGTGGGTTTAGAAAAATCGATTACGAATTTGTACGAGTGAGGTCGTACGAATTAGTACGAATTAGCCACTTTTTAATCACTCGTACGAATTCGTACGAATTGGTCGTAAGATAGGGTAGGGTTTATTGGATTATTTTAAAAAAGTAAATATGGTTTCAGCGCAAACTTAAACTACAATTGTGTATCGTTTCGTTAGGTTCATAATGTTTTTATTAATTCGTCAATGACTGAAATGCTAGTATTATAAATTGCACTTTGCAAGCTTTAACTGTGGCTTTTACCTTTAATTGTCATCATTTGTTGATTGCAATAAATGAAACTCTCATAAATGTAGGCTAACTGTGGGCTAACACTTAAAAAACATTTTAAATTATATTCGCAAAGCCTCTTACACTGATCTATATATCCAGTGAACACATTGCTCACACTATATGGGTTAAGTTGTCACAAAAGAACCTGTCATCAGCCAATTTGAAAGCATGAATATTGCAAAAAAGCAACAAAATTTTTTTTGTCCAGAAAATATGTAAGCTATGTACTTACTTACATGTAAAACATTTAAAATGTAACTGCTTTTCCCTGAAAAAAACTCTTACCCTGGATTCAACCTGTCTTGATTATTTAGTTAACTCTAAATCAATGCCAATTTGATTTTATTTTCACCCAATTAGACACCAATCAATAAAAAAAAAAATTAGTTCATTAGACAGAATTCACAGAAATAAGACGGCTAATTGAAGAGGGTTTTGAACAGTGAGCAAAAGCGTTTGTGTAATTAGACTTTTTGCTTTACTTTGTATTCCCTATGTGACAACTATAGTTCCACTGTTTCTGTTAGGAAATGAACTATTTTCATAACTGTACAAATAACAATAAAAAAATAGCAATCAATTTTTAATGTATTTGCATGTAATTGTTTTTATTAATCATTAAGAAAATGGGTAAAAAAGAGACTTTTTTTCTTTTCTTTTATAGATTTATTTGGAAAACACATCACACATACACACAATAAGAGTAAGGACTACAGTAGTGGATATCACATATTTTCTAAAGTAAAAACAGTAATTAGGATGCCAGTTTTTTTCCAGAACAGAATAAATTGAGCATTTTTAACCTTTTGCCTCATATAGGCACAGCATCACTGATCAATGTCATCTTAGCTGTAAAGTGATGATCCGTCAGTCGATGGCAGATGAAGTTCACGGTGAGTGGATTCTGGTCACTGAGGCAGACTGTGACTTGTTGTCAGTACTGGTGACGTCACAACAACAAAATCACTAGTCTTCCATGGTGACCAAAATATGTGAATGTGAAATACAGCAGAATTCATGTGATTACAATTATGTACCATACATTTGTTGGTTACTCTCAGTTTAACAAAAACATGCATATACAAATTCAAATAAGCTTTGAACAACAGCAGTAGAAATTTGTAAGGATGAATACTGACAGATAAATAAATAAATAAAACGTTTCAGATAAAAAAATCTAAAAAAGACCAGAAAGCCAATAAAACCTTCGTTTAATATAAAGTGACTTGAAGACACCTTCAGAAATAATGTCTGGAGTTAATAATGTCAAGCCATTGAATCCTCATGCCCTTTCCAGACGCAGACTCTGCTGTCCATATCCGTCTTTATATCCAGGTTATCAACTGACTCCTCATTACTCAAGCCTCTCACACTGATCCTTTATTACATTTCAATGTTGGCTACCAGTTTAAATGTGGAGGACCTGCCCTCATAAAACATTCACTGCCTCTCTCTGAAACAATAATGCTGAATAACTTTGACTTGGCTCAGAGGATTTAAAAACAAAACAAAAAAGTTCTATTGGAGGTCTACATACAGAATATTGTACATATCGCACTTGGGTGACACAGACCCTCATAATAGTTGAGATTGTACCCAAAGACAGATCCTTTTAAACCATTCTGCACATCCGCATGCATTCAGGCATTTACTAAAGGTCTCGCCTCATGAAAAAGGTCTCTTTTATTGCGGGCTTTCCAATCAACCTCTTGGTGGATATAATGGTTGAATCGTTACTGCATTATTAAAATCTTAAGAAATCGTGTTTTTCAGTTGCAAAGAGGGTCTTACATTTTGTACAATTTCCACTGAAGCAGTTTGGGTAAAAGTGGATGTGTGTCCTTGTGTGGTTTGAATGGACACAAATGGTCATAATAATCACTTGTGCAACTTGCTTGACTTGCCACTCACGAACCATTTTCACATCCACTCTGAAACGAGGGGCAAACAATGCGAACAACAGAAATATTGTTCTGAGAAATTGTGCCCACTGTTGAAATAAACAACCAGACTACACTTTCCAAAAGAAGAACCTAATTAGTCAGTTTTGTGGGGAGAATACAACTCTCTACAGCCACTTATGTTCCGGTGACTGACAGATGTATGAATAGGGAGGACATTCACAGATCATATTTTCAATTTTCGATGCTGTGCAAGTAGATTTTTTTATAGTTACCATTTGATTTGTATTGTATTTTTGTGATATAAAAGATGCTTAGATGTTTTTTTAGGTGTGAACTGAATTCTACACACATTCTACACAAAGACATATGTCTCAGATAAATTACTACAACAATCCTATGCCTGTAAGGTGAAGCAGAGTCTGCAGTAATTTAATTATGATGCCTCATCAAGCAAGCTTGTTACTCACATAGTGCGACAAGGAGGTCTAATATTCTTTTTTATTCCTATTAATTTCTTCCTCCTAAGCGCTGAACTGAAATGCCTAGCAAAAAATAAGACTTTTTTCCTCTACCCCAGGCTCTTCCTTCACAAACAGAGAAACACAGTCACACTCAGATATACACCAATAACATGGCCGTAAGGTGTTGTTTGGTTATTTGTTTTAACAGAAGGTTATCAGAGCTCTACAGGGAAACTAATCAGAGGTTGACCATGCAATAAAACCTCATATAGTCAATTAGTGGATATAATAAGAACAAACATCTAGATACCCTTGTTGGCAAATGCTATCATAAAGGCCCATCATTAACAAGTTTACTAATTTAAATGCTGACCTTTCTGTGTTTGTAATGTTATGAATGCAAACAACACTGATTAGATCAATAAAATAAATGCATTTTTATATTCTCCAACATATTGTTTGTCATACACTCTAAAAATTTTGGGTTATAACCCAAATTTGGATCAAATATGGACAAACCCAAATGTTGGGTTAAAAATGTCATTTCAAATTAACCCAACTTCAACTTTCACTTTCAATTGTGATTTTTTTAGTTACATTTTTAACCCAGCATTTGGGTTCGTCCACATTTGACCCAAATTTGGGTTAAAACAACACAGCATTTTTTAGAGTGTAAGGTTAAGGCCCATTCACATATATAGTTATATATATAGTTACCATTTGATTTGTATTGTATGTTTTGTGATTTAAAAGATGCAACATGAACATGGGAAAACATTTTATAATAATTTCAATGACATGAATTTCTAAGTTTTTCTCAGATGTGAACTGAATTCTACACATTTTCTACACACTAAAAATGCTGGGTTGTTTGAATCCAAATTTGGGTAAAATATGGACAAACCCAAATGTTGGGTTAAAAATTTAATTTCAAATTTGAACCCAACTTCAACTTTCAACTGTACATTTTTTAATTGCATTTTTTACCCAACATTTGGGTTTGTCCATATTTGACCCAAATTTGGGTTGAAACAACCCAGCATTTTTTAGAGTGAAATGCATATGTCTCAGATAAATTACTACAACAGTCCTATGTCTGTAAGGTGAAGTAGAGTCAGTAATTTAATTATTGTTTTTCATAAGGTTAAGGCCCATTCACATCAACTGTAACGATAAAAAATGTATTGTTATTATAATACAAAAAAATAAAAGAATAGCCGAGTCCACACCACAACTACAGTATAACGAATAGCGACACAGAAACAAAATCGTTGGAATCACTTTCAGAACAGCTGATGAAAGATAAAAACATCGACAGCCAATCATAATCCGTTCCGCTGGAAGGGCTTGAGCATTTAAAGTGGTAGACAAGAAAGCTTAGGCGTACGCTTAGAGGAAACAGTGTTATCGTTGGTTGGTGCGGATGCTAATGTAGTTATCGTCCTTGCTGTAAACAAGCCTTATCAAGAATGCACTATTCTGTTCTGACTGACAGATCCATCTACTCAGAAAATTATAATTTCATAATCATAACAGTAGACTGATTTTTTCAGTACACTCTGACACAAACAAATGAGATATCACATTTTGAGTCAGTATATAATTTCGTGATTTTGATAAATCATACATGGTTATTTGCCTTCCCAGTTACCACTTAACACTGTAAAAAAAATATTGTTGGTTTAACTTAAAAAATGAAGTAACCTGGTTCATTGCAATGAAAATATTGACGTTAATTCAATGAAGGAGATTGATTTAATCATCAGAAACTCAAATTTTTATGTTATCTGAACTATGCAAATTATTTAAGTTGATTTGACAAAAGAAAAAATGTGATTACAAATCATGAAAATATTTTTTTTACAGTGTGTAAATGTTCATAAATGGGAAATATTGACTAACTACTGTTCTAAACTTTAATATTTGTCATGCAATGCTTATAACCGTATTTATACAAAAAAACATAATATATTATGCTTTCAACAAACAGATATAAATTGCATTCAATCATTCCAAATATATCTCAAACGATGTCTATAAAAAGCAAAAAGAACAGATGCTGTGTTCTTCCTCAGCATCTGTTTCATTGCAATTATTTCGTTGCATGTACGTATGTTTCAGTTTTTATATTTCATGATTTTTCCCCCAGGTGAATTCAACAAACCACTGGTTTTTGAGTCGTATTGCATGAGTCATATTTTATACCTTCATCTGATTGAGGAGATGTGGGAACGGTTCTCCTCATCCGGGTGTCACGTTTGCTACAAGACTGGAGTGGAGCAGGGAGTTCTTATGACATGGGTCCTCATTAAGGCCGCTTGCTGTGTAACACGCCAGATCTGACCCTGAAATAAACCCTGTGACACCAGCATGATCACATTATATGACAATTTTGTGAGATAACCTTATTTAGCATTCTAACCCTGTTTGTCTAGCATAGTTTGAAGGGGCAAATCAGACATGGCAGTAAATTGACTCGGCTCCATCTTTTGTCATCAGATTAGGAACGTCACCAAAATTGAGCCTATATACACTCTTGGAAAAAGAAAAATGGTTCAATTGGTTCTATGTAGAACCCTAGGGTTATTAACTCAATTTTTAAAATGACTTAAATAATTGCATATTCTAATGATAAAGTATATTTGAAGAGTTCAGATGCAAAAGCCTCTAAGTGACATTTGAAATTTTCTTCTAGAATTATCATTTTTATCAATCTTGTATATTTAAGTTCAGGAATTTCACTTAAATGACAATTAATAGCTAATCTTCATTGCATTTAAGTAAAAATTCCTGAACTTAAATATACAAGCTTAATAAAATGATCATTCTAGAAGAAAATGTCAAATGACACTTTGAGGCTTTTGCATCTAAACTATAAAATGGTCAAATTTAATGACATAAAACTAAATCTGATCCCATTATGTGAACCCCTACTGAAGTGCCAAACAGAAACCTTTAAAGGCAGAGTAGCTCGCCCAAAAATGAAAATTCTGTCATCATTTCTGTCTCACCCTCAAAGTTGTGAGTTTATTTTTTCTGTTGAACATTGAAAAGAATTTGAAAGAATTTGAAAGAATTCATTTGACAGAATGTTGATGGTAGCCACTCGACTTCCATAGATTTTTTTTCCTACTATGGAAGTCGATGGCTGTCAACTGCTTGATTACCAACATTCTTTAAAATATCTTATTTTGTGTTCAACAGAGGAAACAAATTCATACAGGTTTGGAACAATTTAGGGTAAGAGTCTATCCTTTTTGAATTTTCATTTTTGGGTGAACTATCCCTTTTAAGGCTCTATTGAGAACCTTTTAATGACGATTTATTTGCAATGTTGTCATTTTAAACAGACACTGACGCAAGGCACCAAGGACTTATAGCATTCATTACATGCCCTTGTGAGCATGACATGTTTTTTTATTACAAAAGAAAGTCAGTACTGCCAGCACCTGGGTCTATGAAACACTAGATCAAAATACTGTCCTTGCTCCCTGCTGCCTGTAGGGACTATTGGACAAGCTTGGGTTCTCCTACAGGCCTGATTGTAATGGCACATCAAATGTGACCCTGTTTGTGCACATTCTACCAAGTTTTTATCTTTTTTTTTTGTAAGGCCATGTGGGGCTTCAAAAGGCCTTCTCCTTTCAAAAGCAGGTCCTCTTCAAAGTTGTGTGTACATTCATGCCAATGTGTGAACCCACCTATTTTCTAATCACTTATCTGTCCAGTTGCTGCCACGCTGGCTGAATTGCAAGCAAAAAAACATACAGCACAACATTTGATGTGGTGATAACAGTAATGCATGAGGGTATGCATGCACATAATGAAGTCAAACGATTATTTTAATCAATCTGCATGCATAGATTTAAAAAAATAAAATATATAAATAAATATATATAAGTATAGGCAATTTTGTCCAGCTTGTGTATTTGACGAATTTGCAAGCTATGATAATAGCCTAACATATTAGAAGAGTGGAATCTAATCCGAACAGTGACACAGACATATTTGATAAAAAACCTTTTAAATTAGAAAACGTTTGAATTTTTTAAATTGCATATGTAGTAATTAGGTTTGATCTATAATTGGACATTGACCTTGAGTCACTTCCGATAACTGTTCAGAAATATAACTCAGATTCTTCACAGCTTAAATATTCTCCAAATTAAACATTACTAAGGCCTTCATAAACAAAACTGGCATTTTTAACCTGAGAGCTCAGAAATAAAGCAAAATCCAGTTTAAAAATGATGCTGTTCGATGCATAAAGCTCTGTACACAAAAACTATACAACGCAACGTCGGAAATTAATAAATAAATCGTATGCAAATGATTGCAAAAAATCAAAATCACAACACTAGCACAAGTACAAATAATAATAATAATTGATTTCAAAATGCAATCTAGGTTGAATCACATAAATACACAAAAGGACAGAATCGGTCAATATGTGCAATGGGAGTAACAGGCGTTGACAGGATGAAAATAAACGAGGAGATGTTAAACACACATTCGTAATCAACAGGTCTAAAAGACTCAAACAGTTACATTGAAAAGTTACCAAAATGAAAGATGGAAATAAAAAACAGGAAGAATAAGAAAATAACATTGAGCCTTAGCTCTCGATGTAGTCCCCCGTGCCGTGAAATATTCCAGTTTCTCCTGACAACATTCACAGAAAAAATAATAATAATAATCAAGCCTGAAAAAATGAAATAAACGATTGAAGCTACCTGTTGCTTCGTCCAGTGATGTCTGTGGCACTCACTCCCACGCCAACACACACAGATGACATTTAATCAACATGGCTATTAAACTGGGAACATGTGAAAGCTACACACTGTGAAAACGACGTCTTGCTCCATGGATTCCGCTTCCCAGGAGTGGCTCTTCAAACTGTTCACATGTTCTCCTGCATAAACAGTGTTTCTCTGCCGTTCTGTGTCTTCGCTCTCGATAATGTCTCGGCGTGCTCGGCTTGCTTCAGCACCATGTGCTGTGAACAGCTCCAGTTTTCATCCTGCAGGAGCTTCTTAAAGGCGAGGTCTATTCCACCGACAGGTGGCCCGTCAATTTCACGGACGCCGATGACGTCACCGCGATTGGAACGAGGACAAAAACGAGCGTCCATTACGTCACCGTAATTTGGATTATAAAAAAATAAAGAAAATAACAAATATTTATATTATATGACTTGCATTATAAATACACACAAATAGACAACTAAAATGTATGGAGTAAAGGAAAAGCTAAATGTTATTTGTCAAAAGCAGTTTAAAAGAGAGGAATTCAGTCAAATGCACCTTTTACCCGGTGTGCCTTTAGTCCCCGTTTTACCTTATATTATTATTTTTATGTGATATAAATTATGTTGTAATAATAACAAATATTGATTAACTTTAAGTAGCTTATATTTTATATACACAAATGTTTTAAATTTAAGAGTAGGCCTAATAGTGCAGTCATGAAAACTATAAAATAACAAATGGAAGCATTGGTATTTCATAGTGATCATAAAATGTAATCTTAGGGATAATCACCATATTTATAACAAACCATTAAAAAAATATGATTAATAATTTAATTTACATTTATTCATTTAGCTGACGCTTTTATCCAAAGCAACTTACAATTGCTATACATGCTATACATGTCTTATCCACTGCGCCACCACCACCCCATAAAATACAATAAATATAATATTTCTTTGTTACTACAGTAAGCTATATTAAATTATTATGGGATCTCATTCAATGCTGCAAAAACTTTACTATTTTTCAAAAAAAAATTAATGAATGATTTTTTAATGAACATAGGGCCTATGTTTATAACAATATATTTATTGAACAAAAATGATTTATCAAAATAAACAAAAAATAGCATAAACAAACTATTGTATTGTTTTGAACAAGTATTAACAGTCATTATTAAAAACATTAACCATGGCGTATGCTTTGTATCAATAATTTGTGCCTTTTGCACCTTGTGTTGGGTAAAAGAACAAATGCCCACCTTGCCACCTCATACATTTATAAGATAAAAAAACTAACAAACATAACAAACAAACAAACAAACCACTTTTAGGATTTATGTTCACGCCTGTTGATTCACCAATCTCTTCAATATAATATGTATTTTTTATGCAATCATGGGAGTAGTGAAAAGCACATTTATTCTTGGGGTTTGCCTTTAGCCTCGTTGTATCCTACTTTTATAATAAGAGCACTTGGTGGGCAAGTGATTTGTGCCTTCTTTTAATATTTTTCAGTAATAATATCAAACATTATTAAAACAACAAACATAACAGTTCTGTATCAGTATTTATAATACCATCTCCACTAATGTATAGAAAAATATAAAATATATTTATAGAGAAACCCCATTTCACAGACCATGAAAACCCTTATCTAAAATGAATAATACATATATTGTTACATATAATTCTGAATATCTTGTGCTATTTGTGTGCCACAAAGTACATTTAACAGATTTAAATGTCCACTTTTAAAAGTCCACTTTTAAATGTCCACTTTATGCCACAAAGTGGACATTTTGAATTAAGTGCTATTGAATATAATTTTTAGTAAAGGGAATTTACTAGACCTGTTAATGTTTAATGTTCAGTTATGTTTGACATTTAAAAGAGTTAGTGTTGTGTGGATTTTTATGGTTACCATTGTGCTGAAGAGTAGAGCTTGTAGACTGTGACTGAATACATAAAAATACTAAAGTGCTACACTAATGAGCCAAAATGGTACTAATTTGAGTGAGAAGCAATTTTCTCAACTTATTAATAAAACTTATTAATTACGGTGTACTTGTGAGTTATAAAGCAGCTTAAGCACAATTTCGCCTTTTTACCACACAAAAAAACCCCAACAACAACAAAATAAAAACTCATAACTTTGTTTAAATGTTTTGAAAGTCAAATAGCCTATAACATAAAACACTACAACTCATTAAACACAGAAAACTCTGGCACCAATTTGACCAGCGACAGAACTTGTTGGATTAACAAGAGTGAATTATGTTCAGGCAACAGCTCACAGAATCCATCAAACTAAATTGGTGTGATCTCACTGAATTAAGATGAATTTTACATACAGTATCATTCTAGTTTAAGTTCAAATCAATCTATTCAACTATCTGGAAATGTGTTTTATTAAGTTAGACCAACAAGCTATTTTAAACTGCAATTGAGCAATCAGGTTTTTATTATTGAGTGTTATTTTTTTAATTCTGTAAAGCATTTGAAGAGGTAAATCCAATCAAGTATTCTTGCTCTGAAAATAAGCAGGACCACTTCCACTATAATCCACTAATTACCTTTATGCCCTCAAAGATTTTCCTCATTAATTTAATCGCACAGAGAAGTTTCTTTCAACCCTCCTAAAAAAGGTATATAAATAAATATAAATGGAAATGACGCATTGTAAAAGCAATCATAAGAACAAGTTATAATAAGTGGCTAAAGCAAGGCCTAAATCTAACATTTTGCCACACCAGCCAATGGCTGGTGACTTGAG
>JAQIUQ010006044.1:0-85000 GCA_030378365.1 Hybognathus amarus | reverse complement strand
ATCAAAAAGCAACCAGTACTTTCAGAAATGTTTGCAAGTGACTGTCAGGAATGGTCCACATATATAAACATAAATGTGTCTTGTACTACATGTAGGGAAAAGGAATACATAAAAAAAATATTTATCAAAGCAATACGGCACCTAGCCCTCAGTGGCTTGAGCTGCACAAATATGCTTTAAAAATAGGGATTGTGTGCATTCATTGTATGTAAACACACATATGAAGAGGGGGCTACAAGTGCTGTCACTGTGAGTCTGCTTGGAGTAGATCAAGCGATGCAACAATTCATGCAGTCTAGTCATGTTCCTAAAGCAACAGAGACCTGTCATTTTGATGGCTAATCATCCAAGCAATCCCTCGTTGGACATTTTAGACAAACCAAATGCAGCATGAGGAGAGTTTGTTTTGCTGCTGCCAATTTACTGAATTGATGTGTGCTGGATTCTGACGGTCATTTACTCGCATGGGTCTTTTGCATTGGGTATAGGGACTTCTCACTTCGCATTCTTGACCAAAACTTGAAGGTACTTCAAGGATCATAAAAGAGGTTCTAAAACCATCTACATTTCAAACAGACTATAGTGATGATTTTAGGACATTTGAAATTCTTGTATTTTTAGTTCCCTATCTGTCAGTCACTACAACATATGTTGACTGGCAAATGTGGTCTCACTTGAGAGCCACAATCAACTCAATGGAATTGGCAAGTGGAATTGACATGCCAAGCCACTTCCCTGTACATACAGGTATACAAAATAGTGGCACGCATCCACTCTATTCAGATTTTTGCTTTGGAGCCGAGTGGTTGCATACATGAATCTCACTTTTTAGAGCATTTCCATTCATAAAAGAGCCTAGCTAGCGCTTCTCAACCAGTCCCCCTGGCTTATTTGTACAATCAGACTCGGCTATGTGATTGAGTCCACCAGGCGTAGGTTCAGAGGCATCAGGCCCTATTTTAACGATCTGAAAACGCAAGTGTCAAAGCGCAAAGCGGAAGTAACTTTGTGGGTGGATCCCACCGCTGTTGCCACTTTTCCCGGCGGGATAAATGCCTCTTGAGCCTGGCGCAAATCTAAAAGGGGTTGGTCTGAAGTAGCTTTATTATTCATAGGTGTGGTTTGGGCGTAACGTGAGAAGAAACCAATCAGAGCGTCATCTCACATTCCACTGACTTTAGACCAAGATTTTTCTGGTCATTGGCGCAATTGTTTTCTGGAAGTGTAAAATAGCACCAGGGAATGTTTGCGCCGAAACACGCCTCTTTTTTGTGCCAATCTGCCCAGGGAGCACAAGTTAATTTCCTAGTTTACCTACGTGCATCTGTGGAGGGAAAAAGCCCGCTTTGCGCAGGTACAAAATAGGTATGAGACATGCGTTTGTGTATAAAGTCATTTGCGCCGGGTGCAAGATAAAGCCCATCTTGTTTATCTCTGTGGTAGGCAAAGGGCCCAGGGGTCCCTGTCCTGCATGTGGGGATTGCGGTCCTGCTGGACTGGTAAAGGACATCTCGTCTGGTCTCCAGCCGAGATGAAAACAGGGTTTTACATCGTAAAATATTGTATATCGTCGTATCCAAGAAAGGCAGTGGGTTACGGCCAATCTTGGATCTACGAGTCTTGAACTGGGCCCTTTTCAAGCTCCTGTTCAAGATTTTGACGCAGAAAAGCATTCTCATATGCGTTGACCCCTTAAGATTGGTCTTCAGTCATCGACCTGAAGAGCATCTACTTCCATGTTTCGATTTTACCTTTACACAGACCATTTCTTCTGTTTGCTTTTGAGGGTCAGGCTTAGCAGTACAAAGTCCTCAACTTTGGGCTGTCTCCCTGCGTCTTTACCAAAGTAGCAGAGGCTGTCCTTGCGCCACTAAGGGAATGGGGATTTGCATTCTGCATTCTGAATAAGGTTGGGTAGCGAGAATCGAGTATCGATTTGAACCGGGACTTACTTTTTGTTTTTCCGATTCCTGAGTTTCCGATATTCACAGTCCGCCGACCGGAAAGAAGAAACCGCTGAACAACACCAACGAATAAGCACCTACCGGAAGTTTTGGCATAACCGCGCGAGTCGAACATGCTTCACTTTTTTCAAAAATTAACGAAATCTCTGCAAAATTTGTGACAAAAGGAGTATTTGTGACGGAAGGAGTATTTCCTTCAAAAAGACTGTTGGTTAGCAAGGTTAGCTGAACTTTTTTGACCCTGCCTCTTAAAAGAATCGAAATCAAGAATCGTTAGGAACCGGAATCGAAACAAGGAATCAAATTCAGAATCGTTCAAATTCAAATGATACCCAACCCTAATTCTGAATCTCGACGACTGGTTTATGAGCTTACTCTTGAGATCTTTAGTGCGAACACAGGGACCTGGTGCTCAGGCACAGCAGCCAACTGGGGTTTCGGGTCAGCAGAGCATCTCTTTCTCAAGTTAGACCCTTCAATATGACAGCATGACACCAGTCGGTGATGAACTGCCTGAATGTATTTAGAGGGAAGACAGGAAGACTCCAGAATGGTCTGGGAAGCTGTATGCAATGGACACACAGCTTTGGGCTCCTGGATGGAACCGTGACTGAAGTGGCATACCAATTTCCTAGAGTTGCTGGCAGTGCTACTCACTGCTAAAGGAAGCAGACAGACTGGCTAAACCGACCGTCTGCCAGCTGTCTCAAGTCACTAAGGTCAGATAAATCCCATCACATAGAGACTCTTTCACCTAGATATCATCATATAGAGACTGTGTCTGTTCCCCCAATCAGGAAATACAAAACCCAAATCCATTTAAGGGTAAAAATGTAATCGAATGCTCAACAAATAAAAAAAAAAAAAGGTCTCCATTAGGGCGATTAATGGCAAGACAACAACAACGACTGGGGTCTCGCAAAGTTTAATGCCAAAAGCTTTTCAAAATAAACTTGCATTCTAAACTACTTAGAACAATATCTAAGGCTGCATCAAAAGGTAGCTTCGCGTCTGCTGCCATGTTGAATCCATAGATATAAATAAACTGCTTCGGTGTGTCGCATAGATGTCGTCATCGTCTTGCTGCTCCCTCCCCATTCTGTGATTGATTCCCTAAATGAGGCGAAAATCTGGACCATGGTTTCCATACTGCCTTTCAGCGTGAATAAAATCCCGCTGCAGGAAGGCAGCATGGGAAAAACCCAGACTAGCATGTTCCACTGTTAACAAGACTCGACATGGCTGAAAACAGGAAAATAGACAAGCAAAGTGCTATTCCCCATCAAGTAACATCAAAAGGAAGAGCAGCGATGGCCGTCTTCATGGTAAGCCTCTGTCCCTTCTACCCAGTTGGCATGGAGGACTATGACTTTTCGGGAGCAGTTGCCAAAAAGGCACACAGCTTGCCAAAATCTGCATCTCCAACACTCGTAACAAAGTTCAGTGATTGCGGCGCTTTCATAGGGACCACATTTGTCAGTAGACATAACGTTGTAGTGACTGGGAACGTCTTTGTTTAGCTGATGGAGGGAATGGAAACGTTATCTCCCTCCTGCCAAACCCTGAACCACACCGCTGAATGGCTGGGATCCCATCTCAGCTCCTCAGCATAAACCTCAATGCGTGCGATGATTGCCACCTTCTTATATACCCGTATGTACGAGGTAGTGGCTTGGCATGCAAATTTCACGCACCAATTCCACTGGCCGTTTTTGAAAAAAGGTTACTGGCGCTCCCAAGTGAAACTCCATTACGATATAATAACGCATTCTCATCCTTTAGCATCATATGTGATGCTATATGCAAAACGGCGCTACACTACGCACATGGCACCCGTTATCGTTAATACAACACGCGCAGTGATGGTTAGGTTTAGGTGTGGGGTAGGGTAGTTCTCATATTACGCTAAAGGATTTATGACGCTTTGGGTTCGCGTGTTATATTAACGATAAAGGGTGCCATGTGCGTAGTATAGCGCCGTTTTTGCATATAGCGTCACATGACGCTAAAGGATGAGAACGGGCTCGATATATAATGTCTCTGGTCCCTCCATCAGGGAATGAGAGTTACATCAGTAACCAAGACGATACTCTTACGCCTTTTAAAATACTACCAAATGAGACAATATTAAGCCAACAATGTTATTTTAAATAAAATATATTTATTTTTTAAAGTAAGTGTTTATGGTTCTAAAAGATGATACTTTTCCCCTAATGTTAGATTTTAAGGTGAAATACTATATGCCCCAGACATTCTTTTGACAGTTTTTTAATGCGAAAATAACCTATGTAGCCAGTAGAAACATGGTGGCAAAATTTCTAAAAGAATGGCAGCTGACCTTAGACTAAATGACTAAACACTAAAAGCAAGAATGATACATACAGTGCTATACAAAATTGCACAATGCACGTCAACTGAAAGGCTGTAGGCCCATTGTTTTCTATAAAGTATATAGCGCTTTTAAAATGGCTAAAGTTCTGCAAAATTACAGCAGTTAAGGAGCAGAATTAGGGGTTTGGGAAATATAGGCGCATAGGAGGTCTATCTGAAAGGTTAGCTGGGTAGCTTGTCACATGGAGTTGTTGAGAAGCCTGACAGCTTGTGGGAAGTCTGGTAAATGAGGAGACAGTGTTCACAACAGGGTTACAGAATGTGTGTAAGTGCTCAAAGATTCTGATAAATCGTTCCAGATACAATTTATATGTATGTATATTTGTATGCATGACGTGAGCAGGCTCTGGTGTAAAGGCCATGAACTGACTTGACTGCCGTTACGGGTTCTGCTGAATTGACCCTTCGCTAAGCCCCTCCCTCCCTAGTTACTGTTGCTACGCCTGTCAAGCTTTCACGGCTGGCCCATCTATTATAGTGTGGATGCACCCGGTGTCAGACATTCCCAATGAGGTAATTAGTCATTTTCGGCGAACAAGTGAAATATCTGAGAGTGCAAGACAAAAGGGACTACAGTATGCATTCGAGGGATATATTCACGACATTATATGCAACCGATTAGAGAATAATTTCTTAAAAATTGAAGTTAAAGACTAACGTTATAGTCCCAGCGCAAGCAGCAGCGCCTCATACGCTGACCATTCAAATGGGAAACACAAATTGAGGAACAGCTATGTACATACACAGCAGGGTATGTGAAAATAATCGTAATAATTATAAACCAAACAGCTTATCAATAAATCTTGTGGAATAACACTAATACCGGGAGCGCCGCGATCGGATTGGGTTAAGTTACTTAGTAAGGGGTAACGTTAGTAGGATGTCGATTAACAAAATGCTGAAAAATATTTTAAAGTATGTCAGTGAGCCTTTGTCTTGTCTCTTTAATCGTCTTATTTTACGGTTATCTTTATGACCAAAGAACCGTCAATATTTCCAAGCAATAGGTGTTCTTGTTAAGCATGTCGACATTTACCAGTAGTTGTGAATGGGTCATAGATGCTAGATCACGCCAATCATTTCTCCCCTTGGCTTTTAGATTTTCTGGAAGGAAAACAATTCCTCTCCCTCGTCCAAACTTTTAGTATACCGGTATCAAATTTGCACAATCCATACGCACAATGCTTCAGCGTGTTTCCCTCGTACGAAAGCTTGCCAGACCACCCATGCATAGTTACGGTTGCTAAGACATGATTGGCCAGTGGTGGTTTTCGGGCGTGGCTTAGCGAAGGTGGTGAATGTGGTAACACTATTCAACAGGGCATGTTCAAATTATTGGGCCGGAGAACATTTTCCCCCCTTGCACCCAAGAACAATGGGGATCATTTAGACCCACTCTAAAAATGTCCTTGAGGGCAACATTATTAAAGTCAACCTGGTGACAGTCCACAGTACTTTTCTACATAATCTTTTCTACAAGTGATGCATTGAACACTGTTCTGATGATGCAAGAGTTGCAACTATGGCAGCTGAGAAGGCCATTCTTTGTGTTCTTTGTGAAGAATTTTAAGAGCCTGATGAAGTCGGTATAAAGGTGTTTATTACTACAAAATATGCCTGATGTTACAGTTGCTGCACTTGCCGCCCAGAACACAAGAGAACATCCCAATCGAGTGAAGGGATTTGTGGAAGCTGAAAGGAAGCACACATCTAACCTAATTCAGACTAAAACACTTCTATTTAGCCTCACATACTGACTTTATTTGTAGTTCATCCTGTATTTTCTATCTCATTTTTAGGAAAAGCACTTAATTATCATTGTTTATTTCTATACCAAATGTCATACACTTGCAATGAAGCTAAAATATAAACAACTACATCATGTTGATAGCTTATATTTTTACAATAAAACTTACAACAAACATGTCTTCTAATATCCTCAGGTGTTGCGAACACCGAGCTGCATCAAACACATTTGTAAATGACTTTCCTTGAACTCATTGTGCGAGTTCACTTTAATACCCCATTTATATACATGTTGCTGCTGATTGGACTGCAGTTCTGACACACCCACCTATCAGAGAAAACGTAAACCCCAGTGCACGCCGTTTCCAGGAAACATGACGTTCAACTTGCGAAACCGTAGCAAAACGTTGCGCACTGTGTTGAACTTGAATGTGCCCTTATATGAGGGGTTAGGCTATGTTTACACGGAAATGATTCTGAAGAGAAAACGCAAAAGTGGCGTTGCGTTTTCACTTTTTATTCTGCGTTTAGACGAGCTTTTTGGGTGGGAAATCCGTGTGCATAAGATGGAAGAGTGTGAAATTCAATGTAGTATGCACTCCAGGCGGCTAGGTGGCGATGTGAAGCACTGCCACACAACAACACCAAGTCCGCGCGCCTGCGTACAACCTTCACTGTCAAGCAGACTTTTGCGTTTTACCCTTTACACAGGGACGCGGCGGTGAAGTGTTTTTAAGATTTTCACTCTGGAGGGTGGTTTCACTTTTTTAAGCCCCAAAAAGGCCGTCGCCGTTTAAACGAAAGGCACATCCGATATAATATTTTTTTAAGTTTTCACCCGCGAGCGTTCTCGTGTAAACAGGGCTTTAAAGGTAATCTCAGTAACTTTTTTACCTTAACTAAAAAGCTTCAGAGTCACGGGTATGCTTATATTACTTATTTCGGGTTGAATGGGCGCTCTTGACCCCCCTGGTGCCTGTGAGCGGAAAAATCTCACTTGCAGTTCCTCAGCATCAGGAAGTATCGCGTGATTTCAGCTCTCGCGATGTAACATATTCCTTTGCGGCAAGTCCGGCAACACTGCACAGATCCAGGAACAAGGTCGAGAAGGATGGATTTTGTCATACTATCGGCATGGCGGAGCCGGCATATAAATGGTAAATGGTAAATGGACTGCATTTATATAGCGCTTTCATAGACCCAATGGCCACCAAAGCGCTTTACAATTTGCCTCACATTCACCCATTCACACACACATTCATACACCGACGGCGACGGCAGCCATGCAAGGCGCCATCCAGCTCGTCGGGAGCAGCTGGGGTTAGGTGTCTTGCTCATGGACACCTCGACACTTGGTCAGGTGGAACCGGGGATTGAACCACCAACCTTTCGGTTTGTAGACAACCTACATGAACCACTGAGCCACTGCCGCCCACGATAGATATAGATAAGATAGATAATAGATAGATAAGATATAGAAAGCTAGGAAAGCATTGTCTGAGTAACAGAGAAAGAGGAAAAAGCAGACTGACCGAGCGAGGAGACGAGACGCGAGCATATAGCCATAATGTGCGTGTGATATGTCCCCATCTGAAACATCTCACAGCACGGATGTATCAATACAAACAAATAAAACTCCAGATAACTCTATAGTAGATTCATTTATTTCGTTTGTTAAATAAGAGGCGATCTGAAATGTGTTGTTTTTGAATTCAAGTGACCAAAGCGCTCGTTGCCGCTGCAATCAGTTACTCTAGGGGTCGCTGTTTGACAGCATTGTCGTCTATTGCACCTTTAAATACAGAGGAGCACATGACTATCACAACCAATGAACAAACAAAACTAATGAAACAAGAACCAATCAGAAAATGACACATTAGACAAGGGAAGCACATGACATGATCACATGAGGGCAAGGGAAGCATATGACAAAACCATGAACCTTGACCAAAAATAAACAACAAAATAAAAGAAATTAAAACAAACTTGAAGAAACAAAACCACAAGAGAGACGTGATAATATTATCCGATATGTCCTTTTATATAAACCAAAATACAATAAATTAACTAAAATAGCAAAAAAAATCAATTTTAAAAAAGTCGTGTGTGGATATTTCTGAAACTCCTATTTACAGATACTCCTATATGCCTTTGAAAATACTAATGAGAGTCTACATTAAGCCAGAGATGTTTTTCTTTGTAGAGACAAGGATGGAGAAAAAGAGCCCATTAATGAAATGCTTCAACAATTAGCGCTGGTCTCAGGGTTTTACATATGCTTCATAATATCATCTACAAAATATCTTAGCCTCTGTTGTTGTGTGTCTCATAATGCTTTGTGCTGCCGTATATACGTTGACTACTGTAAACCCCAGTGGCTCTACTATCTTCCCCTGCTCTTCGCCTTTAGAACAAAGGTGCTATTCAGTGCAGCAGGACAGGTAAGAGCACCCAAATGGAGCTCAAGTGGGCACTAGGCTTCTTGACTAATACTCAATGAGCATTCTAATCTTCCATTCTCTGCCTCCTATTCCATTTTGATAATGTACCATCGCCAGCAGCTGCTAAAAGCCTGAGCGAGGAGAGGGAGGGGTATTACAGGACATTTTTTGGATGAAAACAAAATGAGAAAGAGGTCGTCTTTAAGACGCATCTGCGGAGCCGTTGCTGGCATATTACACTTCAAGATTTCCTAAAGGGCAGCACATTCAGCTCCTGTGGTCCAAAAATGGCAGAAAATCGGAAAAATATTCAGCAATGCATATTACAGTTCTTCCAATGTCGTCTTTTTTTTACTTTTCACCCCCCCACCCCCCATCCCATCCCTCCCCACCCTACCCCCGTGTCCACAGCCTGCCATTACAGAAAATTACAACTTATATGTCTACATTCTTGGAAGTGGATAATTGGACGGAGGCCCATTATCAAGCACTCAAGCCATGCATGGAGCTGTATTTCCTGCTTTTAATACTCTTACTCTTTCCTGCTTTAATTTTTGCCTTTAAGAAATATGTATACTGTAAAATAGAAAAAGATGAAAATGATGTCTCCATCAGGAGTTCATTAGTCATCATGGGACTCTTTTCATTTCTTCTTCTTTTTTTTTTTGTTTGGGTAAAACTTACTGCTTAGCAAAAATTCGGAAGAGAAGTCAAGTCATTCTTCTTATTTCAGGACTCATGGCCACATTTCACCCCAAAATCAAAAGGAGAACTTTTTTATAACTAAATCAACATAAATAATTACAATATATAATAGCATAATGTTTAAATACTTATATTTCACATTACAGTAATCACATGAGAACCGGGGGAAATGCTCACTCACCTAAAGGATTATTAGGAAGGAACACCACACTAATACTGTGTTTGACCCCCTTTCGCCTTCAGAACTGCCTTAATTCTACGTGGCATTGATTCAACAAGGTGCTGAAAGCATTCTTTAGAAATGTTGGCCCACATTGATGGGATAGCATCTTGGAGTTGATGGAGATTTGTGGGATGCACATCCAGGGCACAAAGCTCCCGTTCCACCACTTCCCAAAGATGCTCTATTGGGTTGAGATCTGGTGACTGTGGGGGAGTTCACTTTAGTACAGCGAACTCATTGTCATGTTCAAGAAACCAATTTGAAATGATTCAGAGCTTTGTGACATGGTGAATTATCCTTCTGGAAGTAGCCATCAGAGGATGGGTACATGGTGGCCATAAAGGGATGGACATTGTCAGAAACAATGCTCAGGTAGGCCGTAGCATTTAAACGATGCCCAATTGGCACTAAGGAGCCTGAAGTGAAGAAAACACACCATTACACCACCACCAGCAGCCTGCACAGTGGTAACAAGGCATGATGGGTCCATGTTCTCATTCTGTTTACGGCAAATTCTGACTCTACCATCTGAATGTCTCAACAGAAATCGAGACTCATCAGACCAGTCAACATTTTTCCAGTCTTTAACTGTCCAATTTTGGTGAGCTCTTGCAAATTGTAGCCTCTTTTTCCTATTTCTAGTGGAGATAAGTGGTACCCGGTGGGGTCATCTGCTGTTATAGCCCATCCACCTCAAGGTTGTGCGTGTTGTGGCTTCACAAATGCTTTGCTGCATACCTCGGTTGTAACGAGAGGTTATTTCAGTCAAAGTCGTTCTTCTATCAGCTTGAATCAGTCGGCCCATTCTCCTCTGACCTCTAGCATCAACAAGGCATTTTTGCCCACAGGACTGCCGCATACTGGATGTTTTTCCATTTTCACACCATTCTTTGTAAACCCTAGAAATCCCAGTAACTAAGCAGATTGTGAAATACTCAGACCAACTCGTCTGGCTCCAACAACCATGCCATGTTCAAAACGGCTTAAATCACCCTTCTTTCCCATTCTGACATTCAGTTTGGAGTTCAGGAGATTGTCTTGACCAGGACCACACCCTAAATGCACTGAAGCAACTGCCATGTGATTGGTTGATTAGATAATTGCATTAATGAGAAATTGAACAGGTGTTCATTATAATCCTTTAGGTGAGTGTATGTCATGATGCAAAGATCTTTATGGTTATAAACTAGGATATCTTTTAGTAAAAATTAGTACTATATTCCCCAAACATTTTCGTCACAGGTTTTTGTGAGATTAACCCATGTACAATAGAAACATGGTGTCAAAATTTTTAAAAGAACGGCAGCTGACCTTAGACTAAACGACTAAACAATAAAAACAAGAATGATACAAACAGTGCTATACAAAATTGCACAATGCACATGTCAACTGAAAGGCTGTAGGCCCATTGTTTTCTATAAAGTATATAGTGCTTTTAAAATGGCTAAAGTTCTGCGAAATTACAGCAGAATTAGGGGTTTGGGAAATATAGGGGCATAGGAGGTCTATCTGAAAGGTTAGCGGGATAGCTTGTCACATGGAGTTGTTGAGAAGCCTGACAGCTTGTGGGAAGTCTGGTAAATGAGGAGACAGTGTTCACAACAGGGTTACAGAATGTGTAAGGGCTCAAAAGTCGGTTTTCAAAAGTAAGTGCTCATAAATCGTTCCAGATACAATATGTATTTGGCTTTCCTATGATTACCTCCTTTAAATAAGTCTGCAATTAAATCAAGAATGCACATTATGATTGCAAAATCTATGCAGATATCCAGCAGTGTATGTCCCTGCAGCGTATGAAAGTGTGTGTTATAATATGTGCAAATGGATGCCTGAGTAGCTCTCATTATATGGTTCCCAGTGTTACTAGGGTCTAGGTCATGTGTGCTTACAAATCCATCTGCAATATTTACAGCCAGTTTAACCCTTGGCCTTGAAGGAACCTTAAGTGAAGGCAAAATAGCGTTCAAGTAAAATATCCATTTCAAGAGAATGCCACATTATAACAAACTATTCACACGACCAGCAACCATATTAATTGCAATATTGGGTTGTTTTTTTTAAACCCTTAGTTATGGGTTACCACTACTGAGACACATGAATGTCAAAACCAGAGAAACTGAGCAAAATCCCAGGAGGAAGTTATAATTTCAGTGCAATCAATTCAGCATTTTGTCACAATTGGAAAAGGTGAGATTTGTGTGGTACTTTAATTAGGAGCAAATTGTATATTGAAGTAATTGCATAATAACCCATTAAAGCTTTCACCTCTCAGCGATTTCCAAGTGCATTTGTTGATTTGAGAACAATGTGGTTTTAAATGCAAACCATGGTTCAAAATAATCAAGTTTTAGGTCTTGCATGTCAAAACGCTTCAAGTTGCACTTTAATGAAGACATCATTATTTGCCTTGTTCACAATATTGAAATAATAATAATAAAAAAATTTGACATTACATGTTAGTGGTAGCTTGCTAATACAAATATCACAAAATTTGTATTAAGATAATAGATGTGAACAAACATCTAACTGTAATTATTTAACTTAAGACTGGCATAAATTGGGTCGTCGACTGCAGATTATCACCTCACATTTAACGATTCGAGACGACGGAGCGCGCCGCAGACTTCAGTAGAGATTCCTGAAGACTGCCGGTCTTTAGTCTGGGACTGTGAAAATCCTTTGGTGTAAGCCCGGCATTAGGGTGCACAACTACTCATCTTGGCTTGTGGAGGAAAAATTGTAGTACATTTTAATGGGATGATTTACGATTTTTATCTGGCAAATGATAACTGGAAAATCCCATATATTAACAGCAAAGAAGGGATTCCGAACCAAATCTACATGACGGAATATTATAAACACTTAGGGGTCCATCCACAACAACATAACATTATGGCGGCAAGTTTAGCATTTTCTTCCAAAATATAAAAAAATGTACTTGCTGATGTAGATAAAACTCCCTTGTTTGTTTAATTGAATTTTGCAACATTGGTATTGTCAGTCTTAACTCAAACGCTGTAAAGAAACACTACTCGACTATAGACTGAATTTGTGTTTTGTAGTTTGCACCTTTTCAAAAACTCGAAAACGGGTTTCAAAGTGTTTTCTGTTTCCCAAAATTCAATCATCGTGTAAAAAAAAATGACCAAAACTCATAAAAAGTTTTCCATTTTTTGGTTGAAAATGGTGTCGCGTAAATGGCCCATGAGATGACTAAAAAGCAATTTTATGCATCACTTTAGCTAAAGCCAGGAACATTTTCTTATATAAAAAAATCAGACATATTGGCAGCAAACCATTTAACTCTTTATTCAATCAACCTTGTTGGCTCCGTTTCTAAACACTGCCCACAAAATCCCAGCAGGGATGCTCAGGTTCCATGTCAGAGCCTCCACCGGATGCACAGGCTATCCGAGGACATCTGAGATGCTCGGCCATCTGGGTTAAACGTTGGTATAAGTCACGCTTTGTCGCTGATGAGACGTGTTTTGTGGTGGCTCAGACGCTTGGTGCGAAAGGAGACTGGAAAAGGGACAGCTGTTGCTGGAGAGGCACAGAAGAACAGTTCCTGCATAAAGCACGAAACATCCAAGAGGTTTTCGACAAGGAATCAGTGCTTTCCTTTGAAAAATCTAATCGAATCCGTCAGATTTCAAACTGTAAGACTAAACAATAGATGTCCAGCCAGCGTATACATTGCTAACATATCTGAGAATAATTTCCTATTGTCATTTATGTCTTTTTTTTCTAGTCCTCCAGCAACAGCGCACACTGAACGCAAGTATAAAAGCAGATGTGCGTTGCAGGCCTGACCTTGGTTGCTATGGGTACTAGGGACAGACTTATATTCAACCGCCTGCCTGAGTTCCTGCTAATTACCGTTGTCATAGCAACGAAGCACCTGATGTAATGGTAGGAAAGGGCAATAATCTTACAAGGGTCCATTTATTTATAGGGAGCTATTCCACCCTGTGCCTGTCAACTTGGAAACGGACTCAGATTAAGTGCTAACATATCAAACAATGTTTATATAAAAACAAAAACAAAAAAACACATACATTCGAGCACACATAGGGTAATCATTTTGTGCAATTTCCTGCAACAGACATGGTTTTACGTTTCAGTTAAATCACAAAATACAGTGGGGACAAAACGGCTGAAACCACAAGACAAAATGGTCAAACCACAAGACAAAATGGCAAAACTTTTTATAATTTAATACAATTGTCTTTTTATTTATATTTTGATTGTTTATTATGAGCATGCCCATGTAAGGGAAATGTTTTTATTTTTTATTTTTTTTAAATAACTTGGTATTTGTTTTGTTCCCTTTTACTTTTATGACAGCAATGATCAAGCCACATGAACTTCCCATATTCAAAACCCGATGATCCATGCTATCCAGCATGTCACTTTGTTTATTTCTTGGTTTAATTTAGATTTTAAATCCCAGGGTTGCATTTTAAATAATGCAGCCATGTATAGCTGAAAGCCGCATGTACTAATAAGAATGAAAACAGACACGGTGAGTGACATCTTTACACTTTAATTATTATCAAAAATGTAAATAACATTAACAGCACTGCAGCTGCAAAGAAGAAAAAAATTACTCTCAATTCCGCATTCAACTCTCAAACAGCGTTGACCTGAATTAATTCCACATTCAACCTCTCTATTCAGACTGGATGGTCAAAGATAATGCAGAGAAAGACAAACAAGACTTCAGGGTACAAGGGGTTTCTTCCTTCTCACATCCTTCGTGCTTTGCGAGGGCGACAGCCATTGTGCGGCACTGGGGTGTTGTCGGTGATGGAAACAACCTCTAGTCCTCCCATGGTTAACCCTTTAATGGCAGACTACACACAGGGGAGCAAAATCAATGCAGGCCAAGTAAGCTATGAGACTCAGTTTACAGAAATACACTCTTTCCAGAAGAGACGTGTGGAACGCACATTTATTCAATGACAAAATTATCCAATGAGTCCTTGATCTTTATTTGTGAAAGCTGCCGATTTAATGCCGGTGCTTAATATATCAGCACTGTGTCTAATATTTTTTGGAGGATGTAACAAACTGTTAAATGTAATCTTTAAAGCTGCAGTCCGTAGCTTTTTGGGGGTTAAAAATGATTCAAAATACATATTTGAGAAAAAAAATACATAACAAGCCGGTGTTCAAAACTATCTGCTTGCCTTAGCTCGATTCAAAGCGGTAAGCTTTTAATAATGTTTTTAATTTTAGTGGTACTGGTGGATTTCCGCGGGAGATTCAAGGTAAAGCCTGACCAATAAAGGATTTTGATTGCCGATATCGATACAATATCCGATATTCCGATATATTGGCCGATTTTTTTTTTCAGAAACGTGCAACAAAATATTAACAGATTTCCCTAACATTAGTTATTTGTAGTTATTTATGAGTTTTAACTAAAATAATATGATAATGCATTTTAAAAAGAAACTTGTTCCTATTTGTCACAACAGAACAGAGGAACATCAAAATATGTTAAAGTTCTGATAAATAAAATATAATTAGTCCCTACACTGCCTTATAGACCATTTCACAAGATGTAAACAACACTGGTCCAGAAGCACTTCCTGTTTCAGTTTTTTAACACTACATAAAAGCTGGGATAAAATACAACCAACAGAACATTTAAAACTGAATCAAAAAGTTAAACAAACATCTTTAAGATGTTTTCTTTACATGTGAAATAAAGAAAACAGTTACAAACTGAAACAGGAAGTGTTTCTGGACCAGTGTTGTTTACATCTTGTGAAATGGTCTATAAGCTACCTTATAATTACAATGTCAGCTTGCTTATCCCTTTACCTGAACTTTTTAAATTCTTTCCATCAAGCTACATCAAACCATTTTCAATCATCAGTTGCTGCCTACCTTTTTAAAACCTACTATTTAGCTATTCTAATTTAAATCCATTACAGAACGAGTCTGCAACGCACACTTGGCGTCGTAGGATGTGTGGCAGCGTTATACACGAGTGTTACTAACAGGTACGGTGCAGATTGCCCTCTGCTGGACAAACTATACAACTCCAACACTCATGACATGGTTGTACCGTGATTCATCCGTTTTTATTTTATTTTAGAAATATTCATTTATCGGCCATTATAAATGCCAATACCGATATTTTAGAAAATGCTTAATATCGGCCGATAAGCATCGGCCTGCCGATATATCGGTCTGGCTCTAATTCAAGCATCGTCACGTGACATCACATCTGTACACATAAAGATGAATCTCGGCTAGTATAAGCTATATTGAGCAATTACGTCACATCTGTACACATAAAGAAGAGTCACGGCTAGTCGGCTATATTGTGTGTGAGGATGCTGGAGGATGGAAAGAACATTTATAGCCTTTTCTCACAGCACTTGATATAATTAAACTTATCAATTTGATGCCGGATCCAGAAAGATTCAAACGACAATCATCAGTGACAACAGATTCACCCGCTGTAAAATGCAAAAGACTTCGCTTCGGACTTCAGAGTAGCTACAGAAAAAGAGACTGCAACCGGCCCATGCGAAAACAAGGATGCACATCGGAAGAACATTACATGTAGTCACGCAATGCTGACGTTGTTAGCTAAAACAATTTGTGAACAAAGTATAATTTGCACAGTTTTGCGAGATATTATAACTTATAAGCGATTGTTAGATTTAATCAGCACAATTTACTGCAATGTCAGAACCAGAACAAAAGTGGATGTTTCTTACTTGTTCAGATGACATTTTCCAGTGAAAATTATTATGTAGGTCATATTTCCAAAAATAATAATATGTGATTCTGAATGCCAGTATCCACACCGGCACGCTGACTGACAGCTTCACACTCTCCTCAAATACCGTGTTCATCCACACTGTGCCGTGTCGAGGTTGTTGAAGTACAACTCGCGCAAAGCTGATGATTTCGCAAATGTCTGCAATTGCAATTTCGAACATTGATGGCGACAAAGAGGAAAAATGCCAAACTGCAGCTTTAACAAATCTGAAAACGAATATTGATTTTTCAATTTTTCAATGAAATTTTACCATTTTAAATGTTTGATTTTAGCTTTCAAGGTTTTAATTTTAATTAGACAGAATAGTCTAGAGTAAATTAATCTATTTACCAGCCACAACAACAACAAAACTACTGGCGAGAACTTCAACATCGATGTTGAATCCAATCTAATTTTGCTACAACAATCACAAGTATTTACCTTGGCTTGCCTCATTTGATTCAAGTAAGTTAGCACTGCAGTCGGTGGCTTTGCATTGATTAATGTATGCCCAACCACCATCTGCTTAAATGCAACTTAGTCTGGAAGCTTCTGACTGCGTAAAAACCAAGGGTAGGTAAGAGTAATGCAAGTCTTAAAAGCCCCCTGTTGCCGGCTGCTCTGGAGGGGCTCATTAGATTCTCACCCAGCCTTAATGTCCTCCCACCCGGCTCAGAGTAAGAGCATGCAGACCGCCGCTGAGCTCACAGAACTCATCATCGGTCAGTTTCAGAGTATTGATTGAATAGTCAGCATGCACAACTGTTGCCTTTCCATATGGGCACATACAGAGAATAAATAATCATTGCTGCCATTCTACTGAAAGCATCGTGAAAAGAAACACACGTGGTATACAGTCAACTATTTTACATTTTTTTCTTAAAGGGGACTTATTATGCTTTTTTTACTTTCTAAAATTTTAGTGTGTAATGTTTGAGCATGAACATCTGCAAAATTACAAAGCACAATGTCACTTCATATCAGTAAACACCATTTTTACTACCTGAAATATAAATCCAAATACATACAGTACATGCAAATTAAAGATGTGTTGTTGCCATGTCCAAGAGATGCTGTTTTTTCCACTACGGATCTAATGTATACTTATGGGAGGGGGTTTACCATTTCGGAAAAAGACTCAAAGTGGTTGACCGATCACAATGCACTGATCCTGCCAACCAATCAGAGAACATTTTGCTTTTTGGAAGGAGGAGTCTTTATTTAGACAGGAACTAAACAGAACGTTACTGACAGACTAGGAAGAGAGGTGCTGCAACTATGTAAAATATGTGAAATATGTTTATTAATATTCCAAAAATCAAAAATCAAGACTTTGTAAAAGGGTCATAATAGGTCCTCTTTAAGAAAATGTGACTGTCTGTGCAAAGGTTGCTGGTATGACACTTTTCAGTGTCCATGTGCAGTTGGGTGTTCTGGGTGGTTCACAATTCAAAAGAACTCCACAAAGTCTTAAAGGGGGGATGATTGCGATTTTTGGATGTTGTCCTTCGTCAACAATGGATACAATTTATGTTTGATCATGTTCCTGAAAATTATAATCGTAATTTAGCTTTCTGTGCTGTGCATTTTACGGAAGACGTGTATAAACATGTATAAAGTTAAAGAAAAAATATAGCAAATTACCATTCAGAAACATTATGTAAGAGCCATGTGTGGTGAGGTTCTGCTTGACCCTCTTCATTGCCGCATTCTAGGTCTGATTCTGGCTCATACCAGAGACTAATACTGCAGTATCGACACCATTATGTACATTTGACAGGAACACACATGCAACTTTCGCTCGTAAACATGCCCGTAAAGGTAATGGGCGTTAAGTATCCGGACAATGTGCACTATAGTTTAGCCAATCACAACACGCCAATCTGAGCCCACTGCCTGTTTCTGAGGGAGTGGTTTCGTAGACTCAGGAGGTCAACCCATGGGTCAACCGGTCTTTCAAATGACAGAGGAGAACGCGACGTACAATAAAGGTGAAATTAATGAAAATTAAAAAAAAAAAAAACCACAAATACATGTTTTATTGCACCCCATAAACACGATCATGCAAAGAAAAAAAGCAGTAAACCACCCCTTTAATGATATTCTGGTCTCTACATACAGCTCAGGCCCCTCAAATGTCAGGGTTTTTTTTGGCCGCCAAGCAAAATCGTAAGTCTAAAAGGTAACAGCACACCTCTCCTCAACAAACCACATGATTTAAGGTATCATTCATGTCTACAGAACAAATTATAGTAACGAGACATTTTCTTTTACTACAAAACAAATTTGAGTCCATGGATTTGTACCAAGTATTTAGTTTGCCCCCTGAACCTGTTTTGACTCATTTGCCAATCTGTGCACCTCAGGTTTTTAACAGCACATCTGAATGTCCATTTGCAATCTGTGCAGCAGTGTTTAACATCATTTCCACTGTAGTAGTCTTGTTTTTATTTTTTATTTTTTTTAATTAGTGGTGTCATCCTCTGGGGGTTGGAGGATCTACAACCTAAAAACACCATGGAAAACAAAATGGATCAAAAACAAATTAAACTTTGTTGAATTTTGTTGAAAAGAGGTGTGACATTGATATTTAATTTTATGATTAACTGGGTGGAAAAAACTTTTACACATACACTACTGTTCAAACGTTTGAGTTTTTTTTTTTTTTGAAAATAATATTTCTTCTCAGCAAGGATGCATTCAATTGATTCAAAGTGACAGTAAATATATTTATAATGTTAGAAAATATTTATATTTTGAATACATGCTATTATTATTAAATCTTAGATGGTTCATGGTTTCCACAAAAATATTAAGCAGCAATCAATGATAATAATGATAAATATTTCTTAAGCAGCATTAAGTATTATGCGACACTGAAGACTGGAGTAATGATGCTAAAAATGCATCACATAAATAAATTACATTAAAAAAATATGAAAACTAATTTTAAATTGAAATTAAGAACATTTTACAATATTACTGTATTTTTTTTTTTTTCAAATAAATGCAGCCTTGATGAGCATAATAAAACTTCACTCAAAAACATATGAATGGTAGTGTATATTGAAGGAGGGACACAGGTCTTATCCAAGGACTTTGCACTAAAAACACATTAGTAGTCACAAAAGCCCACCCACAACATGCAACTTTCACAATACACAAGCATGATCAATTTTCTTTAGAAATTGTAAAATGTAGACATCACTATCTTTTGATTATTTATACTTTTTGACTATTTTATACTTTTTTTAAGTATATCAATTATTAATCATACATTTGTCCTCAACAGCTGCTATTTTCTACATGTCTTGCTATTTTTCTCTTTTCTTTTTTTGTGTATATGAATAAGCGGTGAATAACAATATGTGACCCTGGATCACAAAACCAGTCACAAGTAGCACAGGCATATTTGTATGGGTCAAAATGATCGATTTTTCTTTTAAGCCAAAAATCATCAGGATATTAACTAAAGATCATGTTCCATGAAGATATGTATGAATGCAGCACAATCGTGAACACAAATGGAAACCTTTAAAGCGATATTCTCAATGTTTCGATTGATTCCAATCGAATGGAAACAAACCATATGGAAATATTGTCCAATCCTAACAAACCATATGGATATCAATGGAAAGCTTATTTATTCAGCTGTCAGATGATTTTTACCTCAGATGACAAATTACCCATGTGACTGGTTTTATGGTCACATTGAATTACAAATATTTTAAGTATTATAATTTTGAATTATTTTACCTTTCACTGACAAATGTACATGCTCTGCAGTTTATTAGAAAACCTAGTGATACTTTATATCTTTGAGGGCGGAGTTTTTATATTGACAGATGAAATTCTTATTGCATTCAATGGCAAATGTCACTAAGTAAGTAACAGTAATTATTCCCAGTTCTAAACTATTTAAAATCTGCAAGGAAATAATAAGGATCCATTTTTTGGGGGGAGCTTTTTGCTGTAAACCTTTATGAGCGTTAAGTAAGGCCTTAGTAAGCTACTCACCATGCGCCCTGGACCGAGTCCTTTCACCAGCACACGGACGTAGGTGACCCCTTCGCCCTTGCCTTCTGCTCAAGACAAACATACATACATTTAGAACATTTAGCATAATAAAAACTAATCAATCACTGAGGAAACACAAAACTGCAGGAGCCTAGAATCTGAGGTCTGTCCGAAACTACTAATTTAGATCATAATGCTTGTGTCCATACAGCAAATTAATGGTTATCAGTGTGAAGTCATATACTGATTATACAGCCCGCTGTGACTCAGGGTTGCCATTAGATTCTTCATGGCACACGCTGATGAAATTACAAACAAATAGCGTGGGAAGTAAACCGAAGAGAAGTATAAACATGAAATGGAAGATTTGAAATGCTATTTTCAATTTCTCGTTTATCAGCATACACGTCACTGCAACAGTCAATAAATATACTGCTGATATTCTCGAGCAAGAACCAATAATAAAAAACAGACAAAAAATGAGGATACATAAACACACATAAGGAAGACCGGCATATATAACCAAATATAGTCATTTATAAGTTCTTTATCTTCTAATTATGTTTTTAACTGACCCTGTTTCTAATATTACATTACATTTGCAGCGTGACTTTAACCTAAATATTCGAAATCAAGCAACAAAACCAGCCCAACACAACCTAAAGAAAACCCCGGGTACCTTAACCAAGCAGGGTGTGGTATATTACAAGAAAGAAATGTGCTGCCATCAAGTGGACAACATCCAAATTACAGACTGCTTCTGTGACAAAAAGATGCACTACACAAATGAAAAGTATCTTTAATCCTTCTGAAACAATATTGTTCATCTTACCGCAGCAGCTGAAATCCCAGCGGTCTGTGCTGCAACAGGAGTGGATTTCTTCACATTCTTGAAGCCCTCTGATCCACACGAGGTTCGGACCATGTACTGGCCAGAGCGTATCTGTGACCTGAATATGTGTGCTTGAGAAAGAAATGAAGGACAAAAGAGAATCAGATATATGTTGTCAGCCTGCAGTACATGGATAAATGAACAATCATAAAGAGCTGATATAACGCTTATGCTATAGCTGCATGCAAACAGCAACCAAACTAATTCTAGGGCTGTCAAACGAATCCAAAATAAAAGTTTGTGTTTCCATAATATATGTGGGTGCACTGTGTATAATTATTTTGTGTGTATACTGTATATATATATATATATATATATATATATATATATATATATATGAAGAGTTCAGATGCAAAAGCCTCTAAATGCCATTTGAAATTTTCTTCTAAAATTACCATTTTTATCAAGCTTGTATATTTAAGTTCAGTAATTTCACTTAAATGACAATTAATAGGTAATCTTCATTGCCATTTAAGTGAAATTACTGAACTTAAATATACAAGCTTGATAAAAATTGTCATTTTCAGAAGAAAATTTCAAATGGCACTTAGAGGCTTTTGCATCTAAACTCTTCATATATATATATATATATATATATATATATATATATATATATATATATATATATACACATACATATGCACGGTTAAAAGTTTAAGATTGGTAAGTTTAAATGTAATTTATTCCTCTAAAAAAAGCTAATAAAAATGTAAAAAACTGTTTTCAACATGGATAATAATCATACATGTTTTTGGAGCATAAAATCATCATATTAGAGTGATTTGTGAAGGATCATGTGACACTGAAGACTGGAGTAATGATGCTGAAAATTCAGCTTTTTTCAGAGGAATAAATTACATTTTAATATATATTAACATAAAAAAGTCCTTTTAAATTGTCATAATATTTCACAATATTACTGTGTTTTTTGTGTATTTTTTTAATAAAAAAATTGCAGCCTTGGTGAGCACAAGAACTTCTTTAAAAACATAAAAATTATCTTAACGACCTTTAACTGGTAGTGCGCGTGTGCGTGATATACGATATACATCCCGCCACTTATCAGGGACCCCATGTGCTAAGGGTTGACCTTTTGCCTTCAGAACTGCCTCAATTCTTCGTGGCATAGATTCAACAAGGTGCTGGAAGCATTCCTCAGGGAGTTTGGTCCATATCGACATGATGGCATCACACAGTTGCCGCAGATTTGTCAGCTGCACATCCATGATGCGATCTCCCGTTCCCACCACATCCCAAAGATGCTCTATTGGATTGAGATCTGGTGACTGTGGAGGCCATTTGAGTACAGCGAACTCATTGTCATGTTCAAGAAACCAGTCTGAGATGATTCCAGCTTTATGACATGGCGCATTATCCTGCTGAAAGTAGCCATCAGAAGTTGGGTACATTGTGGTCATAAAGGGATGGACATGGTCAGCAACAATACTCAGGTAGGCTGTGGCGTTGCAACGATGCTCAATTGGTACCAAGGGGCCCAAAGAGTGCCAAGAAAATATTCCCCACACCATGACACCACCACCACCAGCCTGAACCGTTGATACAAGGCAGGATGGATCCATGCTTTCATGTTGTAGACGCCAAATTCTGACCCTACCATCCGAATGTCGCAGCAGAAATCGAGACTCATCAGACCAGGCAACGTTTTTCCAATCTTCTATTGTCCAATTTCGATGAGCTTGTGCAAATTGTAGCCTCAGTTTCCTGTTCTTAGCTGAAAGGAGTGGCACCCGGTGTGGTCTTCTGCTGCTGTAGCCCATCTGCCTCAAAGTTCGACGTACTGTGCGTTCAGAGATGCTCTTCTGCCCACCTTGGTTGTAACGGGTGGTTATTTGAGTCACTGTTGCCCTTCTATCAGCTCGAACCAGTCTGGCCATTCTCCTCTGACCTCTGGCATCAACAAGGCATTTCCGCCCACAGAACTGCCGCTCACTGGATGTTTTTTCTTTTTCGGACCATTCTCTGTAAACCCTAGAGATGGTTGTGCGTGAAAATCCCAGTAGATTAGCAGTTTCTGAAATACTGATACCAGCCCTTCTGGCACCAACAATCATGCCACGTTCAAGTCACTCAAATCACCTTTCTTCCCCATACTGATGCTCGGTTTGAACTGCAGGAGATTGTCTTGACCATGTCTACATGCCTAAATGCACTGAAGTTGCCGCCATGTGATTGGCTGCTTAGAAATTAAGTGTTAACGAGCAGTTGGACAGGTGTACCTAATAAAGTGGCCGGTGAGTGTAATATGCATGCATATTTAAGAAAATATCTGATATATAAAGATTTATATAATATAAATTTTATAAATCACAATATATATATATACAATATATATACAGTATATATATGAAAATATTTCTCAAATATATACAAGCATGTGTGTGTATTATATATATAAAATAATAATACACAGTGCATATATTATGTAAAACGCAAACTTTTATTTCAGGATGCGATTAATCGTTTGACAGCCTGAATTCTATTTCCATTTGTCAATCATGACTATTTAATTTTGTCTAGGCAACTTACTTGTTGTATGTGGCTTTTATGTGTGCGATCGGTAACTCTTCGGAACTTCTTGTTGTCCCATGTCAGGGAGCTTTCCTGACCCGGAAATGGAGGGAAGAGGCTAAATGGGGAAGAGCAATAAACAAAAAATGTCAAACATTTTACCATAAATTCTAATACAGAATCATTTATCAATCTATCTATCTTCTGGGCTGTAACAGTACATGAAAATAAAACCAAAATTGCTGAGAGCTTAATCCACTACCTGTGTCGTAGTGTGAGAAGGCAAAATCGACACATCCCTTCCAACTCCCATCCAGATCCAATTCCAGTTATCCTTCCCATCCAGATCCAATGCTACCACATCATTAAATTACTATTAGTATTATTTGATGTTAAAATTATAAAACTAGTTTATTTAATTATTAATTATTAAATTATTTAAAATTGGATAATTTCCTCGTTATTACATGACATTTGCAGTCAAAACTTGAAATATAATGCATTTTATACCAGTGTATTGAAACTTCTGTTTATATATTATATTTAATAAAGGAGTTCAGACATTAGAAAAATATAAGTCTACATATGCATTTATATTTAATATGAGGGAAATACACATGTGTTACAGATGTGACACAAAACATCTTTAACTTTTATCTCGGTATCTGTCTGTCTGTCTGTCTGTCTCATCTATCTAGCATAACACTTTACAATAAGGTTTCATTATTTAACTGCTTTTAATTCATATGAACTAAGAATACTTCTACCACATTTTATTAATCTTAGTTAATGTTCATTTCAACATTTACTAAGTACGTTTACTATTTTAACATTGCGTTATCACAAATAAAACTACTGACTCCAAACACAACTATGCAATATGCTTACAAAATCTTTAACAATTTGTCAATAATATTTGAATATGGATGTTTAATATGTTTGTGCAAAACATGATGCACTACCATTCATTCAAATGTTTGGGATAATAAATCTAAGTGGTTAATTTATGATTAAAGTTTTATTGAAAACTGAAAATTATTGAAGTTTGTGAGCCCCAGGGTTAAAGCTTTTTGAAAACAGGTGTGCTGAAATGACTGTCAGTGTTTCTGTCTTACTCTTTTAATCGTTTGACTGGTGCTGATGTGCTCCGGGTTTCCACTGGATTGGCATCAGGCTCTTGAAATCGGATGGCGCTACATGACAACAGACGCTGAAACCCCACATTTCCACCACTGCAGGAGTAAACAACCAATTAATCATTTAGTAACAATATATTTCCAGAATGTGCAGTGCTGGAATACAGACAAAAGCTGACGACATCAAAAGGTCACTTCATTTTTTTGTAAAATGTGGAAATTAGTAGTAATAAAGAATGAGTGTGGCCAAGCTTTTCACTTATAGTGAACATGATGGTACCACTGTATAATCATGTTAGATGTAAACAACAACAACAACAACATTGTACTAGCACAGTACATGTCCAAGAAACCATGGTAACCAAGGCATCATCACCTCCATTGTGTCGTGTAAAAAAAAAGTATCAAGGTACCTTATCCAAACCATGGTATGACTGTAACTTAGTAATGTCCTAAAAGACATACTGTACCATGCATGGTAGTAACCAGGGTATTATCATGGCAAAATTTGTAATGACAGTGTATCCATTAATAACGTAACTCAAATAAAACGAAATTATAGAGAATGTTTGTCCATTAACGTTACACAAATAATAAACACTTAATCAGATGTGCTGCTTTTCCAACCACATAAGCCACTTACATTAACCGTCCAGATGAATTTAAGCCCTCAAAAAGCTGTTGGCACGAACCTCGAACGAGGTTATATACCCTAAGATACATAATGTGAATTTTAAATTATGCAGTGTATTCACGAAAACACACAAGCATGACTTTAGTTGCTTAGCGGACGTTGAGGGTCGCGTAATGTGTCTGTAGTGGGAATGTCACAATTTTACTATTTTCAGAGGGGTGTTTTACTTATATTTTACACGCCAACGTATCGAAAGCGATTTAAAAAGTTGTAAAATATTTTTTATTAAGTTACTATAATAATATTTCATGCTTGAACTATAGTATTTCCATTTTTCTTTTATTAATAACCAAACGTTTGTTTTTAAAAAAAATCTATTCCCCCTATTTTCGAAAATAGTAGCGTCTATTTCGCAAATTCCGCAAAGCACCTTGGGAACACGTGTGGTCAACATGGCGGCGCCCTTCACTGAGAGTTTATCGGCCGTTCTGGAGGATAATAACTACAACTACATCAAACAGAGGAGTGCGAAATATTTCGTACACTTGTCAACAGTGGTCTGCGCAAAATGTCAAAGCTGCGGGTGCTGCATCTCCGTGGGCGCTGCACGGAGCTGTATGTATGCAGAGACTGCCTGTGGTCTCTCAAGACAGGAGCCCCATAGAGGAGGAGTTCATGGATCTTATGCATAAAGTATGAAAGAATCATCATGCACATTATACTGTTATTATTGTTGTTTAATTATTATTTTAAATACACCACGCTCGTACCTTATTTTTGGACGTGGTACAATCAGGTAATGTATTGTGGTACTATGTACAGTGGCCGGTCAAAAGTTTGGACACATTATTTTATTTTTGAAAGTCTCTTTTGCTCATCAACCATGCATTTATTTGCTCAAAAATACAGAAAAACAAAACAAATATTGTGAAATAATATTATAATTTAAGTAATGGTTCTATTTTTTTAATATATATATATACTTAAAAAAAAAAAAAAAAATTCAGTGATGTCAAAGTTGAATTTTCATCAGCCATTACAAATCTAACAATAAATCTTTACTAGCACTTAAGCATTTAACATGCTTGCTGAATACAAGTATTAATTTTTTTTTTCAAAAAATAAAAAATAAAAAAAAATACTGACCTGAAACCTTTTAACTGTAGTGTATGTCAATAAATACTCTTCTTTTTTAACTGTTTATTCATCAAAGAATCCTGAAAAAAACTATGACAGGTTATATATTTTTTTAAAGCTGCACAGTTGTTTCCAACATCGATAATAAATCAGCAGATATTAGCATGATTTCTGAAGGATTATGTGACACTGAAGACTGGACCGGTACTGTATGAATGCATGTATGTTTTCTCTTATTTTTCTAATTTTATTATTCTATGTATGTAGCATGTTTTGAGGCTGTCTATGCATTTTTTTAGTATGCATGCATACCCTAATAATGCTGTGCATCCATAAATCTGTGCGCTGACAAGCCACCTGTCAAACGCATCTCATAAAGGATTGTGTATTGTTTCAGATGGAGTTCGAGAGAAGTCTGCTTTCGGACCATGAGTTGAAGCTCCTGGATGATGCTGCACGGATGAGTCGGAAACAAGAAGAAGATTATGATTCAGATGAGGAGGAGGATGACAGAGACAAAGAAATCGTTACAGCCCAAGATCTGGAGGATATTTGGGAGCAAAAATTGAAGGATTTTCAACCAGCTCTGAGGTCACACGGTGAGCAATTTTTTTACGGTGTCCCCACAGAGTCAGTCGGCATGTAACAGGAGGTCTGATAGTCTTGTCTTCCCAATTATGACGTATGTCCAAGTAAAAATGCTTCTCTAACAATAAAAAATATAAGGTTGACACTTGATTGTGTCCATCGGAAATTGATTCGATTGATTGCGTTTTGCTGTATTGCTGTGATCTCATGTGAGTTACATTTTGTCCCACCCTTTGAACCGCGTCATAGCTCATTACCATAAAGTTGAGCTTCTTTCAACTTTCTGATTGACGCTCAAAACACCTAAAACGTGACGCCAATGGATTTGACCCTCCTTGCAGCTGAGAGAAGCCAGCTTCCATTGAAAATCAATGACTTCCGGAAGTTCCGGCCACTTTGGAAGCTCAAGTTGGCGGCGGTGTGAACGAACAGTGACTCTACAGTCTACACCCTTGCCTGATTTAGTATACACAGTTCTATGAATATACAAATTAGCCCCGCCTCCACTCACTCACAGCAGCTCAGAGACTGATGTTGACGTGATTGGTTACCAAGGTAGTTTGTGACATGACGCGTCAGACCAGCGATTTCAAACAGCGCTTTGAGGCTGTCTTTGGTTCGCTGCAGTTTTAAAGGGGTGATGAACTGAGAAATCAAATTTTCCTTGAGCTTTTGACATTTAAGTGGTCATCATATTATAAGAATATCCTGTTTCAGAACTGAAAACATCCTTGTTAGTCCAATAAAAGCTTTTATTGACACCAGGCTCAACAAACGACTCGTTTTTCAAAGTGGGGAACTATGACGTCAAAGAGGATAAAACACGAGCGAGTTGAAACTCATTATAATATGCAAAACTCTTATCCACTCACAGCAGTGGGCGTTTACTTCAAAGTCTTCAGTGCGAGACGCCCATAAAAAACGAGCGTTTTTCAGCTAGGCTCAAAACTAGGGTACAATAAAGCCTATTACTTATTCATTTTGATGTTTTTGAATGCAAAAACCAAGCGAACGTCATAAGTTGACCTCAGACAACAATATAATAAAATTTAAAAAGCCAGTTCATGACCCCTTTAAGGACAAAATACTCAGCAATGGTGTTGACTTGGCATATGAATTGGCACATTAACAACATTAAAAGCTTGATTTTCACCACAGTGGGACTTAAAACATGTTGAATTCATCTCTCAATGAATTACTTTACAGGTAATGACCAGAAAGACGTGAGTTCTTCAGAGCGTTGTTTATCAGACAGTCTCGTATTGCTGGTGAAGAAGGATGTTGGCAGTCAGAAGCTTTGGCTTCTGCCTCAAATACAGTGGCAGATGGGAGAGACACTTCGACAGACAGCCGAACGTGCCCTTGCAAGTCTTCCAGGTAAGATTTCTATGGTTATATGGTTGATATCAGCTTTAAAGGAGTAGTTCACTTAACCCTCTGGGGTTGTTCGGCCCAAATGGACCCGAAGCATTCAAATAAAAAATGTTAAAAATCACGTCTTTTCGGAATTGTCCGAAATTTGGTGACTTTGTTGGTATTTGGTATATGAACACCCAAACAAACTGGGGACAGGATGTGAACAGTCTAAGTGGTTGTAAAAAAAAAAGTCACACTTGGGGTGTTCGGGTCCAAATGGACCCCCATAGGAAATTAATGGGAAATTGGCAAAAATGTGAAAAAAAAACAGAGTGTTTTGGTGCGTACAATCTACAAATCAGCCACAATCCATAAAAAAGCACACAACAGTGAAGGGGTGAATCTATAAAACATCAAGAGTGCAAAACAGACAGCCACACACACACACCCTTGTATACACTTTCACACTCATAAATTCAGATTACATAAATCTGTTTTAAATTTTTCAACACATAAAATTTATGTGAACACATAAAAAAATTGGGGACAGGATGTGAACAGTCTAAGTGGCTGTAAAAAATAGTCACTCAGGACCTTCGGGTTCAAATGGACCCCCATAGGAAATGAATGTGAAATTGTCAAAAATATGAAAACTGAAAGAATTGCATTTTTATTAAGTTAGAATAAGTTAGAATTAAACATTGGGTAACAAAATGCTTTCCATTTGTTCTCTTTCCAATGCAATGTTCAGATTTGATTGTATAATAAATTAAAACTGGCACTCCAAATTACCATCTAAACCAAACAAACAAACAAAAAACAAGACAAAAATAGTCTTTGAGAATCTATAAAACATCAAGAGTGCCACACACACAATATGTTTTTATATTTTAAAAATCAACAACCTAAAAAAAATTGGTATATATTTGCAAAAATCACTAGAATCCCCAAGCCTTTCTACAGAGAGCTGTACTGTAAATCCACTATAGTGGTAAAAATGTGCTATTGCGTGATAAAAATGCTCAGTGTGTCTACCAGATGACATCTATCTTTTTTCAAAAATTGCTTTCATGAGGCCTAGGCTTTACTCTAAAATGTAATAGAGTGATACATTTTGATAATTTTTTTTTTTTTAAATGAAAATAAAGAAATTCTATTTTGTTCAATGGGAAAATAATGGGTCATAATTATTGCATAAATATTAATTATAAATCATAAAATTATCTCAAAACACCAAAAAGAAAAGAAAAAAATGTATAAAAAACAAGTAAAAAAAAAATAATAATGATTTTTTTTTTTAAATATGAATCCTGCCCTTTGGGTCCATTTGGACCGAACACCTCAAGTTTGACTGTTAAACGAACAACCCCAGAGGGTTAATGAAAATTCTGTCATTTATTTACTCAAGTTGTTTCAAACCTGTATGAATTTCTTCTTCTGCTGAACACAGAAGATATTGGACCCCATCAACTGTCTGGTTACCGACATTCTTTAAAATATCTGCCTTTGTGTTCAGCAGAAGAAAAAAATTCATACAGGTTTGCAACAACTCGAGGGTGAATACATTTAAATTTTTAAGTGAACTATTCCTTAACAGGAGCTGAAAATCAAACACTTTAACAACTGTAATCATTAGATGGCAGTCTTTTAACCGCTTAATCACTGTTTAAAGAAAAGCTCAGTAACGGTTTGTACTTTTGAAAAGATTTTTATCCGACTCATTTACAAGTTATGCACTAAATTGTAATGTCAGGGAAATTCAGCCTGAAAGTGTTGATAAGACAAGACTTAAATTCATAAATTGAATGCACTAATTATTAGCCTTGTTTAAATCGCCTTCTGTAGGTGCTGATCTGAAGGCTACTTTCCTTGGTAATGCTCCCTGTGGATTTTACAAATACAAATACCCAAAGGACATTCAGAAAGAGGGCAGCATTGGAGCCAAAGTGTTCTTCTTCAAAGCTGTGCTTTCCAGCCATAAGCACTTACCTCTGGAGAAGAATTCATTTGCCTGGGTAAAAAAGGATGAACTCCAGAACTTTCTGAAACCAGAGTATCTGAAACAAGTCAGACGCTTCATTATGGCTCTGTAATATGGAAAGAAAAGGACATAATGGAGAATATGTTGGACAATTGGGAAACATTTTTTTTCCATGAGTCTGGACCCCAGATTCAATCTGATGATGGAATCTAACAACATGAGCAATGTTCAGATTGTCTTATAGGGGTTATACAGTATGTCCCATACACTTGTATGTTGTCACCTGCCCTGTATCTGTATATTTATTTTTCTTGTTTGGTAAATGGAAACCTCTGTGACAGTGTATGCAATATTAAAAAGGGTCCATTTCATAGCATTATAATCTCATTGTTTTATGTATTTTCAAAATGTGGCATGAAATCATGTTTTTACAGCATTATATTTGTGTGCCTTTCCTTACACTTTCATTTCTTTATCATATTTGTGCATGTTTTGTCTTTTTTAGAGTGCTACCACAGTACCACTTGAGGGCAGTAGATAGACAAATAATAGTGGACACAGATCATCCAGTGGGACCCCCTTCCCTCGTTTTAAAAAAGGATATCCAATTATGCTTTTGGTCGGTATATATCTGTCTTGTCAAATTTAAATGCCTTTTACTTGGGATTTCTCTTATGCACTTTTATGTCTTTCTCTTGCTCAGCTGTCAAATAGTCATTGACTTTTGTGCTGTGCTGGTGGAAATGGGGATTAGTAATCCTATGAATTATTTAGTCCCCTTGATTATGTAGGTCTCTAAAAATTGGCTGTAGACTTTCATTTCTGCCAGTGTTTTGGAATTGGGAGAAGTTACTTTCAGAATACTTCATTAATAGTGCAGCTATGTGGGCTGTGACTTTTTAAAGAGGGCATATACTTGAGAAAGGAGCCAGTTTTTATAAGGCTTAAGTGACACGTTTCTTTAGAAAAACCTCAGTGGGAGGATACGACCCACATGTTGCTTGACAATTTTTGTAAGATTAAGAGTCATGATCCTCACAAAATGTGGTCAAGCTGAGGGTTACACTCCCTGATTATTTTGTCATTGATCAATAGAGAAATATTCTGTCATGTGCAAATTAATAATAATTTGCATAAGTATTCACCCTCTTCAACTCAGCATTAGTTAGATGACAGCAATTTCAGCCTTGAGTTTATGTGGATTCCTTTCACCGACCACTGCAATGTTTCTACATTATTTTTTTTTGCAAACTGAATACTTTTTGCTGCAAAACTGATATTTTCCTATTGATAAATTCTCAATTGGATTGAGATTGATCTGGTCACTCCAGGATATTAAAGGAGTAGTTCACTTTTGAAAAAACTTTTGCTGATAATTTACTCACCCCCATGTCATCCAAGATGTCCATGTCTTTCTTTCTTCAGTCAAAAAGAAATGAAGGTTTTTGATGAAAATATTTCAGGATTTTTCTCCATGTAATGGACTTCAATGGGTACCAAACAGTTCAAGGTCCAAATGAGAGTTTCAGTGCAGCTTTAAACGACAGATGATGAATAAGGGTCTTATCTAGCGAAACAATCGGTCATTTAAAAAATAAATAAAAAAGTTCACGTTTTATAAGCACAAATGCTTGCCTTGCTCTGTTCTGTAATGAGCATTCATGACTCTCCTGTTCAAACTCTTTCATAAAAATGAACAAATCTTTTTTCGAGTCATGACTCGAAGGGTCTTGGATAACACCCTTATTCATCATCTGGTGTCAATTAAAACTCATTGAAGCTGCACTGGAACTCTTATTTGACCTTGAACCGTTTGGTTCCCAATGAAGTCCATTATATGGAGAAAATCCTGGAATGTTTTCATCAAAAACCTTAGTTTCTTTTCGACTGAAGAAAGAAAGATGTGGACATCTTGGATGACATGGGGTGAGTAAATTATCAGCAAAAGTTTTTTTTTTTTTAAAGTGAACTACTCCTTTAAAGGGTTAATTCACCCAAAAATTGAAAATTATGTTTAAGACATTTTAGATTTTGTCCGAGAGCTTTCTGTCCCTCCATTGAAAATGTATGTACAGTATACTGTCCTTGTCCAGAAAGGTAATAAAGACATCAAAGTAGCCCATGTGACACCAGTGGGTTAGTTAGAATGTTTTGAAGCATCAAAAATACATGTTGGTCCAAAAATATAAAAAACTACGTCTTTATTCAGCATTGTATTGACCAAAATGTATTTTTGATGCTTCAAAAACAGGCTTGGAACCACATGAGGGTGAGTCATTAATGACATAGTTTTCACTTTTGGGTGAACTAACCCTAATATTGTCTTTTTAAGCCATTCCTGTGTAGCTTTGTGGCATTGTTTGGTTGGAAAGCAAATTTCCCAAGTCAGTTTTCATACATGATATACTTGTATTTTGACTTTTAAACCCTCACAAGACTTTAAGGACTAGCTATTTTTCAACTCCAGTCCTGGGGACTCACCTCCCAGAAAATTTTACACATCTCACGAATTAAAAGACCTGATTCAGCTCATCAGCTTCTTAGTGTGTTGAATAGGGAAATATCTAAACATTCTGGGAAGTGGGTCCTGGGGACTGAGTTGAGAATCACTGCTCTAGCCCTTGAGCTGGGCTGAAAATCCTTTCCCTAAATTGGTGTTCCGGCCTTTTAAAAACTGCTTGTAAAGCTCATTATGCAATATTATGGCAAATATTGCATTCATTCTTTTTGTCAACTTGTTTTCTTTCAATTAGCACAAGGTTTGTATATCTTTCTGGAACTGATTGATTGTAGGCCTCATTGATCTGAGTTAATGGCCTTCATTTTTTAGGTGAATAAGGTTGATTGAACTTTTTTTTGTGAATAACTGAGGTGCGTCAGTTCAAGATCGATGAGACCTACGATCAATCAGTTCCAAAAAGAGACACAAAACCTGTGCTAATTGAAAGAAAACAAGTTGACAAAAAGAATAAAGGAGTAGTTCACTTTAAAAAAAAAACTTTTGCTGATAAGTTACTCACCCCCATGTCATCCAAGATGTCCATGTCATTCTTTTTTTTAGTCGAAAAGAAATTAAGGTTTTTGATGAAAACATTCCAGGATTTTCTCCATATAATGCACTTTACTGGGTACCAAACAGTTCAAGGTCCAAAAGTGGAAATTCAGTGCAAACTGTTTAAAGGGCTTTAAACGAATTCAGACGACTGAATAAGGGTCTTATCAAGCGAATCGATCGCTCATGTAATAAATAAATAACAAAGTTTAAGTTTTATAAGCTCAAATGCTCGCGCTTGCTCTGTTCTGTGATGCGCGTCGTGACTCTCCTGTTCGAACTCGTTTGTCAAAATGAAAATTTTTTTTTCGTGTCATTTGATTCATTCAACGAACGAATTGACTCGAGAAAAAGATTTGTTCATTTTGATAAACGCATTCGAACAGGGAGAGTCACGAACGTGCTTCATAGAACAGAGCAATGCGACCATTATAAAACCTAAACTTTGTTATTTTAAAAAAAATTAGCGATCGTTTCGCTTGATAAGATATCATCATTTGGAATCGTTTAAAGCCCTTTGAACAGTTTGTACTTGAAAGTGTCTTTTGGACCTTGAACCGTTTGGTTACCAGTAAAGCCCATTATATGGAGAAAAATCCTGGAATGTTTTCATCAAAAACTTCGACTGAAGAAAAGAAAGACATGGACATCTTGGATGACATGGGGGTGAGCAAAAGTTGTTTTTAAATTGAACTTAAATTGAACTACTCCAATATTTGGTGATTAATATACCATAATCAGAGATTTACAAGCAATTTGCCAGCCGTAAGCCACTCATTTTTGACCAGAAACACTGCAAGTGTAACAAGGTGGGGAGAAAATCTGAGAAAAAAAGTACAAAAATAACTAGATTCGCTCTGGGTCTAAATGACCAGACACAAGATACAAAGCATCGAAAACAGCATGAGACTGCCTTCATCATGCTTCACAGAAGCTGTGTAGTGTTGGGTCATATGCATTTTGTTTGATGGCCAGAAAGCTTCATTTTGGTCTCTTTAGATCACAAAACCATCTAGCCCCTTTTCCACCAAAGCATTTTGAGAGCCGGTTCGGAAGCCGGTGCCTGCGCGCGAACCAGTTCTTTGTGTTCGACAGCCAAAGAACCGGTTCTCAGCCGGGAAAACTGGTTCCAAAGCGGCACCAACTCTTTGCTTGACTAGAACCGTTCTTTTCCCACGCCATACTTACGTCGGGGGCTGGGGCAGGTTTAGATGTGTTCTAAACATCTTTTCTGACCATAATATAGGATCGCAAAGCCAGGAGAAACATTTGCAGAAACACGATGGAGTCTGCCTTTGTAATTGTTGTGATTGAAGTTGGCGTAAGTGTTTCTATTTTTAAAAAAATTATTATTATTGAAAACATTATAAGTAAAGAAGAAAACAGTCACAATATAGAATGGAAAAGAAAAAAGACACATGACCGGGTACATAACTTATCAGAAAAGATTACATTTCAAACGAAAAGATTAAAAGACTTACATATTTCAATTGTACTTGCAAGCGTTTCTAGCTAAGACGTATGGCGACATACACAGTGACGTAACGACGTTGTTCCCTGGGCGCTCTAGTCAGTGGAAAAACAAACAGGTTCTGAACGGGTTCGTGAGTTGAACCAACTCCGAACCAACTTTGAACCAGCACCAGTTCCGAAACCAACGCAGTCTCATCCCAATTCGTCATATAACTGACGTTTTGGGACAATTCGTCAATATACGACTTTTTAGGGCCCCCTTAAACGTCGGTAGATGACGTCTATGGGATCCTAACTCTACCCCAGACCTAAACCTAACCCTAAACCCAACTCGTCACCTGAACTGACGTTAAAGGTACAGCGTCAGTTGTATGATCGACCCGGGATCGTCATCTACCGACGTTTAAGGGGGCCTGAAAACGTCGTATATTGACGAATGGTCAAAAACCTCCCAAAACGTCAGTTATATGACGAATTGGGATGAGAATGTGTTGTCCGAACCAGTTCTTTTTTGGTGGAAAGGGGTATCTTTCAGCTGGCTCTTGGTGACCCTCCTGTTTACACAGGCACTTGGTTTTTGAGAACAGCCAGCTCTAGGTAGATTTACAGCAGTACCATGCTCTTTCCATTACTTAATTATTGATTTAACTCCAAGGGATATTCAATGACTTCTTGTAGCCATCCCGAACTTGTGCTTTTCAATTACTTTATCCACTGAATTGCTTGGAGTGTTTTGTTGCTTTAATGATGTAAATTCTGCCACAATATTGACTTGGTAAAGTTGGATCTTTCAGTTCTTTTTATACAATCAATTGAAACTCTTCTACTACACTGGTGATTTAACTAGATGTAGGCTATCTCTATTTGGTTCAAGGAAATCAATGAAATCATTTTTTGTTTTATTTTAAATCCCTCTATTTAATCTTTTTCTGTTGATCAGTGTCAAAAACAAAAACCGAAGAAGTCCACCGTGATTCATTTCTGTATAGGCACTGTATCTCAAGTCTATCATTAATTCAGATATTGGCGTTTTGTTCTGGTTTTATTAGTTCACGTATGCTTTCTGCACCTAAGCGTACTCAAGTGTCTAACCTAATAACGGTGAGAAAAAGAACATTATGCATGTTTGCTGGGAAGACATTTCAGCGCAACTCCCATTTCAAATTAAATTGGCCACATTTAGCTCATAAACACTCTTTAGCTCAACAACCTAATTTATAATTGAAGGTTAAAACAGGGCCTCAGAGGTCTTAAGAGACATCTAAATGGAACGGGGAAAGCAATAAATGGGTGCAAGTATGAACCTTCCCTCCCTTTAAAGACCCGAAGCGCTGAGCTCAGCTGTATGAGACCAGGTTATTGAGGGTATGTACCATAATTAGCTGATCAGCATGTTTTGTCCTCGCTCATGTCTCACACATCACGGTGCTTTGTCATATTGAGAACTAAACACTCTCTGACAATATTAGACTTTATATTAGACCTGCACTTTTTTTTCCTCTTTTCTGTTTGTTTGTTGTTAGACACCAAGTCCCATTTCAAATTAAAGTGAATGACTGCCACTTAAAAAACAAGAATCAGTCGACTATTTATAATGCGGGGAACAATGCAACATCTTTGATTGTAAGTAATAAAGTCTCACGGGTGAAATTTAACCCCAGTTAATCACTGTTTCCATTAGCTTTCTATTTAATCCACAAAAGCCAACTTAAATGAACAGGCAAAAGTCTATTGGTTTATGAGACTATGCTTCTATATACCATGAAACCCATGTGGGAGACCTCTCCTTAATAAATATTTAATTTTCATGTGCAAAGACTCATTTATACTATATGAGAAAGTGCAATATTACACAGAAAGCTTGTTTCCAAAATTACATAATTAGCTTTATATTGCCAAAACTAATGTGCGAACAATTGATCCAAAAGTGCAGTGAAGACATTTATGTTAAGAAAGATTTAAAATTGAAATAAATGCTGTTCTTTTTAACTTTCTATTCATCAAAGAAACCTAAGGATAATTATCACAATTTCCACTCAGCCTGTTTTCACGTAAATGTGTCGTACACGCATCGTGTATTGACGTGTAATTTATCCACGAAAATGAGTTTTTACGTGCATATGAGACGCAGGCCCTGTCCCAAATGGCACACTCCGGACTTGTGGACTTCCACAGAGTCCACACTTCGGTGACGTCATGTAGTGCAAACACTGTGTCTCATCTGCAATCGTCATACAACTGCACGTTTGGACGTCTTTGGCCATATGTCAATCATATGCCTTTTTAGGGCCCCCTTAAATGTCGGTAGATGACGTTCCCGGGCCGTCATACAACTGACGTTTTACCTTTAACGTCAGTTAGGTGACTGGTTGGGTTTAGGGTTAGGTTTAGGTCTGGGGTAGAGTTAGGATCCGAGAACATCATCTACTGACGTCTAAGGGGGCCCTAAAAAGGCATATATTGACGAATGGTCAAAAGACGTCCCAAGACGTCAGTTATATGACAAATTGGGATGAGACTGCGCTGACATTTCAGTAGCATAGTACTGTGCAAAAGTCTTAGGCATGCAAAAATGAAAATGAAAAATGAAAAATTTCAAGCCAGTTGTTTAAATGCTGTAGTGTGTAGGACATATCAGTTGACATGTCCAAATATTCCTTTTCCCATTAATTGTAATAATCCAGTGAGATTTTTGCATGCACAAGGAGTCTAACAACAGCCGGTGAGCTCCACACAGAGATCATGATCACCATCATCGAGTCTATCTGGGATCACTGTACTTTTGAGGAAAACCTGACACTTGATAAACTTCACGGCAGGAAAAAACCCCAACATAAAATCTGTAATTAAATATAGTTTCTTTGAGGGCAAAGCAAAAGGTGCCATTAGTTGTCATTAGCCGTTATAGTCAGTTATTTGTTGCTTTTCTAAACCTGTCCTCAGGTCAGCTCTCAAACACATGCTGCAGATGCACTTTTGTGAGTGCACTCCTTTGAAAAGTCATTACATTGGTGAGAAAGCAAGATGGGTATGACCCCCTTGGCAAAAAAAAGAGCGCCTGGAAATTGCCCCATCCATCATAATTACACCTTTTGGGGAGTGCTAAGGAAGACAGGGGGAGTCGAGTCCCTTCCCTGACCTGGTACGGATTCAGAGAATGGGAAGACTAAAATTGAAAATAAAATCCTTTTGGGTGAAATAGCTGGATTAGGAATGTTTGAAGAAGTATCTGTTAGGGGAGAACTTCATTGTCTGGATATTATCTATCTCCATAGCATCCATTTGATGAAAAGCCCTTGATTTGTTCTTGATTTGCCACCCTACCAACCATTTACGGCTTCATCGTCTCACACTCAAGCTTCTTTCCCGTCAATCTAGCCATAATGTGTTAATGGCAGAAGCTATTTTGAGGTAGTGTTGGCATATTTAAAATGTCTGCATCTGAAAAAGCTGAAATAGTGTCAGTGAATTGCCTTTGTTAAAACACTGTGAATCACAATAGATGCACATTTTTGTAGACATTTGCTCCACACCGGCCTGCCAAATGAAGCAATTACTGTTTGCACTTGTTTGTTATGTTTAAATTAAGCCATAGAAGCCAGGAAAAGACACTGTGGGTCATCAATCAATTAATGCTCAACGATTCACATTAACATTCAAAAACACTGTGGTGGAACACAAAATGCATAATTAGGGAGAAACATGTGGCTACATTATGTATGACTCGGCTGTCTTGGCTGAGCTATTCAATACCTCCAACAAAAGTACATGAAAGGTTTATGCACACTTTTTTCTGCAGCCAAACACTTTTTGTGTTCCTAATGTTTCTTTCTGCATAACGTGAGAGCATTTTAGGCTATGTGAATATTTAGTTATTAGACCCAATAGGCCCAATAATAAATTGCACTTCATTTAAATTTAACATACTAGCTTGGAAGTGCACTAGTCAGCGATTTCAGAAGAAGAAAAACACAAACAAATTACTTTCAGCTACAACAAAAGTCACTTAAAATTAAGACTAAAGTTCAATCAAAGTGGTTTGATTCATTATTTGAGCTCCATATTGTACAGTATTTACCTTTGGATTGCTAATTTCTTTTCAAGTGTTGCTCAGAAAGTTGATATAACTATAGCTTATGTGCTTTTTTTAACTTAGCTATGTTGAACAACAAATGACTTAATGCCATGCACTCACTTGTCTTGGTTTGTTATTTCAACTTACTCCAGTTAATGGAACACACACATTGCATTAGAAAAACCAATACATTTCTCAACGTCCTACTCTGACACCTAAATGTTTTGTGGTCTCCTCATATGCTCTTTTGATTGTTAAAGTGGCCCTATTATGTTTTTTGAATATTCCCTATCATGCAGTGTTCATATGTTTGTCAATGTAAAGTTCTGCACTGTAAAATAATATTTTTCATGATTTGTAATCGCAACTATCACAATTTTTTCTTTTGTCAAATCAACTTAAATAATTTATGTAGTTCAGATAACATCATATTTTGAGTTTCGAATCATTGTATTAACTAAATTTTTCAATTTCAATGAACTTAAAATTAAGGCAACCAGGTTACTTTTTTTAAAGTTAAACCAACCAACAACCATTTTTTTACAATGTACATAGCTGTAAAGTCAAAAGTGTATGATAAATACAGATATTGTCTCCTAAAGAAAGATGTGACTTTGAACCGCCAATATGAGTCGTTTGTTTTCGAATCCTACTGCAGTTCTACATCACTAGAAAATACATTTGCATAATGCACCTATGTTGTATGTGGTCATCCCACGAACTTGACCAGCCCACAACACGTCATTTTACTAATGACTATTTCTCAAATCTCAGAGTTTTGGGATTTCCAAAATTCTTTTGAAAGATGGGTCATGCCACTCGGCCGCCATCTTAGCAACGCATCCGGGTAGCTATTTCAGACTAACAAGACCAGACTCCAATCTAAATGAATGGGCAGAGACTAAAGAACTGCACTTTCACTATTCACTAGGACATAAAAACTGCTTGTATAGAAATAGTAATAAAATATGATAAAAAAACGCTGAAAGTTTGATGACTTTGCCCCAAAATAAGGTTTAAAACGCGTTTCCCCACAGGTTATACTTTTACTGCGCATACGCAGGGATTCTCTCGCTCTTTGTCGTGCGTGCGCTACACGGTTAGATTCCAAGAGATTTGAACTAATTTGCAGTCATCAGGGAGCTATCAATCTGCGGGAGACTCCCAGAACTTCCGGGAGACTTGGAATGTCTGATATTTACACAACAAACACATATCAAATTTGCCGCCTTTTCAAACAGTAACATATTTTCCGCTGTCACAAACCTCAACTGTGCGCACGCGTCGGTGAAACCAAACGATAGGCTTAAATGTTTCCCGGCTTGACTGTTAAAAGCAGCAAGAGGGGCAGGGGCATGTGCATATAACCGCCATCTTTGGTGTTACGGGTTTTCCCTATATAGTTGTATTAAGGATTGAGGAAGTGGCATGTCTCTATATAAATAGCCTCTGGTTGTAATCACGTGTCAGTAGTACACAGTTTATTTGCACCAACTTGTTCCTCATCTTCTACCGGGTGTTCAAAATATGTAGTTTTGTGTTTTGCGTAAGTTTCCGGCCAAGCGGCCAGCTCTCGTTATTACTGTTTTACTGAAATAATTCTGCTAAGCTGTGTCCCATTTTTACCTAAAAATGTGTCTATTAATGCAGATTGTCTGTCATTCTTACTTTGACTAAAGATTTTGTTTTGCAAACTTTGTTACATCAGTCATTCAAGATGCTTGGCTTACATATGCACCATTACATGTGCAACGCAATAATTAGAAAATACGCATCGGTTTTGATGGACATACAGTCTTGTTAATGCTGATGTTAAGGAATTACAGCTGCAACATCTTAATGTACCTCAAACTGAGTAGCGCATCACTGAGAAACGTCCTGCTCAAGTTGTACTTATGAAGGCGGTTTGGTTTAAATAACTAATTCTTCCAATGTTTCATCATCGGACTTGCACTCGGATTGATTGGTAAAATCAACGTTATTGTTACTGTCTTTACAATGTGTACAATAGCTAAGGACTGAGGAAGCCTCCTTAGTTGAAGTTATGGTAAAGCATAGTTATGGTACAGTTATGGTGATGGGCATTGGCTTCTGACACGCGCTGTTAGTGGTAGACCAATCACAACAGACTGGGTCGTCTGGCCAATAAGAGCAGTGTAAGCTCACGGAAAGGAGGGATTAAGGGCAGATTCGAAACGTAATGAAAATCCCTATGCCCTACTCCCTTCAAAGGGGAGAAGAATTGAGAATCATTAAAGTGAATGTAAACCTGTAATAGGAGACCTCCAAAACAAAACTAGGAAAGTTTAAATTAGCATAATTTTTATGGTCAGGATGATATTATGAGTACTCAGTATGGACCATTAGACATCAAAACACAGAGTGTGTCTAACCTATACACCATTTCCAGTTGTGGGAAATGATTTGTTATAACAGTACACCACTGAAACTAAATTGAATCACGCGCAGCTTCTTTGAAGGTGTGATTACCAAACTACTACAATTTTTTTGTCATAGGTCAGTAAATATTGGAACATGAAATAGCCAAAGCAATTCCACAGGCTAATTGAAAGTTTACTGGCATCGCCCTGTCTATAATTTTATGTCCAGTTCAAATTTTTTATCATCGTAAAAATCTACAGTGATAACACTAATAACAGCTTTTCACTCCAATATCATCATCTCCCTAAGGATTTCACTGAGTCCTTGAGAAATCCACTCTCTCTAGAAGGAGATCACATAATTAGATCTGTCTCTCTTAATGCATTCATGCTATAGATGGCATAAGGTGTTAAACCCATCTGCACATATTCACCCTTTGTGCTCCTTGCTGCCTTTTTAAATGTTTTCTGTTCTTTTGTGGTCCTGTTCCTCATACGCCAGTGTCGATTAGGTGGCGTTTGTCAGTCAATAGATTGCTGTAGATCTGAATGATTGCTGTGTGGTTCTATTAGCCGCTGCTCCATCATGTTCTCTGAAACACGCTAGGTCTTATTTCTAGGTGACACGAATCAATATGCACTTCACACTACAGCTTTCCATAGCAGTCTGTTTGTCATCAGATAGTTGGTGTGAAAGCAGTATTTCAAACTAGAGTGTGTAATAAGAAAACTGGAAGTAGTGGGCTTGTGTGAACATAAATCACAAAAGTGAACTGCTATAGATTTTTGTATTATTTGCATATTTGCACACTCTTGGCCACACTTGCCTTGTGTCTGAATACATTTGCATTGTATGTCTCATTTCACCGCAGATAGATTCATAATGTAGTCCCGATGTAAGATAGACAATCTCTTTCTGGCAGATTGTCATTTGGCAACACTGGACTGGCATTCTTCCTTTTTTTCTTCTTCACAAGCTAATGATCCAATTATGTGTCCATCTTTAAAAAAACAAAAAACTTCATTATGTCAATCACAGAATTATTTTTGCTTATGGCTTTAAAGGCACACTAAGATTTGTGGATTAAAATATTCAAAAAAAATACTTGAACAATTGATATATTTTGTTGAAACATTGACAAATATTTCTAAGAATGTTTAAATCCAGAGAAATAAGCCGTAAGCCGTGTCCACATGTTGCCTATGACATCATAGCCGCTGTACTTTCGATTTCCGGTTATATTTTGGCCCCGTCCTAAATGGCACCCTAGGCACTCTCGAGAAGATTCAGTTGCTTCAGTTCAGGCTCTGCAAATGTGCGCATTGAGGACACATATCGCAAAGGGGGTGCTCAGTGAGCACCCTTCTGAAACCTAAAATGACAAATGGGATGCACTACGATCCAAGGGGATAATCCATCAGCCAGAAGTTGAAGCCTCGCGGGAGCCGCCATTGTAGCTGTTAGCATTGACTACCATTCATTTTGGCGTCACTTTGACAGCGAATAACTTTACATCTCAGGTGTCCAAAGACTTAATTTGTCCATTATTTATTTATAAAGAAACACGACAATGTAGGGCTGTCGCGATAACCGCAATATTGTCAAACCAGTCAACCGCAGAGGATTGCACGCAACCGCGATATTCACATTTTTTTTATAAGGCTATACCCTTCCTGTTTTGAAGTTCATGCATGTGTATTGAATGTTAAACAAGTTCATAATGGTAACAGGACTGTTTATCTTGTTGATGTGTAGCCTACAGAGGCTTCACACAAACAGTGAATGAGAGATCGGCAGAGCGCGATAATGCCGCGGGAAAATAAAATCAGCGAGTCACGCATTGAATCAATGATATTGGTCTCTAAGTGAAGCATCAGCTTCAGCGTTACCCATGCGACGCATTGCTGCTCAGCTGAGCCTTGAAAAGTGGAATTCAAAGTTAAAAATAATTAACACCTTGTTTCATTAGGCTACATCTCTTTTAATGAATCAGCTTTTTTGAACATGTTCGTTCATTGAATAAACGGTTTAATGACTCGCTCAAAGTCCGTTGTCATAACAATGTGCGCGCTGAGTGAGTCTTTCAATGCACATATAGACGCTGTTTAGTTTCAGTTACACTGGTTACTGAAAATGTCCTCGTTTTTGACCACATCGTAAACTTTATTTATATAGCAACAAATACATATAAATTAAATAAATAAATAAATGGCGGTAATACCGCATATCGCGCTATTGAGCCACTCCACATTACCGCAAGGGAAATTCCATAACCGCGACAGCCCTACGACAACGTAAAAAATGCTCCATTATTTTGTATCTTACGTTATAGCCCGATAGAAGCCGTTTTTGTAACAATAGGTTAAAGATTGCATCATAACCACAGGACTTTCTGTCGCACAACAGAGACATTACCGTATGAGACAGGAGGAGAAGCTCGCAGGCAATCATTTACTGTCTATGAGGCAATCGGGGGACATGGAGGCATAAAGTCAAGGTAGAAGCCCATAAAAGCAATGGGACAAAATATTTCAACAACGTTTTTGAGGAATTAGGTGATTCAGATTTGTCTTGACACAGCTACTAAAAGATTTACAACCGTCAGACTGTCGTCAAGCTCAGTTTGAGCCCACGCAGTCGCTCAGACATCAGGCAGGAAGTGCAGTAATCGGGCTTCAGTCTTCTTCATTAAGATCAATGGGGTCGCTGTGTCCATTTCTTTTATTGTCTATGCTACAATCTCATTAACAATCAAGCTACGTCTTTGTTTTAAATAAATGACCTCTAGTGGCGAAAAATACAGTGTGCCTTTAATATACTGAACACTAGGTGTGCTTTTTAAGGCAAAAATCACTATTATCTTTACTTAAATTTAGGGCTTTACCCGCACTTCCAATTATTAAATTTATTTAAATACAAAGTATTAAAATTTATCCCACATCAAATTTGGACATGAATAATACCTCAAATCGCGTCTTGTTAAGGAATGTTGCCCTTTTATTTTTTTATGTGATTAAACTCACACTTTTGTTTTGAGTCAGTAACTTAAGAAACCACTTGGTAACACCAGAGCAACCAGCAAGAGCACTATAGTAACCACCTAGCAACCCCTTCGCAACCAGAACACCTGTAGTAACAGCATTGACTCCCAACAAATACCTACAAACTCCCACATTATTTTGCGCAAGCAAGTACCACTCGCATTTTTTTATACATTTTTTTAAATATTTTTTATAAATAAAATGTACAGTTTGGTTGCTTCCTATAGCAGAGAAGGAGATCACTGAAAATATTCATAATTTGCCTTTGTGATACTTTTATTCAAGGGAATAATTCTGAATAGGTCATGTGGATGGATGTTTTATTTCAGTTAACAGAAAACTAACTGACCTTTAAAACTAATTAACCAAGACTTTTTAACTTTACTGAGATAAATACCCATAGGTAAGAAATTGACCTTATATGGAACCAGCATCAATAAACACCCAGATCTGGTCTGGATGAGTGACAGCTTGACATTACCCTCTGTCAGCTTAAGATGATTGAGGTAACTCTACGGTCAGTGTAAATGCAATTACGCAAATGTTACATTCCCATACGTTAAATTTGTCACATGTCATTGCTGACGTATTGCCTACTAAAGAATTTGAACATAACCATACTGTTAGGTCCCCTGATGAAATAGAGGTATGAGGAAGACGTACATAATAAAATTGAAACACTCCTATATTTTTGGTCTCTGGGGAGTACTGCGGGCGAATGGCGCAAAGACAGCAAATTACTGCAAGCATGTGGTTCGCTTTAGTTACAATACTAACATTATAATTTACGCAAATGAAAACAAACTATAAACTTATTTACAGCTATAACACAACTTAAGCACAATTGAAATAAGCCACAGGGGAAAGAAGATGAGCGGTGCTAAACAAACAAAAATAACAAAATTAAAAGCACACATTAGCTAATTCCGACCTTCTAAACTAACTAGAAACAAAAGCATGGAAAATAAAGAATTCTAAAGCGCTTAACACGCCATAACTAAAACTTCACTAACTAACCAAACAAAACGTACACATATTAGTTGCACACACTCTTTCCCTAGTGTGTCTAACAGCAGTAATTCTACATGTACACTGCAAAAAAAAACAAAAAAAAAAAAACAGGTAAAATACCGGCAGCTGTGGTTGCCAGAAATTTACTGTGTAAAATACAGTAGCAACAAAGTTTTACAGACTTAACTTAAATTTTCAGAAATTAATCGTATTTCATAATCTGATATAATGTTAAATTATCGACCAATTGAAGTATTAATATCTGTTTTGTACCACTGTAATACACTGAAAACCAACAATCAGTGATGGGAGTCACATGATATATGGAAGCTTATCACATGCAGCTCTTCCACAAGAAATCTAACATTAATATATAGAAGCTGCACAGTGTCATTTTCATAAAAATGAAACACCATCATGGTAACACACATGACATTTTAAAAAGGCAATAAACATTAATTTAACAACATTAAATGTCTAATAAACATTAAATGTCATAAAACCCTAATGTACATAACTGATTAGAAAAAGACAAAGCAAACTATGAAGAAACAAGTTATTTCAACAAAACACTTCAAATGCGAAGTGTCACGCATGGAATTGTGGGAATGTCAATTTACTGTTTTTTACTGTAAATTATACAATGAGTTGTTTATTTTCACTTTAAAAACTGTAAATTTAACGGTATTTGAAAATTGAAATGAAATTTCAGTTATTTACCTTATATAGTAAGGAAAGGTTCTGTTAACCAATTAACAGTCTTTTACCGTTAAAATCACGATCATTTTTTTACAGTGATGTTAGATGGATGTCATGTGACAGTTTAGACAGCAAGCGAACCACCACAAAGTCAGTACTTTTTTAACAACAATGGAAGTACCATAGACATGGACACAGCAACCCCACAGACTTCCATGGAGAAAAGTGAAGTCACTCCTCACTTCAGATGAGAGGCATCTGATTGGCATTCAGTAGAGTGACAGCACTCATCTATAATCTGTATTTTTGCAAAGCGAAATCAATATGAGTCGCATTAATGTCACAAATAGGCTAACGTTAAATGATTTGTCACAAATTAAACTATATTAAAAGGAGGCTGTGTTATGTATTGTAATTAAGTAAGGCTCTGTAAAATGATACTGTCAGACTTACATAAAATGTGGAGAACTCTGCTGCTTGACTAACAAACAAGTTATGCTGCAGGCGGTTGTATAGGCTATGACTCTCATTTCATCTGGTAATACACTACACTAATAGCATTTACATCTGTTCATTTAGTACAGCTTTCATCCAGAGTGATTTGAAAACAAGTTCTGCAACAATGCAAGGGATTCATCCTTTGAACTAAAGCTTTATTTGGATGCATTCAAAGCATCGGCCTCGTGGCCTAATGGATAAGGCGTCTGACTTCGAATCAGAAGATTGCAGGTTCGAGTCCTGCCGGGTCGCAATTTTAAATGGGTTAAATGAACCATTCGTCAACGACTCAATGCGAATTACATTCACGATTGAGCGTTGTTGTTCACTGCTCACATCACAACTTGCAAATGATATGTTTTTCCTGCAGGGCATCTGTACTAGATCACTTTCGTTTTCAACAACCTTTCTGTTTGATTAGCGCCCCCTTCAGGCAGTGCAAATTGCTGGATTTCAGGACAGCCAATAGCACGCAAAGGTTCTTATTTTGCTAACCATACTTTTGTTTAACGTGGGAACACGATCTACTGTTCAGGTTGTGCGGGGGCATATGCGGGGGCATATGCAAAAATGTGCCATTCTCACAGCATAACAACGTTAGTACATCCTAATAGGTAACTTATTTCCACCTGTAAGTATCTGCTATCCATATTTATCCTCATTTATTGTAATGATCCTGATGCGCTGCTCATGCTTTTATCTTAAAGTTTTGCCTGCATGAATGAGAATGCACGCCTCACATCACGACAAACTACCAGCAAATAATCTTTTTGGTAATATGTCATGGCAATTTGTGGTTTAGTTATAGCACTTTAACTTCTTAATTTTTAACTCAGTCCAAATGTACAATATACAAGTATTGTAAAATGCAATTGGTGCACAACCAGCTTTAAAGGTACAATATGCAAGATTGTTTCGCCACCAGGGGTCGCTAACCTCTTACAATAACACAGGCGTATATTAATGACGTATATTCCGCATTAAGTGGATCTTTTATGGATATGTGAATACATGAATGTAGTATGAAGCAGGACGCAATTGCTAGACGTATTCCAGCGCCACACGCAGAAGCGAGTACCGTGGATATAAAGGTATAAGGACATTTCATTCTACCGAACTACACACAAGTGCGGAAACCGGGGTAGCACGGAATATGACGTCATTGACTGGCGCCTCCTCACCCCTGCTCACACGCCCCGTTTCCTTAGTTAAAAATCGTAATTGTCTCAACGATTTACAAATAGTTGGAAACATTTGGGAAATTGTAAGTAATCAACTAAACAAATATATATAACATTGTAGCCTAGTAGTTTTGGGATATTTTACTGCAAAAATCATGCATATTGTACCTTTAAGTAAAAATGGAGCAGTTGTTGAAGACTCTGAGGACCATTCTGTGTTTATATGACATGTACACTGTTTAATATTCCTAGTTTATTGAACAAATATTATTAGCTTCACTTTGTTGTTGTTTGGATCTACTTTGGACTCCACCATAAATCTACACATCTACACAGCTACCACAAATATCTGTTCCTCCTCACATAAATAACCACTAATTGAAGTTTGGGCGACACAATATATTTGTAATCAATTTAATGCCTCTCCTTAAAGTAGAAAACAGCAATTCAGCACTTTAGCGAACATTAGACTTACCAAAACACATTAGAGAAGGGAAGATTAACTTGCTACAGATACCTAACGTAACCTAATAAACTCACAGACTCACCGATGTAGTCAATATCATGCAAAACACTCACATTAATGGTTTTGATCAGATTGAAAAATGCTGATAAAGGCTGTTTTGGTTACTGGAAACCATTTGTCTACAGCATAATTTGAGAGCTACTAGCATTAGTGTGAAAATGTGTTTCATAATTGTATTAAAAATGACTGCTTACATTAAATAAAGGCTTCCATTTGACATGTGAGCTCGAACAGATTTGTCTCTGCACCTTTATTGCCCTGGTAGGTGTTTAATGGCAAACAAGGACCCCAGCAAAGAGATGTTCTGAAAATAACAATTCAGCTCCAATTGTGTACTGCACAATTTTATGAGACAACTGTGGTTTACTTTAGTAGAACAGTTATGCAGACTAAGGTCTACAATAGCGGTCTTCTACATTATAAACAACTGTAAAAGTTGCTGTACATTGTAGTTGGTTGTATTATTGTTATTTATCTTCAGTGGCTTATTTTTGTCCACTACAATAGTTTGAAAAAGTTCAGTTTAGCCTTGGAAAAACAGTTTTTTCTAAGCGATCAGGGAAAATGCTTACAACACAGTTTTGTACTTAATCTATCACTGTTCCCATTATCCAGTTTGGGATTTGTGCTATGGACATAAGTAACACATAAGTGGACATGATGATTAATTGTGTGGCTGGTTGAGATGAGAAAAGGTTTGATATTGCTTTCAAGTAGTCTGACTTATGAAATTCTCCTGGCGTGAAAAGAATACTTTCTTAAAACGACACAATTATATATAACAGGGATCAGCCAGTAACATTAATAGAATGTTCATTCAGATTTAAATGTTCTCAAAACATTAGCACAAAAAAGATATTTATACATAAGTCTTTTCTGAAATGTTTTATTTGGAGATTTGTCTAATATTTTTTAAATGTTACTTGTTTGCGAACGTTCCAGAGAACATTCAAAAGTAGACTAACGTTTCCATTATGTTTGCAAAATTATAAAACAGAAGGTTCCCTTAACATCTGTATAACCAAGAAAACCCTTTTTTTTAACCGGACAATGTTCATGGAACATTCAGAAATAACTTTTTTATAATTTAATGGAAACGTACAGAAGCGTATTGCATTCACTTGAGGAAAAAAAAATCATGGAAAGGATTTCCACATGATTAACTTGCTTTATTTCAGCATTATTCCAATTTAATGTACTTTTGTTGGGTCAACTTAATTCATTAAGGTTGATTCAACTTATTTACTATGGTTGGGCACAGCCTAATTAAATAGTGTCAGTGAATATAAAAAGGCTCCCTGATATAAGTCAGGTATTCAAATTCATTTATTCATTCATCCAATGCAATAAAATTTATTTTAGGATCACACTATAGTCATTTATTACAAGATCATTTTTCATGGAAAAAAGTTTTTGCCCTGTTTTTCTGAATTAACAAGTAAATTATCTAAAAAAATTAGGAGTAACTCATTAATTAATAAAAACAGAGTGAACTTTTTTTTCAAGAAAAATATATCTGAGATAATTAATTCATTAATTCAGAAAAACAGTAGATTTTTTTTCTTCAAGTGAATACAATATGCTTCCGTGGGTTTAGCAAAACGTATATATTTGTGTTAGCTGGAGCGCTTTTATTGTGATCAGGAAATGTAGAGAAAAAAGCTTTCATTGTGCTATCTAATCGTGCCATGTCAAATTATACTTTGCATTGTCCAAGATGACGTGATATCGAGTTGTAAATGTCTTGAAAGTATGCCCCTGAAAGTATTCGCTGTAGTTTACCATCTATCGTCCTCAAGACTTTGGTATGAGCAAACAGTTTATAGTGTCATCTTATTGTACTGTCATCTATCATCTCATGTCTTAATGTTGCAGACCAGCACAACTCAACCTTCACTGTCGACTACAAAATGACATGGCCATGAATTTTCTGGCTGGAAAAGGTTTTGATAAATGAAAGCCCAGGGAAAGTACATTTTGTTTAAAAGTCTGTTTTTAACCCCTCCCCCTATGATTCATAATCCTTCATCACGAAGCAGACACTTAGTTGTTTTATAAATTAATTTTAAGGAGCATATTTAATATCATAATAATGTCCTTATCTGTGCTCTTTGTGGTTTAGTTATAGCTAATAAAATGTCATAGAAAATGAAAGGTCTTTGAACAACGATAATGACCTCGCTAATAGGTGCGCAGCGCTATACAAGCATAATCCACAGAGCTAATTGTTGGTACTGCTAATAGCTTGCTGTAGCCTTTTAATTAAACACTAGATGAGCTAAAAAAATGGACTGCTTTGCCTATCTATTGTTTCCTTTATCTTCAATCATTTACATGTAATCACATCTTTCCTGCATGTGCACTGTAAATAACAAATGTCTCAATGGATATGCACACAATTTTGAGATTAAAATTAGAGACAGGCATTACAGTATATAATCATGTTTAATGACTATATCTTTGTCATGCAAATCATGCTCAGTTCTACTTTCGGCTCCATAGTCCATTACAGGAATATATTGTGGGTTGTGTTTTTTGTTGCATGCGTTTGTCCATAATATCAAAATCAATTTATGAGAGGTTTTGTATTATATATAAATGCAATCAACCTTTCTCATGGCAGCTGTATGCCGCCCTGATCATTTAATAAAATAAACAGAGAATTACAGATTCTAGACATTGCCTGTGGATCAAAGCTAATGAGTGAATTGAATAGAGAAAATGGGATTGTTCTACCTTTGTTGAATAATAATTGTATCACACCTCTGCAGTGATCTTGATGTCCTTAAATGATCTGCACTTTAAAGGAAACAATTAATCAGAAAATCAGTCAAATATGAAATATCTAACAGGATTACAAATGTCTTTTTAAAATGTTTATCTATTTTATCTCTAAATTAATAGGTTACAAGAATGACATACTCTTTTCAGACCGTATTAGTGAAAGAAACCAAATAAGATTTGATCATGGCAACTAGTGGTGAAATTCAAAACTGCCTTGAATTGAATCTTTTAAAATGTCTGGTAAAATTGTCACGTGAACAGGCAAAGAAAGTGTACCAAACAGTGCTGTTATATTCACAGGTTCAATTGCTGTCTCAACTACCTTCAACATTGTCTCAAATATATCAGTCCAATATCCATGTAGGGTTGGGCAGAACCAAAACATATGTGCCAAGGTTGCAGGAGCATGACGACAACGGTCACAGATAGGATCAATGTCAGAATACATTTTAGAGAGTTTGACCTTAGTCCAATGAGTATGAGACTCAGATGAGGAATGGACCCTGTATAAAATCCTCTCCCATCATTAATCTGAAATATCTTCTGATGAGTCTCCCACTGAGTTTTTATAGATGCCATTGAGCTTCTATGTAGAGAACATATTTTGTCATAAGAAAAATAAATCATCCTTTTCCCAATAGATATTGGCTCAAGGAGTAAATCTATAAGTGGGAGTGGGGACTGGGAAATTGAGGTGCATATTACGGACAAAACTGCGCAAGCCTGCAAGTATCGGAAAAAAAAAATTCTGGGCAATAAAAACTTATCCACGAGCTGTTGAAAGGATGCAAAAACATCATATATATAAATCTTTAAACATTAATAGGCCATATGTTGCCCACTGGGAAAAAAAAATGTCTTGTCCATCATTGATATAGTGTCACACATATAGTGTCAAAGTTTGATACTATGGGGGAGACATGTTTGTAATCCATAAAACAGCCTAAACTGTTTCCAGATTTGCAGTGAAGTTTTTACAATTCCATTTTTTTTGTATAGGGAGAACAGGAACTGTTAATATGGGAGTATAACAGGGCAGTTAATGTAGTAGGAACACTTGACAAAGCTTCCATGGCAAGCCACATTTGAGCACTGCGATTTGACCTGGTTTAACCAGTACTGAAAGACTGTGAAATTAGCTGCCCAGTTGTAGTGTCTAAAGTTGGGTAAGCCCATACCCCAAGAGATTTGGGTCATTGAAGAAGTGCTTTGCTAATTCTAGCAGTCTTTTTATTTCCAATAAACTATGAGACTAACCTGTCTATTCTCTGGGGAAAAAAAAGGATTGAGGGAGAAAACATGAACTTTGGGAAATTGGGAGGGTATTTATTTTAAAAGAGTTAATTCTACCAGCTACGGATATAGGAAGTACCGACCATTGTTCAAAGTCTTTCTGAACCTGAAGCAGTAGATTATCAAAATTAAATGTAAAAAGTGAAATTAAATTTAATCTTGAAATCTATTGGTTATACAGACCCCGAGATATTTAAAATTGCACTGTGCAATTTTAAATGGTAAACCATGCTTGTATTGTTTAGCCACTGCATTCAATTGGAAAAATTCACTCACTTTAGCTTGTAACCAGAAATAAAACCAAATCATTTAAAATTGTTAAGAACCACAGGTATTGACAGAAAAATAAAAAATATAAAGAAGAAGATTGTCTGCGTACAATGAGACCTTCTGAATCTTGTTATTCCTTTTATAATGAGTCAGATTTTAAAGCAACAGAAAGAGGCTCAATGGCAATAGCAAAAATGAGTGGTCTTAAAGGGATAGTTCGGCCAAAGATGATATTTAAACCATGCATTATTCACCCTCAAGCCGTTCGAGATGCATATGTCAATCTTGTTTCAGACGAACACATTATCAGTTATTTTAGAAAATGTCTTAGACCCTTCAGTGGATATAATGTGAAGCTCCTTCAAGTCCAAAAATGTGCATAAATCCTTCACGAAAGAAATCTATCCGGCTCCAGGGTGATAAACAAAGGCCTTCTGAGGGTAATCCGTGCGGTATTGTCGAAAAATATACATATTTAAAACTTTATAAATGAAATTATATGACGTTGTGACGTCACAACGTTTCCTACGCTATGTCCTACCTCGTACGCCGACTTCCATCACCCGTGAACGTACGTCAGCGTGAGAACCGTCGCGACGATCGTTGCCGGAAGTCAGATAATTTCATTTATAAAGTTTTAAATATGTATATTTTTTACGACAATACCGCACGTACCCTCAGAAGGCCTTCGTTTATCACCCTGCGAGCCAGATGGATTACTTTTGTGAAGGATTTATGCACATTTTTGGGACTTGAAGGAGCTGGACCCCATTTTTCACATTATATCCACTGAAGGGTCTAAGACATTTTCTAAAATAACTGAAAATGTGTTCGTCTGAAACTAGATTGACATATGCATCTCGAACGGCTTGAGGGTGGGTAATGCATGGTTTAAATATCATTTTTGGCCGAACTATCCCTTTAAAGGGCATCCATGGCGGGTGGAACAGTAAAGATTAAAGTATTCTGAACGAGTATTATTAGTCCCAACTGAGGCCTGGGGAGCAGACAGCCCGTTCTCATCCCAAGGCGTCATATACTGGCGCTTTTGACAATGCTTATACATCCAACGCACATGGCACCCTTTAGCGTCAATATGAGACGCAGATATTAATGGGCCAGAAGTCGCCCCCTAGTGGTCTAACCCTAACTCTACCCCAGACCTAAACCTACCCATAACCGAAGCGTGTTATATTGAGGCTAAAGGGTGCCATGTGCGTTGGATTTAGACGGATTGTCAAACGAGTCACTATATGACATCCTAGTATGAGAATGCGTTGAAGCAGAATACAGCAACTTCACCCATGAAATAAACTTTTCACCAAAACCACTGCTTCTGATGTAGTAACAAAGGCAATGTGTGACATTTGGAAATAAATAAATAAATAAAAAAAAGTTTCCAAGGGTTCAAAGTGTGCCACAGAGAGACCTTCAAATACAATAGCCAGATCCCAAGCCAGTACCCTCATGCAGATTGCAGGCATCTGCCTTAAAGCACCATGGAGGAAACGTATAACCAATGGATTTCTCTCCAAGGCTCACCCCAAAGGTGCATGGTAAACTGCTGTAGCAGCCACACAATTTTTTACGGTAGTAGGGGATAACCCTGCAGGAACACTAGCACTTTACCAACCGGGCAGTTAACTGACTTCAACTGATGAATCCCGCACAATGAAGTGAATTCTCTCTACTTCAGGGTGTAACGCTTTCTTTGTGGAAGTATGGTGTCCACAACCTTAGTTGAGAGACCCAAGTCTATGAGTTGGGCCTCCTCAGAGGCTAAACCCACAGCTTCCACAACTCTGGGCAGGGGTGAAAGATTAAGCCCCCCACCTAAAACAGAAGTTCCCTCCTGATCGGACACTCCATAGGAGAGCCATCAAGGAGGGACATAAATTCAAAGAACCAAACTCAGGCTTGCCAGAACGGGACTACTAGCAACAGACGGGCCCTGTCCCGATGGATTCTCTCCAGAACTCTGGGAGCAGAGTGATCAGGGGAAAAGTGTACAGACGTAACCTCGTCCATGTCTACACCATTGCATCTAACCTAGGGAAGGGTTAGCTGAATGCGTGAGGGAGAACCAGAGTGGACAGGGAGTCGTTTCTTGAGACTCAAATAGGTCCCTCCATATCTGCTCCACCAACTCAGTGTGGAGATCGGGATGAAGATAGTAGGCCAGGACGTGGAGGTTGAGATTTTACTGGCAGGAACCGTTCGTCCAGTTTGCTTTCAGGAACATCCTGCCTCTAAGCCGGCCAGTCGATATTTAACTTGGCCATGGCATGAGTTAGAACCTTTATATTTAAGAGTGCATGTAATATTATGAGAATGATGGATATATCCATCCATATATATAGCCGAGTAGAGGTGTACCTGTGAATGCAAAGATATGGTAAACTCCTCTTTGGCCGAATCTGCACTCCCAAATGGTTTTCAGTATTTCTCCCTGCACAAAATGTCATGCTTCTTTGACTGTATAGTGACAGAGGTTGATTTCCAACATGGACATTTCATGACCTCAACCTGCATAAAAGGAATGCTTTATTCTCGGCAGGCTCTGCCATGGTTAAACTTGCTCTGTGTAAGATGTTACCTCTACATGTCTGTGTAAAACCAGAGATACGCTGCTTATGCAATTATATTCCCTCTTAATAAAAGGCACCAGATACTCAGGGTCAGAGCTAATCAAATAGTCACGTCAATGTTTGCTGTATTTCTCAGAGACTGGATCAAATGTTAGAAATTACTCACTTCTAGAGACATCCAAAATGGATGGCGTGGCTGCTTCCTCTCTTTTATGTCAGTTGATTGTATCTTCACTGCAAATGGAGTGACAATATTTCCCTTTCATCATCTTGGCTGAGCGACAGGAAGTTGCTCAATACAAGGCTTTGCTGTGTATATGACGCATTCTCACAGTAACGCAGCAGAACTGAATGGTGTCCTTGGAGGTATCGTGAAGACAGTTTGTGAGTGCGGGAAAAGTCAGTGACTACTTGTTGACTGTCAAGGCCTCTGAAACACCTGTGAAATTAAACACAAGTTTGGGCCTCTGACTCATCCACATATACAAGAAACAGCATTTTTTCTTTTAATGACCAAAACAATTATTTAGAATGCATCTGTAGTATAAAACGAAGAGTCCTTGATGATGATGTATATTTTTTTAAAAACATCTCTTTTAAAGCAGTAATGCTGTATTTTTATTCAGGGCATCATTAAATTAGCTTATATATATATATATATATATATATATATATATATATATATATATATATATATATATATATATATATATATATATATATATATATATATTTTTTTTTTTTTTTTTTTTTTTGAGAGAGGCCACCAGTGCCAGTCTTGCACCCTGGAAAAAATATGATAACCAAGTAGGTTTTGACATGCTTGTCAAAAGTTTTTTTTTTCTTTATCAATTAATGTATAAGGTAACCTGGGTTTAAATCCTGACCTCTTTAAAAATAAACTGAGCAAAACAGGGTGGGTGGATGTTGGCAAATTTTTCAGTTTAAAGCCAGTGATTAAATCAATTGGAAGGTCTAAATTTAGGCCTGGTTTCACAGACAGGGCTGAGATTAATCCATTCTTAGGCCTTAGTTCAATGTGGACTGTGACAACGGAGGTTGCATCAGAGATTAAACTGGATCTAAGTGCAGCAGTCTTTGATTAAATAAAACTCCAATCTTTACCAAATGGATTCTCAGGATCTGGAACAAGAGCAGGAAAAGAACAACCAACAAAATGCAAAGTTAAGAACTGGCAAAGAACAAGACAGAACACAGGGTTTTAAGAGACACTAAGGCCCTGTTTACATGAGAACGCTTGCGGGTGAAAGCGTAAAAATATTTTATCAGATGTGCCTTTCGTTTACACGGCGACGGCATTTTTGAGGCTTAAAAACGCAAAAAAAGTGAAACCACCCTCCAGAGTGGAAATCTTAAAAACGCTCCACCGTCGCGTTCCCGTGTAAAGGGTAAAAACGTAAAAGTCTGCTTGACAGTGAAGGTTGTATGCAGGCGCGTGGATTTGGTGTTGCTGTAGTATGCACTCCTAGCCACCTGGAGTGCATACTACATTGAATTTCTCAGACATCTGCGTCACCATTTGCACGCGAATTTCCCACACAAAACGCTCGTCTAAACGCAGAATTAAAAAAATGATGACGCAACACCACTTTTGCATTTTCTCTTCAGAATCGTTTCCATGTAAACATAGCCTAAAGACACAGAACTGAAGAGCAAATTAACAAGACACACCTGAACTGAACTAACAATCAACCAGAAACTAGAAACAATCAGACAGAATTGAATTAACCGATAAACCTTAGGCCACGTTTACACAAAGCCGAGTATTTAGCAAAACGAATATTTTCCCCCTTCTCCATTTTCAAAAATAACATCGTTTACACACCTGCATAAATACGCCGTTGAGCGCCATCATAACTATGCCGAACCTATTGGTGGCAGTGTAGGTGTTAAGGATAAAGCCATGCAAGCCAATCAGAATCCTGGAATTGACAAGAGAGAACCTAAAATGCCGTTTCTCCCAGTTTACACGCAACAGAAAACCAGCGTTTTCAGAAATCTCCACTTTGGCCGAGTTTTCAGAAATAATCGTTTTCAGTGATAAAACGGCGTTTCGTGTTGCTTAAACATGACCCAGACTACAATTGCTTAAACATGCATTTTAGTCTGGGACTAGACTTAAAGCTTGTCTGTGAAACCTGGGGCTAAACTTTGAAACATGAATGAGTGATTTCTGCATACACTTGCCCAAGGTTATTCTGCCTAAATTATCTAAGATATAATGTATTGGGAGTTAATCCATGTGACATAACTCCAAAAATAGTACCAGTGTTTGCTGTTGGAAAAAGCACAGTATTTTCTGTAAAATGGAGCAATGTAGAGTAACCAGCAATGCCACATTCTTATAGCTGTAAATATGCTTTCAGCATTGAGGAAAATCGTTTGCAACTCCAATGTTTGACAATGGAAAACATTTCAGATGCTCATTTATGCAGGACCACGGGTTGCGTGTGATAAATATTTGGAAGCTTGACTGCCAATATTTATTTATTTATTTAAAAGATCTGCACTGTAGAATCATACTGCACATGCAAACAAGATTGACCATTGCTATTGTGATTCTAAAGTGGATGTGGTTATAAACATAGCTATGTACAACTGTGAAGCACAGTGATGAAAACAATAACAAACAAAGAAAATATAATATAAAATAAAATATATAATATAATTAGCACACAATGAAGGTGTGTCACATTAGCCTGGTTCAACCAGACTCTAGTACATTTGATATGCACATAGAGTCTGGCCCCCTCCATTGAGAAACGTTTCCTTCCTTGTAGGCGGGTTCACTGTTAAAGTTCAAAACTATTGGATCTGCCCAGAGTCACTCAGGATCTGCCATAGCCAATCGCTAACGTGTGGTCGTGAGTGACGTATATCATGCGCCGAAACGGCTGGAAACAGCAAGTCCGAAAATCAGGATTATGTTTACAATAGGATTTCAGTCAACGAGACCTGCAGGTTTTGTTAATCTAGGAACAACTATTAATTCGAAATGTATATTTGACACGAAGGACAGCGATGTATTCATTCAACGGTCGTATTCATTCAGCCGTGTCTAATCATTACAAATATGCAGACGCCGCTGCGGTCATTTCTGATCTGCCGCAAATGCTGTAACAGTTACACTGAATGATCTGTATATGTGTAATAAATAACAACTTTTCATATAACGTCTTATTGTTTCTAAATTAGCTTAATTATGGTCTTCAAAGTATGTGTTTGTACCATAGACTGTGGTTTGTACATTTTTATACGGCATTTTTTTTATTAAAACAAATTAACCATCTAAAACTGAAAATATGGTCTTCAAAGTATGGGTTTTCACATTTTTATTTATGACAATTATTTTAAAAAAATTACAACCAATTTGTATGATTTACAACATGTAAAACTGACACCAACCTCCTGCGCGAGTAGACAAAGGGGCTCAAAGTGTTCTATTCATCACAAGAATCCGTAAATTTACTGTTGGGAATATGAGCTGACATGACTCCTGAGTGCATATTCAACAATAGTTTAGCAGCCAGGACTCAGGGCTTCCGAACACCAGGCTACAGCGTCCGTTCAAAATGTCACGGTCATTGTGCACACCGAGCGCTGCCCAGCACGAACTTCCAACCTTTCTGCCTCCTTCACTTGATCCTCCGTTAGTGCAACAAGAGGTGAGACGATAACAATCCGGCTTTAAATTCTGTATATTCGGCAGTTTCTTTTCCAACAACGGACCGAATAGCATTTCTCGCGTCTTTCTCCGCTGCCAAACTCAAACTGACTCGCTACATTAACGTCATCGTTCTCAGCCACTCCCTCTATTCGCTGATTGGTCCTACAAAAAATTGATTTCTGGAAACCTAAGGCTATGGAGCGATCCCAGACGTAGTACTGAAGGAAAATGAAATTGAGCGGAAGTGCGTAGGAGGGCGCAGCCAGGCTAGTGTCACATGGCCTGTAGGTGAAAATGCCTTGTCGATGCTAGAGGTCAGAGGAGAATGGGCCGACTGATTTAAGCTGATAGAAGAGCAACTTTGACTGAAATAACCACTCGTTACAACCGAGGTATTCAGCAAAGCATTTGTGAAGCCACAACACGAACAACCTTGAGGTGGATGGGCTACAACAGCAGAAGACCCCATCGGGTACCACTCATCTCCACTACAAATAGGAAAAAGATGCTACAATTTGCAAGAGCTTCACCAAAATTGGACAGTTGAAGACTGGAAAAATGTTGCCTGGTCTGGTGAGTCTCAATTTCTGTTGAGACATTCAGATGGTAGAGTCAGAATTTTGCATAAACAGAATGAGAACATGGATCCATCATGCCTTGTTACCACTGTGCAGGCTGGTGGTGGTGGTGTAATGATGTGGGGGATGTTTTCTTGGCACACTTTAGGCCCCTTAGTGTCAATTGGGCATCGTTTAAATGCCACGGCCTACCTGAGCATGGTTTCTGACCATGTCCATCCCTTTATGGCCACCATACCCATCCTCTGATGGCTACTTCCAGCAGGACAATGCACCATGTCACAAAGCTCGAATCATATCATATTAATGCGAGGGCAAGCCCGATGATGAAACATTGGAAGAACTAGTTATTAAAACCGAACCTCCATCGCAAGGACGACTGCGGGCAGGACGTTTCTCAGTGATACACCACTCAGTTTGAGGTACATTATGAGATGTTGCAGCTGTAATTCCTCAACATCAGCATTAACAAGTGCATGTCCATCAACAAATAGATTATTTTACTTGTACTTATTTATTTACGAAGTATTTTTCTAAAATATTGCGGTGATTACGTGGAAACTGTATCAAAACAGTGCATGATTGCAATGTATACATTAGCCGAGTTCTGGCGTGAATGACTGATGTAACATAAACATTGGTGTGGCGAGCAGGACGAGGTCGAGGGCCGTGAAAGGACAGGCGCGAGGCCGGTCAGCGTGATTACTGATGAGACACCTGCGCAGCGCACCCAACTCGTATCATTAATTATTTTCTAATCCCGTTTGAATTCTGCAATGAATGTGAACATATGTTGTCTGTGAATTTTTTATATAATTTTTTGTGTAAAGAATGCTACAATTTAGCGGGTAGAATTTTCATATGGTTAGACTGTGTGAGAGCACTTTGTGGACTACAACTCTTCGCTGCTTTTGACGTGTTTGATATAGGTCACCAGCACACGGATCCCGCTAAACATGCCTGTGTCTTTGCTGCACTTCACCGCCTTCTTTCAGAGAGAAGACAAACTAGTTGGGAGTGGTGAAAAACGTGATTTGTGGAGGGAAAATGTGTTATGCGGTGACGTCACATATGCGACGTGTAGTCTTTCTCGTTATGTCTGTTCCACAACTGCTAGCCCAAGAATCATTCAATATACTGTCAAACTCGTTACATGAAAAATTATATTTAAAACAAATTCACAGACAACATATGTTCACATTTATGGCACAATTCAAACGGGATCAGAAAATATATTATTTTCTCTCATTCACTTGCATTGACGCTTTTTCAACCTAGAGGTCCACTTGGAGTTTTACGGATGGGCGGGGCTTGCCAGCTCTATAGAGAATAACTCCCTTTGAAAATGTAAAAAATGTCTTTTTGCCCCCATATTGTGGATATATGCAAGTAAACATGTTTTGCAACATTATGTTTCAGTAGGTTTACGGTAGGGAATGTGGTTATGTATAATTGAAAAATAGTCAGTGTACATTATGCTAGAGTTGGGTCCGAGTCCACCTTAGTCGAGATCCGAGTTGAGTCCAAGTCCTTAACAATCGAGTCCGAGTCCAAGTCCGAGTCCAAAGAGGGCCGAGTTGGACTTGAGTCCGAAGTCCTTAACATCCGAGTCCGAGTCAAGTCCGGCCGAGTCCACAAAGATTTAAATGATTTGAAATTGACTTTTTACAAAGACCCGCCCCTCTTAGTTACTGTTGCTACGTCCCACAAGCCATTCCGCTCTCACTCCACATGTTCTCACACAGTGAAAAATATATTGAGGAGCAAAGAGAAAAAGGTATTTGCAAGGTAATGCTCAAGAATGCAACACGACGCATTAAGAGCCAGGGGTATATTTTTGAGCAAGATGATGGTGATGTTTACATTTTATTATTTTGTTTTACATGCTAAAATCTTTTTTAGCCTCTAAAGGGCAGGACTAAATTAATTAATAATTTTTTTAACAATTTACACCAATTTACATCCCTAAACTAAATATAAATAAAAATATAAATAAATCACTAAATATTTGCAGGGTTTGTAATGTTTGTGTATGAGTCCCTCACTTGACACCAGTGCGAAAAGATGGATCTCACTGTCACTGCTAGTAAGGAGTCAAATATGGAGAAGATGCTGGAAAAGCAAAGAATGTGCCTGAGCTGGAGGATTTTTCCTCATGAACAACCATTACAAAAACAAAAAAAAAACAAAAACAACAAAAAAAAAAACGGTTGTGGATCATTCAGGTAATGACACACAATATTAAAATCAAGTAATTTGTCTTGTATTTTGTCTTGTGGACTAGGCCATAAACATATGTTATGTGAAAAAGCTTTTTCAGTGCAGTACTGAATAGAAACAATGTTTTTATGATCCTTCCTAATAAAAAAAATACATTTTGGAGATTCTGAAAGGGGAATGTTAACTTATGACTAAGTGTAAATGTAACAAAAATCATACAATTATTAGCCGCCAAAATGTTGCTATGTTTATCACGTTCTCATGTTGCTATGGTTACTGTCAATCACCGCAATTTCATGAATCACAGGACTAGACTTTAGCGGATTCACTCCCACATTTAAATGCATTTATGACTGTTTTTGATTTACATTGTGAACGTAACCTCTGGTGCTCTAGAAGCACGAAAAACAAAATTATTATTTAGATTGTCAATTGCGCTCCCTTTAAGCCATCACTTACCGCGTTCTGCACTCTCCCTAAAACTCGTCATAATCACTGAAGTTATCCGCACTGCACGGTGAATCTCTCATTTATATATCGCGTCTAGACTTTGTTTGAGGGGATTTGCAAAAGGATAAAGCTTGTGCTGATTCTGAACATACATTTTGAGCGAATTCTCTGCGTGTTGACTCTAAAATGCCTCTGATTTGCTCACTGCGTTCATGCGCTTAATAGGCTACATGTCTGTGATTGGATACAATGCTCAACGCGGACACAACACAAGTAGTTTCTTTTCGTTTTTGAATAATGTGTCCTCCAGTGCCCGGACTCGACTGGACTCTGGACATTTTTTCCGAGTCTAAAATGTCCAGAGTCCGTGCCAAGTCCGAGTACAAATTCATCCGAGTGCGTGACAAGTCCGAGTTCATTCAAAATTGGACTCAAAGTCCGGACTCCAGTCCGAGTCCGAGTTCCAGTACCCCAACTCTACATTATGCATAATATGGAAGACTGAGATGTGATATATTTTTTCCTCTCTGTCTGTCTCTCTCTGTCTTTACCTTTTCTAAAGTGCAAGAGTTGAGAAAGGTGACAGAAAACATCATTCACACATGGTCTCCAAGCTAACACAGATGCTCTCACCTTTATCACCTCTCTCATACACGACTCTTCCCTCACATATCTCTTCTTCTTTTAATGCTGTAGATCAGCCCTATCTTCACCCGCACACTATTGCTTTGCCATTGTGTGACACAATAACTGAGACGACACTTTCATCTCTCATTATTTCCTCTTACTGACAAAAACACCTGATGTTCTTGATGTTCTTTTTTTATTTCATAACATGTTCAGAACATGAAATGGGGATTGCAAATAATTATGCTGCTCTTTTGATATGCTTTTCACACCATCTTCACTGGCAACAGCAATATTTATCAGTTTAATTAGGCATAATTTGAAAGATGAATATTAATTAAAGGAACTAGATTTTTATATTTTCTGTTTGTTGTGCAAAACTTGCTAACACAATGTCATCCCAGTGCCTGGTCGCATAGTTTTTTTTTCCTTAACTTAATTATGAGACTTTAGTTCACCCTAAAATGAAAATTTAAAAGTTACTCACCCGGTGTTGTGATGACGTATGCCCTTTTCTCCTTTATGAACCACAAAAGGAGATTTTTTAAAAAAATGTCCCGCTTACTCTTTGCATTTTCCAATTGTTCTGTATACAAAATTAAATTTGATGTATTATTTAAGGAAAATCCTGACCTTGGCCACTGGTCTTCAATGCATGGCTATGCGGCGTGTGCGTTCATGTGACTTTATTAGCGCCACAGTTCATTTTGTCTATCCCAAAAATGCACAGATGTGAAAATTTGTGACAAATCAAGATTTACAATAATGTGACACAATGCACTCCATGTACTGTGCTAGTAGAATGGTAGACCAACAGAATCCCATAGACTTACATTCCCACTACTTAGCTTAGAAAAGTAACCTCACACATCCCATGAGCAAGCTACACATGTTGAGGAATCTTAGGTTTGGAAAAAGTAACTCTAATAGTGATGGTAGCACAAATTAAAGAAAATATGCTAAATGACATGGCCACAAAACTTTGATTAGTGTTAATGAAAAGGTGTGCATCTCTCTCAAGCATTAAACTGCAGTTCGGTCTATGAGCTGGAAGCCTTCCCGCTCTTGGCCAACTGCCTAGAATCGACCATCTCAAATTCTGGAGGCCCAAAGTTCAAATCCACCTTGGAGACAACAGCACGATCCAACCCCCATTAATTATTCTAAATTAATTATAGCATAATGATCACAAAATCGTGGTGGCTTATGACTAAAAACTAGGGTACCTTGTAGTTTTATTTCTCAGGGGAATCTTAAAACTATATGGCATGCCATTTTTCTATCTGACAAATTCTCATTGCATTGCATTTTCAAACTGCAGCCTCCAGCTTAAATGCTCACATTTATAGCTGAACTTACAGCTAATACAACGGTTATAATCTTTCAGTGGTGGAAAGAGTACTAAAGAATTTCACTAAAATAAAAGTATTGCTACATAAGAAATAATTTAAAGGTACAATTTGCAAGATTGTTTCGCCACCAGGGGTCGCTAACCTCTTACAATAACAAATGTGTATATTGATGATGTATATTCGGCATTAAGCGGAATTATGGATCTTGTCAAGCTGATGGATCTTTTATGGATGAGTGAATACATTGATGTTTGTAACATGACTGTGGGATGAAGCAGGGTGATTGCTAGACGTATACCAGTGCCACACGCAACGCGAGTCCTGCGGATATAAGGGAATAAGGACATTTAATTCTACCGAACTACACGCTGAATTACTCGCACAGGTCAGTTTATTAGAGGAATTAAACTTGAGGTAACGCAGTGCTGCTTCACTTGCTCAAACTGTTTCACTTTCACACTAAACGGCATTTGAGTGTGTTGAATGCTGTTAGGTTGTTTGTTGGCTAAATGAGGCTAGATTAACATTAGCGAATAACATACAGATCATATTCTAACTTTTCATCAAGTTGAACTACATAGCATTGTTTAGTTTTATATACATTTGCTCACTTGTTTGCTCAAGTAACATGCAACACTTGCGTCTCTGTCAAGTCGAAGTTAGTCGCGGACGTGGAGCTCTCGGCATCTTGAAAGATGTTGATCTTCGTTTTAGTCCTCTTTTTGTCTCAAAGTCTGCTTGCCATGGTCCATAATGTTTGAACAAAACCCTGCTAGTGGGACGCTCACGCTGTTGAGCTCGCATAATGGTTATAACCGACCCAGTTGTCCACATCTGTCACCATGGTTACTATTGCAGTACGAGGTCAAACCTGGCGGAAACCGGGGGTAACGCAGATATGACGTCATTGACTGACGACTCTGCTCGACACGCCCCGTTTCCTTGGTTAAAATCACAATTTTCTCACGATTTACAAATAGTTGGAAACATTTGGGATATTGAAAGTAATCAACTAAACAAAATATATAACATTGGCCTATAGTGCTTTTTGGATATTTTACTGTAAAAATCCAGCATAATGTACCTTTAACTGAGAACAAGTAGAAGTAATGAAAAATAATATTCAAAAACTACTGAAGAAGGGCAAACGCAAAAAAATGGTATGTGAGGTCCGATCAAAGAAATTAGGGATTTAAACAGGGATTTTAAATATGAATAGAAAAGTGCCAATAAAAAACAAAGTGGGGTACGGGTTAAAATGTTGAATAAACTGCTCTTTTTTCCGGTTCTAAAAAAATTACTGGGGGCCCACTAACAAACACAAGTCTGCGCATACATTTTAGACACTTACATTATGTTCTTGTTTTCTATTTACTTCAACTGACGTGCTCTAGCATGATCCATTTCAGGAGCTGCTAAAATTGCCATTGAAAATCAGAATCACATAGTTCACAAAAATATTGAAACGTTAGCGATACTGATTCAAAACCGAAGCGCTAATGATTGAACGTCAGAAGCGCGGTTTGAAAGCCCTGCCTCCAGCTGAACTGGACGTTTTAAATGGGTTTTGCAATTGCAGCAGAGTCAGACCAGTCTGTTCTTGTCTGTTATAAGTGCAAGGGCTCCAGCGCAGTTCCTGTTAAGTGCCAGCTTGCCCTGTTGCTTTGTAATCTTTAGCAAGTGAACATCCATTCTCTTTCAGTCATTCATGTTCAACGTTATGTCAGAATGGTGACTGACTAATTGGGATCTCCCCAGGGGACTTCAAGTGTAACTGAACGAGCCAATGGAAATTGGCGTGTGAAATTTGCATCGCGCCCGTCTCGCTGCAAGAAGTAGGCTATTCCATCCTGCAAGAATGGGGGGTGAACGGGTGTTACACAGACGTTTTTCATAATGTACATCATGATGTTGCACGGTCTTGTAAATTAATAGTCCATTAATTTGTTATTAGCTATAAATTGATTGTATGTTGATAAAATAATTATACCCGTCACGAGACACAGACAGGAGAGATCTGTAACAATAAACAATTAAACACTGGTGTCTGATTAAAGGGTACATATCATGCTTTTAAATCATTCATTTTTACTTATAAATCATACATTTGTGGTCTATATAAAGCATAACTGCAATACTTGGGTCTGAATTCCTCATTATTATAGCTCCACAGGCCCCTTTTCTACCCCTTTTCTGATGTGCTTCTGTGAGCAAGTCGTTTCAATGCGGCCCCTTTAAATAAAAAGGCGTACCGTCTTACCCCGCCCGCTCTCCAGGTCGCTGAGTTCACGGTGAGCTCAACTCTCCGCGTTTGGCCATTATTGTAGTTTGATAAGAGATACGATTACTATAGCTTCAAAGAACATTTTTATTCACACGTTAACAAAATGTCAACAACGGAAGACTTGTCCACCAAGCCTTACATATTCGAGCCAGAGCGAGCGATTTGAAAAAGATGACGATGACGAACCGTCTTCATATGGAGGCAGGTAATGTTATGTAAGTTAACTATGTTGTGTTATTAGTGAAAGTCGACTATTTCTCTTGTTAAAACAAGCACACCGGCAAGATAAATGACTGCGGTCTGATCTTACCACTAAAAATCTGTAATGATAATAAAATGATAACTTGCGTTTAGAAAGCATCAGGAAACACAGCAGCTAAATGATAGAAGTCAATCGGCAAACCCTTCTGTATAGTGGCTGAGGTTGGGGATCATTGAAGTGCTTCAGGTCACTACATCCAACAACCGAACATTTTGACTAGCCCTCTCGTAACTTCTGCATCATTGAGCTTGGACTACAAAATGGGAGCGAGAAATAATAATGGCGGATTGCTCGTCAGTGTTGGACCGGTAGTCAATGTCCTTATTTGTCAGTTCTGCTGCAAATACGGTGACGTACTTGCTCAAAAAACATCATAGACAACAGAAAAATCTGAACAGGTTGAAAAATATGACCAAAACAGAATATAAAGATATAAACGAAGCACCTGAAGAGAATAATTTCATCTTTTCTGTACTTATAAACACTCCAAATCGACAACAAAATGCTTTTAAGGGCTAAAAAAGTGGATTTTGCATGATATGTCCCCTTTAAGATGGCAGAATGAGGAGACACACACACGTAAATGGTCACTGAGGATCAGTGTGAACTTTGGTTGTCTTGCAGGTATGTGGGAAGTGGGGAATGAGGATGAACAGGAACATAGATAATAGGGGATTATCACGCTTCCGGGTTTCATGGGTGGGATTTGTCAACTTTGTGCATGTCCACTTCCGAACGCAGTTCAACAATGCCTGAGACGAATGCTATTTATGTCACTGATCTGTTCCACTTTGTAAATCTAAGAAAAAACAATGCCAACCCTACTTAAGTTTTCATGGATTCCTGACTGAATTCTGTATAAGGAAGAAGTGGATTAAAACTTTAAAATAAAACAAGGTAGCACGTATTGCAAGGTAGCACGGCTTTGATTATGAGGCGTGTCTTAACCGAACCAGGAAAAAAAAAACCTCTGCACTCAATTGGATAGTCGGACAGACCTACAACCAATCAGAGCAACGCAGTAAGTCAAATACTTTGCATAGCATAGTTGTCAACAACAGAACTTACTTATTTTAGAAGTAAAATAACGAGTGTTGCTTCTTTCACTTGGTCCTTCATGAGTGCGACCAAAGGAGAAACCACAACGACCACAGGCTTTTCATTACGTCCCATCTTCTTAACTTAGCGACCATCAGAGCCAGCTGATAAGTTACACTTTTGCCGAATATCTTTCCGATCGACAAATGCCTTGATTGCAGTTTTCTGTTTGCCTATTAAAATTATGCGCTGTCGATTAATTTTAAAAACAGACGCGACAGCGGAATCTATACATCTCAATTCTCCAGCTGCAGTCATCTCTGAGGGAAACCAGTTAGCGCTCTTTGATAACGTGATGATGCAGATCATCTGTCCATCATCGTATAAAGCCCGCCCTGGCAATCTGATTGGCCCGATAATTTTTTGCCTCGATCATAATTACTCCTCAATGGATCGAGTCCAGACCGAACTTCCTGACCAAAAAATGTTGTGGGCGGAGTTCGGGCTGGCATCCAGGCTATCTAGGTCATCCACTTGAAACAAAATCAAAATGCATCCCTGTCTGCGTGCGTCTGTCACGTCTGTCACTAATAATTAATGTATAGGGCTGGATTGAACTCATATGATGCAATTAAATGTCTGAATTGCTGATGATGTATGAAATGCCTGAAGTTCAGACGATATATAATAATGTCTAATGTGCTGTTGTTGGACAGCTTTTGAAGCTTGGAGAGTTTTCCCTACCTTTCAACTCACTCTTTCTAACTTGTCCTTGAGCTGTATTTTCAGACAAGATCAAACAACTATCAGGATCCAGGATAAAGGTTCGCCTTGAGTGTCTTTGATGTGGGAAGAAATAATGAAACTAATGGCACCTTTCTTTGTGTAAGCATAGAATTAAAAATAATATTCTACATAGCAAATTTACCAAAAAAATGTTTCAGGACATGTCATTCAGTTTATTTATTTTCTTATTTTTGGGAGAAATGTAATGAAGAAAAAACAAAAAGGAATATTCATTTGTGATTTGTATTTAGCTTATAGATAATGTGAGGCAAAAATGTTTACCAGAAGTTCCCTCTGGGATTTTCCAGTATATTTTTTAAGGGGGAAACATATATATAGACATGAACAAATGATGTCATTTCAGAGTGAAACTGTATTCGCAACTGTTCATGTTCAATTAACTTCAGATTGTCTTAAATGACACATATCTGAAATCATTTGAAAACCAACACACACAGATGCTGTTTTCGAATGTCATTTGCCTCCTCCTGGGTAATGTGAGAATGCTACATTTTATGTTTCTATATGGATGTCTTCACTGTGAGAAGGGCAACAAATTAAGTCCAACTTTTTCATTGTGACAATCCTTGTCAGTGACCTTTAGTTGACATGAATGTCGTCAAGTGCTGATCAACTGCAGTTCTGTCGTTTGTGGTTCTGGAAAGTACGCACAGCTTTCTATTTGACTGAGACTGACCCTCCTTTAATTAACAGTTTAGAGACTGTGAAAAAAAATAATTGGTAGAAGATGGGGGAAACTCACATATTGTGTATGTTATTTAAAGCACTGATGGAAAACAGCCAATGTACACTACAGTTGGGTGGTAAGATCATGGATCATCAGTGATTGTTATGTTTCTAGAAACTTATATGTTTGGCATCAGTTCTTCTAACTCTAATCGATGGAGTGTGTAACTTTTTATAACTTAAACCACCATGTAGGAAGACTTATCATTGCCATATTCCAGGATGACAATGTCAAGATTCATCAGGCTCAAATTGTGAAAGAATGGCTAGAGGGAGAATGAAGAATCATTTTCACACATGAATTGGCACATTATGAGTCCAGCCTTTGAATTCACTGAAAGTCTGAGGGATGTGCTGGAGGAGACTTTATAGAGAGCTTGACTTGCATTGTCAGTTCTAAGATCTTGACCAAAAATTGATGCACCTCATAACATCATAACATTTATTTTCCATCATTGATATTTTTTTCAAGATTCTTTGAAACTTCAAAAGAACAGCATTTATTTGAAACATAAAACTTGTGTAGCACATACATACAAATGCCTTTACCGTCACTTTTGATCAATTAAAATTTTAAGTTGATTCAAATGGAAAAAGTGAGTTAATACAATGAAGGAGATTGATTTAATCATCAAAAACTCTAAATAATATGTTATCTGAACTAAATAAATTATTAGTTCACCCAAAAATGAAAATTCGGTCAGTATTTACGAACCCGTCTCTCATCCCAAAGCGCCATATTTTGACACTTTTGCAAAAGCGTAAATATCCAACGCACATGGCACCCTTTAGCGCCAAATGAGACGTAAAAATAAATAGGGCAGGAGGCGCCTCCTAGTGGTCTAACCCTACCCCTACCCCATACCTAAAACTTAACCATCTCATTTGGCGCTAAAGGGTGCCATGTGCGTTGGATATTTACGCTTTTGCAAAAGTGTCAAAATATGGCGCCTTGGGATGAGAATGCGTTGTATTCACTCACCCTCATGTTGTTCCAACCCGTAAGACCTTCGTTCATCTTCGGAACACAAATTAAGATATTTAGTGATTAGGATCACTCCTGCATACTAGTCCATAGGCTTCTTGAGGGAATGACAATTGCTGGTTCGAAAAGTCATTAAAGACATCGTTTAAGTCTAAGTGACGACAGGGGCTCAATCTTAAGTTTATCAAACGACAAGAACACATTTTGTGTGCAAAAAACAACAAAAATAACGACTTTATTTTAACTATTCGTTATTTCTCTCTCTGCCTCGAGTCAGGTTACTAGTTTAATAGCGTAAGCTTCTGTTACTGTATGTCACACGCATCTACACACGACCAGCGTCGGCCAATAGTGAGCCTACGTGTGACGTAGCTCTACACAATCACACTACGTTAACGTACTACAGGCCCATAGAGAAGGAAGTCAATAGTTGAAATAAAGTCGTAATTTTTGTTTGGTTTTGCGCACAAACAGTATTCTCGTCGTTTGATAAAGTTAAAATTGAGCCACTGTAGTCACTTGGAGTATTTTAACGATGTCTTTAATGACTTTTCGATGGCAGCAAGAGTCATTCCCTCAAGAAGCCTATGGACTAGTATGCAGGAGCGATCTTAATATCTTAAATATCTTCATTTGTGTTCCGAAGATGAACGAAGGTCTTACGGGGTTGGAACAACATGAGGGTGAGTAAATACTGACAGAATTTTCATTTTTGGGTGAACTAACCCTTTAAGTTGATTTGACAAAAGAAAAAATGTTGTGATAACAAATCTTGAAAATGTTTGTTTACAGTGTGAGTACAATTATTTCTCTAAAAAAAGCTAATTGACCCCAACCTTTGCATGTGGTCTTGGAAGAATAAATAAACATACATTAAAATACTGTAAGGCAAGCATTGATAAAATATAGTTTCTTCTTTCAAAAGAAACAATTATGCGTTTTAACATTTTCAACTTTCTTTAGTGCGCTGTAAAAAAAATGTTCATGATTTGTAATTACAACATTTTTTTTGTCACATCAAAAAATTCATGCCTAAAGCAAATGCAAAATAAAGGGGGCAATAACTGTTTCTGGTTGAGTTGCGTTAGTAATCTTTTGAAACTCTTGGTTATGGAAAGGAATGTGACATATACCTAACAGGGTCGCAGTAGCTGACCAATCAGAACACACAGAACTTTTTAGAAGGAGGGGCTTCGAAGAGACAGGAACTAACAGGCGCTGCAACAATGACATGAAAAATGCAACCCTATCACACTCAATGCATCTTTATAGCACGCAGTGTGTTTATCGTGCAATTCATACGCTAAAGTGAGTATTTACAACACATTCACATCCCATGACGTCATCTAACTGACACTTTTGACCATACGTCGACATCTGACGTTTTAGGGTACCCTTTAACGTCAGTTACATGATGATCCTAGGGCGTCATCTAACTGACGCTTTACCGTCAGCTAGTGTTTCTCAACCAGTGGGTTCGGGACCCGCTAGTGGGTCGTTGTTCGTTCTATTGGGGGTCGCGAGACTTTCTCTGTGTTAATCGGCACAGCCAAAAATTGGGCTTCACAAAAGGCTCATTGCAACAGGCTACGTTTACATGCATCCAAATCCAAATAATGCGTTACTAAACGGCTCAATCGGACTAAAAAGCCTTCATGTAAACACCTCTGATCCGAATATAATTTAAATTGGATTGAAAGGAAATTATTATTTCACAACTGTACAGTGATTGCAATGAAACAGTGATTGCAATGAAAACAAAAAGCAGGAATTTGGCCGACAACAGTTAGGCCTATTGTGTGCGACAATACGAGTCACACTTTTCCAAAATCCACCGTGTCTGGATATGATCATTTCAGAGCAACAGTCTCAAGAGGCTATCACAATAAAGTGAGTAAAAAATGTTTGCCTCATAGTCTGCCTAATTATTGAAAATGCTTGTGTGTTTTCATGATTATCATTGATTATAATAAGCATAGGCCTATGGTGTAGCCTAGATTAATGAGGAATTTGATTTATTGATTTATTTTCCACCTTAGTGGGTCATATGACTGGCATACAAAAAAGTGGGTCGCGGTAGGCAAAAGGTTGAGAAACCCTGAGCTAGATAATGCGGGTAGGTTTAGGTTTGGGTTAGGATTAGATAGCGTCATCTAACTGATGTTAAAGGGTACTGACTTAAAAGTCAGTTAGATGACGTCTTGGGATAAGAACGGGCTGGTTTTTACGTGCATAGGATACACATGGGTTGATTAGGGTGGGTTTAGTAGTGGTGTGGGGTGCGTGTGTATTATACGTTTGGGTAGAATTAGTGGTGTGGGATGCGTGTGTATTTACACGCAAATGAACTGCGTATCAAATGCACGCGAAAACTGCGTATCATATGCACGTAAAAACTCATTTTCGTGTATAAATTGCACGACAATACACAATGCGTGTTATAGAGACGCATTTACGTTTCTGGGACATTTCACTTGCATTGATACACATAATTAGGGCTATAACAATACCCTCATGTCACGATTTTATACATATCACGATACTGAACTCACGATATGATATTATTGCGATACTCCAAGACATAGTAAAAGGTTAACAAAAAATGTACTGTTGATTAAAATGCTAAATTTGATATTACACTATGTTTAAATGAATAGGCTTGGACTTGGTGCTGGTAACCCAAGGACACTGGTGACACCAGAATAACAATAACCAATAACAAAAACCAGAAATTACTGAGTTATTGTAGATGAATATGCTTGCACGCTTTCACGGACTAGATATATTTAAAACAAATGTAGGCCACTTTTTATTGCTAACATCAGAAATTTTGGCATTATCATGAGCAATATTCCAATATTCAATGTACTTCAGAATTCAGCCTGGCTGAACAAAAGGGTTGTTATATAATCTATTGAAAAAACCTGTCGCTGTCTCTCTCCCACTTCTGATGAATCCATTTTTAATTAAAGGTGACAGAATAAAGGTCCCCTGATACCATCTTTCCCTCACTTACTCACACTTCTGCTTTGTTGCTCTGTGCCTCCAACAGCAGTATAGCGTAAAAGTTTGCGGTCGAGAGTGGCGATGGTTGTTTTATTAAACTGCTGAACGCTGACAGGGGGCATCAAGCCTCCTTCAGTATTGTCTCACTTGACCATCTGATGTATTCTAAAGCTGCGAGACATTGATTCTAAAGTGCGCCTAGATCATTAGCTATCTCCCAGTATGACAGAGACTCGTCTCCCATGGGTAACCTACTGGGAAAAAAAACTGTTTGATGAAGTTCCTGGTAGAGAACTTCATAATGGCATCTGTAATCCCTCAAAAGTTGTCTGAACTCACAGGGATTTTTGATTCTTTAGTGCAATACCTCCCTCCAACCCAATCCAATCTTTTGATGCAATACAAGGCAAAGTCAAAGGCGTCTCTTAACTGATGTTTGATGAAAGTGGGGTTTACTTCCAATAAATAAAGTTTTTTCAAAGAGCACAGCATCTTGCCTAAAATAGGCAACTGCTTTTTTTGGCACCCTTTTTTGCAAAAAGAGAGAAAAAGAAAAGCTGATCATAGTTCTTACAGGGTAAACAAAAGCTCACCTCAATCAAAACAACACATTCTGTTCCAGTTGATTGCTTCAACACCTTACCGTCCACAACGATCTTGTAATAATCTAACTGTGGAGAACAACAAAGCCAATTTGATTCCCATTAGCAAATCTGCATATTTACCTTGGGTCCCACATGACGCTTTCCATTGAATAGGGTGCAAAATTGGGCTCTTCTTCAAATAAGGATGAAAGGAGGTGATAAGCCTTTAGAACGTTCAGTTTGTTCGTGTTCTGTTTCTTTTATCTTTTCACATTACATATATGAATGATAATTTTTCTTTCGGTAACCTTGGTGACAGGCTTGAACGGGTTAAGCTGCCATGAGAAAGGCTCCTATTGAAGTCATTTTTTGAGGATCACATATTTATGTCATACATTTAAAGGGACATTTGTTTCAACAGGTTTCATGGCCAAAAAGGCCTAAGCTTAAGATTTATGACTTTAATTGCTTATAAAATTCCCACCCAATTGCATATTAGACAGTTTTAATATAACAAACTATTAAACTGATATTTGTCATTGCATAAATGGAACATTGCATAAATGGAATTGGACCATCTGTAGATGAGTCTTTTTGTTGATGTCGTTGTTGATTATCTATTTATTTTTATTTTTTATTCAGTTTTTGCTGTTGTCTTTTTTTAACATGTTCAATAAAGAAAAAAGAATAGAAGATTTCTGCACAAAAATATCATGAATAAATATTTTATTTAAATATATTTTATTCATTAAATTACATATCTAAAGATTTCTGCACAAAACATTATCATGACAAATATTTTATTCAAAAATATTTTATTCATTAAATTACATATCTAAATAAACCGTATTTTAAAAATGTGTGCATAAATCTGTACATTTTGAAAGTGTAACATTTATTCAGTTAATTACTTTGATTATAAACATTAGTCAACCAAGCATTATTCAATTAAATTGGTACTATATTTATTGATAAACATATAAACCTGGGTATTGAGATATTTAAACCAAATTGAATTTACAGAAATTCTATCTGAATATATAACTGACAAATATGCATTTCCATTAAGTTTATTAGTTTATTGAAAACTGCATAATTCAAATGGACAGAAAATGTTGTTGCAATTCAAACAAATACATTTAGGCTTAAATATTATGAGTAGCCTATATGTACAGCCAAAATATGTTTACTGTAGTTTAATTACATTAAGTAAGATTATATATACATCGATTTGTATACGATTATTTGAGTAACATACTATAGTTGCAACACGTAGTAGACTGCTGGTTGAATCAACATTCAAATTACAGTTCAACCAACATAAGATCAATAAATGTCTCAATTATTAAAAGGGCAAGTCTTTGTGGTTTAAGTCATGTAATTTTCCGAATCCATTATTTGTTGGTAAAGGAATATATTGCTGCCTTTTTACCGAGAGGCTTAAATCTGGTGTTAATACAGATGGAGATGGTCCAAAAGATTGATTAGATAAAACTCTTTGTCAAGTACAGGATTGCAGTTTATAATGACAGACAGTCCTCGAAACGGGTGATTAGGAGTATAATGTCTAAGCCGTAAGACTGCCACATTAAATAGAGAGGCAATAATATATGGCAACATTTATGTTCAGAGAAGGACAAAGGCTGGATGTTTCTTGACAGGTAAATGGAAACTAAAAGGCAGGAGGAGAAATATATTTCTGTAAGGATGCTAAAAGCAATTAATATTCAGTTGTGAAAAATATTTTTAAAGCTTTGAGAATGTTGTATTTTATTGAATGCACTTCAAAGTATATGCACATGCAAATGCACGTGCACTGCACACACAGAGAGAGAATGAGATGGTGTGCAAAGTCATATTTTTAATAGCAAGTTGACTAAATTTAATAGTCATATACTGCACAGCGTAACACAACTTTCAGTTCTGATTTTGGTTCATAAACATCACTGAAATATTTTCACAAATGAAGGTGGTTCTTGGGGAGGTTGACATAAAACAACTTCAAACTGTTATTAGATATTGAATATTGAACTGAATTCTTGGCTGAAATTTGTAGTCAGCTCTATGGTTTATTAAATAAGCAAAGTACTTAAATAATTTAAAGACAGTTAAATGTTGGCTATTATTGGCTTACATTCACACCATGGCTAATTGATTGGTTTGAGGTGTTGGTTCGTTGACTGGTTGATTGGTTGACTGGTTGTTTATTTGGTTGGTTGGTTGGTTGGTTGGTTGACTGGTTGGTCTGACTGGTTGATTTGTTGACTGGTTGATTGATTGGGTGTTTGTTTATTTGGTTGGTTGGTTGACTGGTTGATTGGTTGGTTTGGTTGGTTGACTGGTTGTATTTGTTGACTGGTTGATTGATTGGTTGTTTATTTGGTTGGTTGACTGGTTGATTTATTTAGTTGTTTGTTTTATTTGGTTGGTTGGTTGGTTGATTGATCTCAGAACAGTTTAAAAGTTGCTCAGAGAAAAACTGATTTAAATAGGCAACATTTCTACACTGATGTGTGTGTGTGTGTGTGTGTGTGTGTGTGTGTGTATATGTATATATATATATATATATATATATATATATATATTTATACTACAGGGCTGTTGAATGCTTGATTCTGATTGGTTGAGAACGTTCTAAAGGTGTGCAATTATTTTCAGGGAAACGCACGGCTAAAGTAGTTTCAGGCAAGTTTTAACCGCATTACAGTTCCATATCACTGCGCATAGTTAACGGAAAACAGGATTCAATTCATAACAAGAGAAGACATGCAGCCCCATGCGCTTGATCTGAAATATGATGTCTAACTTCACAATCAACTGACACATACAGTTTAATTTTAATAAAGTAGTAGTCATATCTATAATAGGCTAAATAGAAAATTAAAAATGAATATATAAATAAATTAATAGTCCAGCTGCACGGATTTTTGTAATTATTCCAGAATAATATAACAAATAAATAATTATTGATAGGCTTACTTGTTAAAAGGGCTTTGTGTTTTTCATTTATTGGGTAACCCAATGTCAATTATAGAAAACAACAATGAACAAATTAATTAAAACGAAGTTAATAAATAAATAAATAGGCTTAATAATATTAATATTGACGCACATGCTTTTTCTGTTTCATATATTTCAACGTCTCTCTCTCTCTCTCTCTCCTCCTCTCTCTCTCTCTCTCTCTCTCTCTATAACTGCACTAATAACTGCATAAAGCCGGGACAGACTGAGTTTAGGCCTACGCCAGTTATGAATGTAATTTAATACTTCTGACTGATCATGCCTAAACGCGCGTTCAGCACAGCAGTGTGTTCAGTCTGTGTTCACTCAGATGGTAAGACCTGCTACTACAGTCGATGGAAACAGTCGGTTTTCAAATATTTCAGCTAATTGTAAGTGTGTCCCCCATCATTACATTAGTCTGCCATCAGTGGCTCAAACCTCCGTTACTGACTACCTCTAAAATGATGTTTTGTAATTAGCAACAGAGGCATGGGATTAGATGCTTAAGAAATTTGTCCTACATACAAGAGCGCTTTAATGTCAAAAACTTGACAAACGTCTTGATATGAATCATCTGAACAATGTTTTGAGTAATTGACTTCAGGCCGTTGTAATTATTTCAAAAATACTCCGCTTCTGCGTCGTGACCGCATTACCACCTCTTCATTATGTTCTTTATTAAAGTATTACCACGTTCCTTTTTTGCACATCTCGTCACTTTCTACTATCACTATTCAGTGCAAGTGTCAAATTAACGTACAATCGATATGGAACAATTATTATGCTTGCTTGCATTTTTCTGTATGCATTATATAGTGCAGCTTATTGGTATTATTATGACCCCTACAGAGGATAATTCAAGCATGCAGTAATGGCCATTGACAAATCTGAATTGAAACTAATTCAATGTTCACACTGAAAACAGTTAATCAGTGGTGTGATGTTTAAATAATTAGTCATATGCACAAATCACTCAAGTATATAGAAATAAATAAAGAAAACTTGAATGTAAGTAAACTTGACAAGCAACTCGTTTTCTTTGTTGTTGTTGCGATATCTGTCTCAGCCGGATTTGACGTATCTATAAGTGGTGGGATGCTGTGCTGACAGGCTTAAAGGCTGAACTGAAAGTGAGCCCTGCCCTTGTTTCAGCAGCCATCTTGACAACTCCTCATAATTACCCTCGGGCATTCTGTCGCCTCAGGTATGGCTCTTAAAAACTAAAGCACTTACACTACGCAGTCTCCTATTTATTTCTCATCAACACTGATATTGCGCACCACGCACGCAGTGTCTTAAAAATTCTGCTTTTTGCTGTCATCACATGTTGATAAGGTAATCATAATATTGCATTTGCCACTTTAAACCACAATAATTAATTCAACCTTTTTGAATTCCAAATGTCCACATGTCTTAGTTTAGATTGTTCACACTGTAACCTTGCTTGAAATATTTGTGCATTAATGGCTTGAAATAATGCCAGCTGATTGTTATCAGGTCATGTTTTGCTCTTGTTTTGTAATCTTTTATTTTGTATTTGTTTCAGTTCCTGTTTCCTGTGCTTTCCTTCGTCCCAAAGCTCAGGCTGCTGACTTGTTGCCTCAGGCAGCGTTTGAGCATGACGGTACCTGCTTAATGCAGCGTTAGGGTTTAATCGATGTATAGCAAAATATTTTTTTTGCTTTGGAGTGATAACTAAGCGCATTTAATTACTTAAAATAGTAATTTCTCACAAAAAATGGTATCACAAGTGGAAAACATTGGTAAAAACATACATTCACAAACAAACTGTTACAGAACGCACCGGATTGTGCAATATCAAGAGCAGCGAAGGATACATACATCTATGCTGCCTTAAAAAAAATATCAGAAGAAGGTATTGCAGGTGGAGACAGGGAGTTAAAGGAGTAGTTCACTTTAAAAAAAAACTTTTGCTGATAATTTCAGTAGCACCTCAATGCAGTACATGAGATCCACGGGGAGGAGTCGGATCACGATCCAAGGGGTGGAGATGGGTAGGATTAGGGGTGAGTTTCGGGATCAGGGGGCGGAGTTGGGTAAGTTTAGGTGTATGTAAGGTGGGAGGAGTTGGATCTGGATCCGAACTCTCTCCCATGGATTTCATGTTCCGCAGTGAGAACCAACTCGATAATTTTCTCACCCCATGTCATCCAAGATGTCCATGTCATTCTTTTTTCAGTCGAAAAGAAATTAAGGATTTGATGAAAACATTCCAGGATTTTTCTCCATATAATGCACTTTACCAAAAGACAGTTTCATTGCAAACTGCAAACTGTATAAAGAGCTTTAAACGATTCCAGACAATGAATAAGGGTCTTATCAAGCGAAACGGTCGCTCCTTCAAAAAATAAATAACAAAATTTAAGTTTGGTCGCCTTGCTCTGTTCTGTGATGCGAGTTTGTGACTCTCCTGTTCGAACTCGTTCATCAAAATGAACAAATCTTTGAGTCAATTCGTTCATTTCGTTCGTTGAATGAACCAAATGACACGAAAAAAGATTCGTTCATTTTTCTTTCAACAGATCAAGATTGATCTGTTGAAAGCGGTTATTTTGAGTTAGATGCCAAGCCTTCTCCTCCAATTCAAATTTGACATTAATGGGGTGCACAACATATTAGCAACTATAGTTGCCACCTGTTCAAATACAATTTCCAAGAAAAAATGCCAAAAAAACAAAACCTGTGGAAAATAAATGCAGAATATGTTCACATAAGACACTATTAACACGACTACAGTATATGAAAAAAATTGGCCATTGGGTTGCTTTGACGCGTTTCCACAGCGCATGATGCCTATGGGAACGTCTGCCAATTCCACCAACTGTGGTAAACGTAGCCTAATTAATTTTAACATTTAAAAACAGACCTTTTCAAATTCCAAAGCTTGTTGAAGGTTCCTATTGGGAAAACTGACTTAGGTATTCCTGGTAGCCTTGCGTAAATTAACTAGTAGACACATAAATATGATATTTATTTTTGTTATAGTTGCCATTTTGATATGTTAATTTTGAGTCAGTTTTGGGCTTCCCATTTTTAGTTTAAATTTGCATTGTGAAAAACAAGTTTGTGTTCCATATTGTGGTGTTCAAAAATGTTAACATATCGTCATCAAATCAGTAGATGGACCAAAATAAAACCATTAAAATATCAAGTATTGTGATAATTAGTGCCACAGTGACACTCTTGTCCCAAAAGTATTGCTATATCACGATACTCAGTATGGTGAGTCATTTTCCCCTGTTGCACCTGCACAAAATTTGAGGGTTCCCTACCTGCCAAATCGCACTTTAACCACACACGCAAACACACATATAAAGCCTGTTTCAGTATATATAAAAAAACACAAGCTGCAGAAATCCATTTTCTAGAAAACATAAATATCTTTGTGTGTTTCAATTGCTCGTGAGGGCTATTTTTGAACCTGCTGTTTTTGCATTGATTGCTCTGAATTACTTCTCTGGAAGGCAGTGCTTAAAAGATGTAATGATCGGGGTGACCAGGTCACTGATTGTCTTGACTGCCCTTTTCCTGGATTTGAACATGGAAAGGTTTGGGAAGAGCAGGCTAACCAGTGTCCTGCTGATCAGATAATGTGCTTTAGTCTTGCTGTGGTTCTCAGACCAGCACCAGTCCGTTTTAGAGGTGTAAATAGATTCAATGATTGGGGGTTTACTAACAGCTAGCACCAGCGCAAACCCTCTTTTGGCGTAAAAAAAAACCCCAACTACTTTTAGGTTAAAAAAAAACTTTGTTTAGGATTTACTGAAGATCAACGTACTAAAAAATTAGTGCTGAAAAGATGTGGACAAATTATTTTTGGGAGGACAGAATTTATAAGAGGACAGTTTTTAAATGAATCAGGCAAGGTGATTTACAAGGTTTGCACTAGTCAATTTACAGGTATTTGTGTCATTGTTTACTCCCAAAAAAGCACGTCTAATACCAAGCGCTAATTTGTGCTGCTCTAGAGTGTGTTGGTCTGGAAATGAACTGGCTTTTTAAAAAATTTATTATATTATTGTCTGAGGTCAATTTATGACGTTCGCTTGGTTTTTGCATTCAAAAACATCAAATTGAATAAGAAATAGGCTATTTTGTACCCAAGTTGTGAGCCTGACTGAAAAACGGTCCGATTTTTATCAGGTTTTTATGGGCGTATCGGCACGGAAGACTTTGAAATAAACGTCCACTTCTGTCGGTGTATAACAGTTTTGCATATTATAAGGAGTTTAACTCACCCCGTCGGTGCACGTGGGGAAAACATCCAATGTTGTCAAATGGCAACCGGATTCCGCCCATACATGTTCGACCAAGAGTTCGGTGTGTTGTACAATTCCTGTCAGATCCAATATAGACGGCACAGCACCGTCTCTTTACTCTTAATCGGTCTGCAAATCCAGTCTTGTTCTACAAAACAATCCTCAGTGAAATGAAGCGAACGGACAACACATGTTTTACCCTCATCAGCTGGAACGTCATTAAAAATAAAGTTTATCCATGCAGTCCTATTGGAATCCACAGTAAGCTTATGCAGCGACTGTCTTCCACAACCAGACACTGCACAATATTCTGTATTGTTGGTAGCTGGATCCGGTTTGTCATCACGAGGTAGGCATGTAAGCACACATCGCACAACCAGGAATTGGAACTGTCAATGTTGTCCCCGTCCCTTTTGGGGGAAACAAACTAGTACTCCCCATAGACTTCAATACAAAAGTAGACGGCAAAAACCAACGTCCGTACACAGCCGACAGGCGTAAATAACTTAAGAAATCACTTACATAAAATATGTCAAGTAATTGTATGTCCACCCTGCCTGCCATAGAGCGTGAAGATACATACACAAACTTAATTTGGCCAATTTAAAAACATGTCCCTTTATTCTCCCAGTGTCAAATTGGGGTAACAACCCCACCCAGTGGCCAAAGGTGTCTTACCTGGACATCTATCTTGTACCTCGTTGAGTCACCAGGTAAGCCAGTGAATGATTTTATTTTGTTTTTTTAAAGTAAAAAACCTTAATGTATGACTGATGAATATTATGATGATGATGGCAGGTAGCCTGGGCTAGTCGCATAATAGGCATAAAAATGTGTCTTCCACGCCTCTACTGGCAGGCAGGGTGGACATATAATTACATGACATGGTGTAGGCTATATAAGTGATTTCTTAAGTTATTTACGCCTGTCGGCTGTGTACGGACGTTGGTTTTTGCCATTATTTTGTATTGAAGTCTATGGGTGAGTCTGCTCGTCCCCCAAAAGTGGGCGTGAACCTATTCAGAGACATTCTATGACGCAGCGCCGGTTGTGCGTATGTTAGGCTACTTAGCTATGCGTGTAATTCCCAAATCGGTGGGCCGGGGCTAAACCAGCCGTTGATCGGCCAGGCATTGATCTTCTTCTGCAGGGGGGTGTTTTAACAACTTTCTACGTCATATTTCCCCACTTTTAAAAACGAGTCGTTTGTTGAGGCTGGTGTCAATAAAAGCTTTTATTGGACTAACAAGGGCGTTTTCAGTTCTAAAACAGGATATTCTTATAATATGATGATCTCTTAGATGTCAAAAGCTCCAAGGAAAATTTGATTTCGTCAGTTCATCACCCCTTTAAGATCTACAAAACACATCAATATTCTGGAATGTCAAAATGCTGTTACTTAAATACAAGACAACATTGACCACACTATTCAAACAAACAGATCTCAGCTGTGAAAGAAAAATGATCAAGTACTCAAATATCCAGAGGGCACCTCAGAATCCATTTGCCATGACTGTTTATTCTGAAAATGTGCGTGAAGGGTTTATTTTAAACTAGGATTCACTGATGTTGTTATGCATTCAAAATGTCTCTTTGGGATTTCAAATGTATTTAAAATATGCATTTTCCTTGATAGACTTGTCTTGCTTGGAATTGTCCAACATTTAACCCATCCAGTGCACACACATTATGTTTAGTGAGTAGTGAACAAACACACACTGGAAACTGTGGACACACACCCAGAGCAGTGGGCAGCCATTTTTGTTGTTAGGTGCGATTGGGGTTAGGTGTTCATTCCTGCCTGTATTGAGGATCAAACCCGCAACTTTGGGTTACCAGTCTGACTCTAACTATTAGGCCACAACTGCCCCTAAGGCTATATTTAGCGAACTGTTTAAACCTCACTTAAAAAATAAGGTGACTTTATCGATGTAACCCAATAGTTCGTTGATTCAGTCACATTGTAATAAAACTGTGTTCATTCCCATGGTAGTTAGTACTACAAAAGCACATTTGTTTTAGGTTCAGGAGTATTCGGGTTGAAGAAATTGTAAATTGAAACGTATTGTGTATGTGGCTTAGGCTTGCTGTCAATTACTACACACAACAATTTGCACTCTAAATGTATTTAAAAAAAAAAAAGCAAAAATGATAATGTTAATTAGGGCTGTCAAACGATTAATCACATCCAAAAAAATTTTGTGTTTACATAATATGTGTGTGTACTGTGTATAATTATTTAAATGTATATAAATACACACACATGCTTGTATATATTTAAGGAATATTTTCATTGTATATACTGTAGATTTATATATAATTTATATTACACATAAATATAAAATATTTTATATATAATTAATGTTTTTTTTTCTTAAATATACATGCATGTGTATATATATATATATATATATATATATATATATATATATATATATATATATATATATATATATATTAGGGCTGTGCAAAATTAATTGCGATTATTGCATCCAAAATAAAAGTCTGTGTTTACATAATATATTTGTGTGTGTTGTATATAATTATTTTGTATATATAAATATACACACATGTATGTATATATTTAAGAAAATGTGTTATTCATATATAAAATATATTTATATAATATAGATGTGTGTGTGTGTGTATATATATATATATATATATATATATATATATATATATATATATATATATATACACACAGAATTTAAGCTCATAATAATTATTAAATATATACATGAATGCATAGGTATTTATATATACAAAATAATTATATACAGCACACACAAATATATTATGTAAGTACAGACTTTTATTTTGGATGCCGATTAGATCACAATTAACTTTTGCACAGCCATATATATATACACACACACACACACACACACAAAATAATATACAAAGTACACACACAACTTTTATTTTGGATGTGATTAATCGCGATGAGTCCGTTTGACAGCCCTGAATGTTAATGGGGACTCTGCAACGGAAAGTCATAGCACTAAAAATGTTAAAATATACAGTCTGTATACAGTTATTGCTGTTTTTTTCAGTCCAGGGAACATTTTTACTTTTTTGAAACACAATGTTACTGTAGACACACACATGTTAAAGGTGGTCTTTTTTTAAGGCTGACTTGAGTGGCCAGATATTTCAGTTAAAAAGTAAAAATATAAATACTACTAAAAAAAACGATTTGTTGTAACAATGTGTAAACCTTCTCAAATGAGGAAAGTATTACTAAGAAATGAAAACTTTAACATATTTACATATTAAACACAACGTCCTCCTGACACTTATGACAACATTCTTAAATGGAAACCCTTTCTCAAACACAATTCAACCTGGAAGTCAAAATACTCATTTGAATGTCAGTGTGATTTTATAGGTTATATAAAATACGTCGATATTTAATAGATAGAATTAGATAATTAGACCATTTGACAACGTCCTCATGTGACAAATCAATGTAGCCTACTGGGTAGCCGTATGAAATATAAGAGACATAAACAAAAGGAAACATGAGGGAAAACCTATCATGATGAAGAAGGAATAAACTAAAATCGATTTATAATATCCCTTTCCTGCGCAAGTCTCACATAAAAGCCTTCGCTGGTCGGAAATTGCATTCCTCCTCCTCTTGGAGGTGTCAGTTAAATCTCCGTCCAGTAGGTGGGACTTAGCAATACGTAACTGAACGAAGGTATATC